>JAFJYI010000291.1:600000-973695 GCA_019022655.1 Acacia acuminata
TATAAGAAGTGGTCAGGATGAAATGATCACGCCAGAAGTAAATGATGAGTTTTGGGCTCGTCTTTTAAGTTAACCTGTTGATGTTGGTATTTTTCCCAACCCTGAAAGCTTATGGGATGATTACCAATAGATGGATGATTACCCAGAGATCGATGCTTACCAAGAAATAGATGCTCCTTTCCAAGAGATGAACGAGATGGAGCCATCATAGCTTCCTGATAAATAAATAATAGCTTTCTTTAATTGGGTCAAACAATACTCAATTTGCATAATGTATAACTAGAAGAATTAGTTGAGGTGACTTTATTGTGGACTGGAAGTAGTATATTTCTATCTTATAATTTCCGACTACTTTTTAAGTTTATTGCCATATTGCCCTCGTTTATATTATATTTTCAAGTTTTTATGGGATTTTTCATTGTTATGGAAAGTGTTGGTTCCATTTCATCGTTATTGTAACATCCCATTTTCAAAAGCGGAATTTTTTTTTTTTTTTTTTTTTCAATCGAGTATATCATCGGAGCGATTGAGTAACGATATTTATATTTAAAATGCCGTAAGTCCGGGCGGGACTGATGTAGTGGTACGTTATACCGAGTGTTTTCAAAAGTGAATAACAAAAGAAGAAAGTCTTCAGCTGAGTCCCTATGCGTGCCGCTTGCCTTTCTCCTCGATCCTCGGTCCTCCTGACCCTGACGCTATGTTAAGAGCCGAGGTTTAATGCCCATTGAACCTCGAGTAACGGCTTAACCTCATGCTCGTGTAATACGGTATATGGATGACGAGATATTCATGACATTACAGCAGTAATCAATACATAAGCACACAGTAGATGCAAGATTAACATATCAACGAAGTACATAGCACACAAGCACATGTAAAGTCATCCCGTTTGCACTAGCCGGTGCCATGATGGCCCCTCGTGTCCTCGCGCTAGGAAAACTCAACGGCATTATCAAGACTATAACCCGTATAAAGCTGAATGTATAAATAGGTAATCTAAGCCCCACAAACTTAGTCACAGTGCCTGGCCCAAGACCTAGCCTTGTCCATCACTTCATAAATTATTCTATCACATATATGCATACAAGACACATCAGAGTTAAAGTTACGTGACGCGGACGTACCTTAGTCATGATGTCGGTACGTTGACGTTTGGACTGTGATCGTGTTCAACCTATAACGGTAATGTCATATCTATTAATTCCCAATAACTTCCTAGCAGATATCCTAGTCACTAATGACCTTTTTACCCTTGGTAGGATTATCTCTCAACTTATCACATTTAATTCTTCAAAAACGCTGGTCCAGAATTCTGGACAGATTTTTATCTAGCTTTGAAAAATCATAATTAATTCTAGAAAAATCGAAACGAAGATCCGTAAAATTACTTGGAATCCTTAAGATGTCTATTTTCAATTAAAAATAATCAATTTTTCCCAGATTACACGGACTACTCCCAGGTTTAAAGTTTTTAGCCTCCGCCCAGAATTTTTCCAGAAATTCGTAGCCCAAATTTGAGAATTTTTATCTCCCTCTACAGAAATCATTTTAACATGTTCTTGGCATATTTAAAAATCCCTATGAGTCTACCTTAACCATGAATTTTCCCAGAATTTTATGACCATATTTTCAATATGAAATTTTGGTATATTCATCACTGATTCCAGAATTTTCAAAACCGATGCAATTTCAGCAGAATTTCGTTACTTTGATGATTTCCTTCCAAAATTTTTCTATATAACCTCTCTCATAGTTTTTTCGAAACTAAGCCAATTTTGACCATAAAAAATTGTAAATAAAATTTATTCTAGAATATTTAAGATCTACACTACTTCTATCCGAGAATTCTAAAAACTAAAGACTAGAAACTAAAACTAAAGACAAGCTTACCTCTTGAAGCTCTTGAACTCCTTCCTCCTCCTTAGAAATCATCACTTGGTGGTTGATTTGGTGTGAAGAATGAGGAGAGGCAAGGCCTTTATTTATAGGGAAAATCTCGAGGTTAAAATGGTAATCTCAAGCCCAATGTGGGCCCCACCATTTGCCTCTTCCGTAATCTCAACCATTAGATCTAAACTTAATCAAGAAGTTTTAATCCTCACCCTTCATTATAAAGCATGTGCTCTTGTGATGTCATCCTTGTGATGTCATCTTGATGACATCATCAAAGCTTAGGTGTCATTGTTGATTAATTTACTTTAATGAAATCTATTTTTGGTTGCTTGATCAATTACCAATACTTTTGAATTCTGTGTATGTATGTTGATTAGTAGTTGGATATCAAGATTTATGGTCTAATTAGATTTCCTTGGTTGTACTAAGCTTATTCTTCAACGTTTGCAAAAATAGCCTTTACTAGGCTTACTTTGAGGTTAAATTATGTGGGTTCAAGATAAGTCCTTATATTTTCTCCAAGGTTCCTACTTCTTCACAACTATTTAAATTTGTATAAATTCTCACTTTATTTGTTGTTTTGAGTTTTTCTTGTGTACATCGAGATATTTCTTGGATTTTGAACCATTATCCAATTTGCTTTAATTCTTTTTTTTCTCTCTCTCTCATTGGTCAAAACATTTTCTCATGGATTAAGCTTTATGAGGCTTAATTAAGGCCTTTGGATTTGGCTTTATTAAATTTAATCTTAGCCCTCCATATCTAATCTTAATTAGCATCCCTAATAAAGTAGTTAAGTGTAATTGTCAAAGTATGATTGGTTCTAAGATTAATTAGAAACCACTTCCATGCTAATCCTAGCCCTTCACTAGCCCTTGTTTCTTAATTAAGGTAATACATCCTTAATTATGCCTTTAACATATGCCACTAAATTAATTGTGAATGTTTATGAAAATAATTCAACTAACATAGATTGAATCATCCACTAATTGTTGGCAATTTTCTCTAATTGGTTTAATTATTTCCTCACAACTTTTTAGCTTTTCATGGTCATTTATGCACCATGTATTAATTCAATAATTATAGGGAAATTTATGATCCCTAAAATAAAATTGGATTTTTTTGCCTCTTTAAATTCCAAGGAAAATAAACAAATAAATTACTAAAATTAGAGACAACATACTTTCCTATTTTAAATAGGTATTATTTGGCCAAATTATAATATTTATGATGAATATGAATTTTAGGGTTTTACATTTCTCCCCCCGTTAAATAAAATTTCGCCTCTCGGCTTAACACATATTGGCCTTCCGGCTCAATCTATTACCACATCACTGGAGATTCTAGCCTTACTACCTAGGAATTCATCCTCAGGCCTGAGGCATCCTAACTACTACCTGGTACAACAAATGTTTTGCTAGTCTTAAGATGTATTTTAGACATAGTTATTATGACAATCAACATTTCACACAGTGCTTAAGCATCATAGGTCTTATAGCCCAGGGACACCGCCCCATGCCAACTTGCACACCGGGTCTTATCGCCTCAGGCCTCTGCCCGTCTATTTCATCTGAGCCTCTCTCATTCAAGCTCTCAGACTACTTTCACTTGCTTAGCACCATAGCCGACAACTACTATCGACTTAACCGGTTCGGTATTCTAGACCTTTCTAATAGTTCCTGTTCCTATGTCGAAATTTCCAACTACACCGCTTTTCAACACAATGGCATCGACAACTATGTCACCATTACTCAAAATCATTTTGTTGTCTTATTTTCAAATCTTCACACACTGAAAATTTCTTGTGGTCTCAGTACATTTCACAATCCACACTATACAAAAGTAATAGTGCTATCATATTTTCAAATTTAATCGCTGCCAACACCATTTGTAAAAACACATTCACTGCCGAATTAGTTTCAAAAACTTTTACTATTGGCACATATCTTTGGGGGAAATAATTGATTTTACAAAATCCTTTAACAATTGAGAGCTCACGCCAACATTTCAACCATTTGGTACAGCAAGCGTCTTATCCCAATCACCAAATCTGGCCTCTGTATTAGCAGTACCGTCAAACCATGTGGGAGAATCCTCCGCCCCTCCCATAAGAGACCCAGTGTTCGCACTGGCACATCAAGTAATGACCCCATCTACCAGAATTCTGTCCAGACATAGATAGTCAGGTCTTATTAGACAAAACATACGCCTAAGGCGGAATGTTATGGATTGGGTGCGTTCACCGCCGGTGCGATTTTCATTCTTTCAAACAAAATCCCTCCAAAAACTCTTTGTTCAAAAAGGACCTTTACCAAAGGCCAACGATTTCAAACATTCTAAAACATCGGCAAGACCCAACAAAACAAAGTGTACATCTACAACAATTTTCCTCGGCCTCCCGGTTTGTATCGCTTTTACCACAACATAGTTGAAAACTTAGTTTCAAATTCTGGGTTCTAACAAAACCCCTTTTATAAGACAATATCATTTCAAAATAATCATCACTGTGGTCTTAAATTCTTATTGAAAACATTTCATTTGAAAACTCAATTTCAAAATTCACAAGTTCGAAAATCAACTCCGAAAATTTCAAATATAGCAGGTGTATTGGCAAGTTCAAAAATTCAATTTTTAATCCTTACTCGGGGAACCACAACTAGCCTTAGAAGGTCATTACTAACTATCGCATTCGACCATTGTCCTTGGCTATTCAGGCCATTCGTAGACTGCTTAGTTTGTTCTACTTTAATCTTCTGGCTATTTCGAACATCGCCCGCTATCCTCGGGTTTCACAAACTTTTCAGGACACTTCTTGTATTTGTCGTCTAACAACTGTGGGCTTCTGCCAGCCTATAGACATAATAGTCTCACAGGACTTAGGGCTGTTTATCGAACATATACATATCCAATGACCTATAGACACACCGGTCACAAAAGGTCCTACTGCCCATAATGAACATTTGAGAGGTATACATCACCACTTCGTCCTTACCAGGACATACCCCCAATCCTGTGCAGCTTCAACTACAACCATTGGATCCATCTAATCCACGACCATCGCGTCTTTCTGGCCTCACACACTACCCAATCTACCAGACTGGAGTTGAGTCACCAGCATCGTGGCGTCGACCATCATCGTGGGCCATACACCCTCCCGATATGGTAGGAATCGAAATTCTCGGATTGGTGTATTCGTTTTGGTGTGTACTTTTGTCCCTCAAAAACTCATTCATTTGGAACCATCTGATACGGCACCTTTAATATTGATTCAGTACTAGGCATCAACCTAATAGTGAATTCGACTTCCTCTACTGGTGGTAATCCGCTGAGAGCTTCTAGAAACAACTTAGGGAACTTGTTCACAACTAGAATTTCTTCTTGTGCAAGTTCAGTTCTTGGTTGGATATCATAGCACAATATATGCTATACAGCACTAGAGCACCCTATGGCGATATACTGGATCATGAAAACCTTCTCTTTAGGGAACCGATTAGATATGGGACTCGCTATAATGTACTTACCTTGAGAATCGATACACTGGTAGCTCTACTCTATGGTTCGTTGTGATGGCGGCTTCACTCTACGGTTTGTCGTCACCGTGGCTTCACTCTACAAGACTTCACTCGGCGCTTCACTCAATCCCTCCGATTGGTCAGCACCTCCTCCGGCCGAACCCTCCGTAGGTAGCCCTTTCCGAACAGATCTCCCGTAAGTAGCCACCTCCGATCACAACTTCCCATAAGTAGTACTTTCTTCGTTGATCATCTCGAATCATTATAACGAGAACTCGATCTCTATCGGGTTCCTACCCTTTAGTGGTTCTATAATCTACTGTCTCTATTTCGCCATCTCATCTAGGGTCATTCTATTTGTGGACTTTCTAGCTCCAAATCAACAACCTTATCTCAATTTTCCTATCGGGTAACCACCCACTTCTTTGGGGATCTATTAGCCACTAACATCTCTAAGGTTATCGGTCCTACCTTGAAACCATAACCCGTGATCACCGAGGTTTTAGCTATCGTAGGGTTTCGTTAAGGAACCAACTCTCGTATTCAAACCTAAGGCAACCTCACTCACATTTTCTCGGGTTCCTACTCTCAGCATCTTGGAACCTAGGCAATGCTCGATCATACATTGACCTAAGCACCGTCCCCGTCTCAAGCCTATCATCACTCTATCTTTTCTCATAGTATTCCAAAGGATTACTATGTTTCATACCGCAAGGTATTTAGGCCTTTGCTTAAAGGATATCAAATCCTTATGCTATATCCTGGGGTTAAGAATCCTGAGATTTCTCTCGCTTAAGCACACTTAACTTCACAACGTCTATCGTATCCGGGTACTAATATCGGTACGCATACCACCGCATACCGACCACTCTCATAGGTACTAGTACGGCATAACTGCCTCCCCAGAAATCCTGGGTACTTTCCCCTTTTTATCTAACGGTCACCACCGTCAAGGACTTAGTCAAAAGACCTTCATCCCCGGAGCCATGCCTCGTTGCACGCATGGTGTTTGGTTTTGCAAGGGGGATTTTCCTCTCGGGGTAACTTAGTAAGTTACTTGTTTATACAAGGAAACTAAATCAATAGTCATTGTCTACAGGAAAACCTAAAAGACCGACTTCTCTCGTAACGATTGTCTTGAAACATCGGGCGGGGGATTTAACTCGGACTCCAATTTCTATATCGAAGTCCTAGAGCTTAGCAACGAGTAACCCATGTTCTATGTTATCTACTATATCTCTCGAGTCTCATCCGGCGTGGCCCAGCTCCATATCTAAGCTCTGGTTTAGAATGGAATTAATGCCCAGTACAAAATGGAGATTATCGGAATTATCAGAATTATCAGAATGATCGGAATTATCGAAATTATCAAAATTATCAAAATTATCAGAATTATCAGAATTATCGGAGCCTAATATCGATGTAGGTACAAGGCGATGGATACACCAGCCTCGGTTTAGAGTGGTGCACCGACGGAGGGTGGTACACTAGTTCGATGGATGGTACATTGGTTTAGGATAGTATACCGGTTCAGACCGGTATACCGAAGTAAGGTGGTACTCCGACCTAGGCTTATATCAGTACTCATTTTCAAAATATGCTCTTAAAAAGGCGTAGAACCTAACTCCGTTACTCAAACCAAATGGCCAGGTAGGTGTCTATCATGGGAGCCTCACCGTGCTAGGGTGACCGATTGGCCGATCCACATAGACTAGCCCCGCGCCCGGCACTAAAAGGTTTGGAATAACTTAGTCAGATCTATGCCAGGACAACTGCTCTGATACCAAAATTGTAACATCCCATTTTCAAAAGCGGAATAATAATTTTTTTTCATCAGAGTAGAGCATCGGAGCGATTGAGTAACTGATATTTATATTTAAAATGCCGTAAGTCCGGCCGATTATGTAGCGTACGTTATACCGAGTATTTTCAAAAGTGAATAACAAAAGAACAAAGTCTTCAACTGAGTCCCTATGCGTGCCGCTTGCCTTTCTCCTCGATCCTCGGTCCTCCCGACCCCGACGCTATGTTAAGAGCCGAGGTTCAATGCCCATTGAACCTCGCCAACGGTTAACCTCATGCTCGGGTAATACAAAGTATATGGATGACGATATTCATGACATTACAGCAGTAATCAATACATAAGCACACGGTAGATGCAAGATTAACATATCAACAAGACATAGCACACAAAGCACATGTAAAGTCATCCCCGTTTGCACTAGCAGTGCTACGATGGCCCCCTCCGTCTCGCCGCTAGGAAAACTCAACGGCATTATCAAGACTATAACCCGTATAAAGCTGAATGTATAAATAGGTGATCTAAGCCCCATAAACTTAGTCACAGTGCCTGGCCCAAGACCTAGCCTTGTCCATCACTTCAAAAATCATTCTATCACATATATGCATACAAGACACATCAGAGTTAAAGTTACAGTACGCGGACGTACCTTAGTCATGATGTCGGTACGTTGACGTTTGGACTGTGATCGTGTTCAACCTATAACGGTAATGTCATATCTATTAATTCCCAATAACTTCCTAGCAGATATCCTAGTCACTAATGACCTTTTTACCCTTGGTAGGATTATCTCTCAACTTATCACATTTAATTCTTCAAAAACGCTGGTCCAGAATTCTGGACAGATTTTTATCTAGCTTTGAAACATCATAATTAATTCTAGAAAAATCGAAATGAAGATCCGTAAAATTACTTGGAATCCTTAAGATGTCTATTTTCAATTAAAAATAATCAATTTTTCCCATATTACACGGACTACTCCCAGGTTTAAAGTTTTGAGCCTCCGTCCAGAATTTTTCCAGAAATTCGTAGCCCAACTTTGAGAATTTTTATCTCCCTCTACAGAAATCATTTTAACATGTTCTTGGCATATTTAAAAATCCCTATGAGTCTACCTTAACCATGAATTTTCCCAGAATTGTGTGACTATATTTTCAATATGAAATTTTGGCATATTCATCACTGATTCCAGAATTTTCAAAACCGATGAAATTTCGCGTAATTTCGTTACTTTCATGATTTCCTTCCAAAAATTTTGCAATATAACCTCTCTCATAATTTTTTCGAAACTAAGCCAATTTTGACCATAAAAACATGTAAATAAAATTTATTCTAGAATATTTAAGATCTACACTACTTCTATCTAAGAATTCTAAAAACTAAAGACTAGAAACTAAAACTAAAGACAAGCTTACCTCTTGAAGCTCTTGAACTCCTTCCTCCTTCTTAGAAATCACCACTTGGTGGTTGATTTGGTGTGAAGAATGAGGAGAGGCAAGGCCTTTATTTATAGGGAAAATCTCAAGGTTAAAATGGTAATCTCAAGCCCAATGTGGGCCCCACCATTTGCCTCTTCCTTAATCTCAACCATTAGATCTAAACTTAATCAAGAAGTTTTAATACTCACCCTTCATTATAAAGCATGTGCTCTTGTGATGTCATCCTTGTGATGTCATCTTGATGACATCATCAAAGCTTAGGTGTCATTGTTGATTAATGTACTTTAATGAAATCTATTTTTGGTTCCTTGATCAATTACCAATATTTTTGAATTCTGTGTATGTATGTTGATTAGTAGTTGGATATCAAGATTTATGGTCCAATTAGATTTTCCTGGTTGTACTAAGCTTATTCTTCAACATTTGCAAAAATAGCCTTTACTATGCTTACTTTCGAGGTTAAATTATGTGGGTTCAAGATAAGTCCTTATATTTTCTCCAAGGTTCCTACTTCTTCACAACTATTTAAATTTGTATAAATTCTCACTTTATTTGTTGTTTTGAGTTTTTACCGTATACATCGATATTTACTGGATTTCAAACCATTATCCAATTTACTTTAATTTTCTTTTTCTCTCTCTTGAATACTAGACACACACACACTCACAACTATTCTTATTGGTGGATTAAATTCCACATGGATTATGCTTTATTAAACTAATTGTGAATGTGTATGAAAATAATTCAATTAACATAAATTGAATTATCCACTATTTGTTGGCAATTTTCTCTAATTAGTTTAATTATTTTCTCACAACTTTTTAGCTTTTCATGGCCATTTATGCACCATGTATTAATTCAATAATTATAGGGCAATTTATGATCCCTAAAATAAAATTGGATCTTTGCCTTTTTAAATTCCAAGGAAAATAAACAAATAAATTACTAAAATTAGAGACAACATATTTTCCTATTTTAAATAGGTATCATTCGCCAAATTATAATATTCAAGAGACATATGAGTTTTGTGGTATTATACCATTATTTTAATTAGTGCAAATTTAATTGCCTCCTAATTGTGGTTAATTCTCTTTAATTAATTCAAGTGGTTTCGTAACACCCCCTTGATTATTTTGGTCACATAAGAACCATGTTTTAACATGATAATTTTATCATACTCTTAAAAATGGCCCTTCAACTTTAATTAATCTCTCTTAATAAATTTTGGTATCTCCATAGCATTTTATTGTTCTTATGATTATAAAATTAGAGAATTTGGTTTTTGATTACCTTAATTCTTAGAGAAAATTCCCTAAATTAACATAAATATGTTACTCAATTTTGAGACCACATATTCACCTATTTCTAATAGGTATTACTTACCAACATATAATGTTTATAATGAATATGAATTTTAGGGTTTTACAATTCTCCTATCATAGACATTTCAAACTCACCTTGCATGATTTTAGAGAACTCTTGACACACTTATGTTGAATGTGATATGTCTGATAAGATTGATGATGAAGATATAATGCAATATTTTCAAGGAATGAAGAATCAAAGAATGCTTTTGTAATCGTTCTGTTGTAATAGCTTAGTTGACTCTTGATTATTATTTTTCTATGTTAAGTTGAAGTTTTCTTTTCTTTTCTAGTTTGTATTCTTTTGTTTTTTAATACATTTGAAACTTTCCTTAAAAAAAAAATTCGGGGGTGCTGCCCCGAACCCTCGAAGACCCCCGCTAATTGTGCAGACACAAATAAAAAATCCTGGCTCCGCCACTGTGCTGAAGCATAATATCACTAGTGCAAAAAAGGGCTTTAAGACCGCCTCATTTAGAGTGGAGAACCAACACCCCGGTCTTAAAGGAATGACCGTGGCGTTCCATAAATATAAAGTACTTCTTACACCGGACCAATTTTTCACCGCTCTTAAAAACATTATTGAGACCGACTAAAGAACAACCGGTCTTAAAAATTGAATTGAAATTTCAATTACTTTATAAATATATCTCATATAGTCGTACTTATATTTTAAAGTAAAACATAATAAGGAAAAATTTAAATATAAAAAGTATAAAGTTTTAAGACCAAACTTATTAAAAAGACGGTCTTAAAAGTTTTCTTTTAAGACCGGACATATGATACTTCCGGTACGAAAAAAGTTCATTAATATTAAGACCGGCTTTTTACAAGGAACGGTCTTAAAGGTTAAACTTTTAAGATCGGACTTTTAATATGACCGGGATTAATGTAAATATTAAGACCGTCTCTTTTGCATCCGGTCTTAAAAATCCACGCAAGTTATACACTTCTTCGCGCGAAAGCTTTTGTTACTCTCGTGGAGAACCTGCGTTCACGTTCAAACCCTTCCCGTTGCATTACCTCTCTTCCTCGCCCACGTACCATCAGCCCCCCGTTACTCTCTCATTTGCTCGGGCATTCCTCTCTTCCCCGTCTCGAAAATGGACGGTGAAAACGATTCTATTTGTGTTCCGGTAACGCCAGTTCCTCGGTGTGACGGGTGTGAGTGAGAACGAACCCTCTTCATCTCACAATGAGGCTCGTAATCGCCCCGCACGCCGTGGTAGAAGAGGCACACGAATGATGGATGTGACCCTAAGTCGGACTTCCGGGTCAAAGCTCGAGATTCAGTTTGATGGAAGGTTGGAACTGTCTCCGTACTAATAAAAGCAAATATAATAGTTTTGTTGGTCGTCTAGCACGCAAAGAAGGTTAGCATCTTGACAGATGAGTGGAAAAGTGTGGACTCTAAGAATGTAAAGGATCCTATTTGGGAGACTATCCGGGTTACATACACCGTCCCCGATCGTCGAAGTTGAAAGACAAGACATTGTCTTATTGTGCTGATCGGTGGAGGAAGTTTAAGACCTTTTCGCTAACACGTATATTTTCTCCGAGGTTCCGCCCGCCAAACATCCTTGGGAAGTTTACACATTTATTGATGAATGAATTTGGCGACAATTTGTTCTTCGGACCACTCCTGAAGCTCTGGTGAGTTTATATTTAGTTTTGTTTTCCCTTTTGTTTGCTTATTAACTTGTGCGAATATGTGAATGTTATTGTGTTCATCTAATCCTGTTAGTTACATAAGGTTCGGTGTGTGAATAGAAGTATACATTTCCGCCTTTGTCTATGCAAGTCTCGATATGTAAACCCCGAAAAGGTAAAATACCGATGAGAAGGTATTAATTATGTAATGGTTTGTCTTGCAAAGGAGGAAATGAATAGTCTTAAAAGGGGGAAACTTTATATACCCAATTGTTACTATCTAATGGGATCGCCGATCCCACCGGATGCCTTAAAAAGGATCAAGTTTGTATTATTATGTAAGCATAATTCTCTTTTGTTTCTTAACCTATCTATCTAGCTAGCACTACAAAACATAGCTCAATTTCTTCTACAATTCTACATCTTCCTTAAATAAAATGTTGAAACTTGATGAAGTGAAGAATTTGACTACCGTTTGATTGACGTTCATATGAAGCGTAAGTTCTCTAATTTGTTAGTGACATGCATGGCTGGAATTCATAATTAATAGATGTTTTCAATTCTGATTCACAGAAAAGAAGGGAACAAGCACAGGAGATAGGTAGAAAGAATGATTGCCCTCATAGGGCTTCTCACGGCGGATATCAAAAGGCCGAAAAAGATTTGATGGCGGCCAAGCGGAAGAGATTGGACGATGAAGTAGAATCCAATCCTTCTGTGATACATGCTCCTCCATCTCTAATACGTTGCGAGGAGTTGTGGTTGCATATTCGGCAAAAGCCAACCGGCGCCTACACGAGTGAACAAACTCGTCTAGTTTGAAAGAATTGTAAGTATCGTTATTGTTATTTTTTAGTTACTAAACATGTTTCATTACTAAGCTTTCGTTATCCGTATCTTACAGAAGATCTTAAAAAGAAAGAAGCAGAGGGATCTTTTGTGTCGGATGGGAGGAATGATGTTCTGACCGTTGCGACCGGAAAACCGGATCACCCGGGGCGTGTAAGGGGGATTGGAGGATGGGTAGGCATAAAGCAAGTCTTTGGTACATCCAAACGCCATAGACAAAGTATGGTTACCCGAGAGGAGATGGACCGACGCTAGCCGCTAAAGAAGCTTCAATGATCGCAATGTTTCAATCCCGATGAGCCGATGAGGGAGGAACTGAGTCGAGATGGGCTGCTTTTGAGCAATCATCCGAGACCATTGTTCCCTCACACACTCACCGCAACCGTGCAGCAGAACAGAGCACTAGAGGGAGCTACATTGTTGGACAGTCAGAGCAACCTTGTGACTTTTATGTGGAGGATCCTAATCATCATGATGGACGATTATTGGTTGCAAAAGGGACTGTTCACAACTTGGGATCAATTGTACACCACCAACAAATGCCTGATGATGAAGTCAGAGTGTCAGTTGAAAAGGTGATCATTGATGCACCGCTCCTCTCCAACCGATGAGTGAAGCTTGTGAGTGATGTCAAGGGAACTTTCATCCCTGGCCGTGAAGCTTGTACATGTCTCTACCGCTCCCGAAGCTTCAACCCCTCCTCCTCAAGTTCCATCCCCTCGTCAAGCTCCATCCCCTCCTCAAGCTCTATCCCCTACTGCTAAGTTGGCTGCTGCCAGAGAAAAAATATCCGATATGATGAAGAGTGGATATTTTAAGGATAAATCATGGCCTGCCAATGAAGTAGTAGGCATCCCTCATCCTCAGCCAGTTCAAGTTGACACCGTTGATGTTGAGTCCCCGTCGCTTCCTCGACAGAGCTTACCGATGCGCTTGTTCAAATTTTTATGAAGTAAGTATCTTCTGTCTATGAGTACATAATTTAAATGCATCGTTTAGACAGACATACATATATACTAATTCCCCGATCGATGTCATTATTGTAGGTTCTTGCATCAAGAATTGGTTCAAAAGGGCGGGATCAACGATTTTGGATTCTTGTGCCCGTCTATTCAAGTCAAACATCCATGAAGGAGAGAGACGTACATATCAAAGAGGTTGTGTGAAGTGAGAAGAAAGTTGTACTTTTTGCCATTCTTCCACAGTACATATCAAAAATCTTGTCCGCAATTCACTTAATTCTACTACATATATCACCGAGTATAGTTTCATTTCGTGAATTTTCAGCCGCCACTGGGCGCTTGGTCCTCATGTGCATGGAGAAGCATGAAGTTATCTTCTTATGCTCCACTCACGGTGAGCCATTGCCTACGTTGGTGAAGACCATCAACGAGTAAGCATGTCATTTTGATTCTCTTGTCTCGAAATCTCTGCGTGAATTTTCGTGAATCATTGATAAATTTGTGATTTTGATGATAGTGCCATGAGGACCTTCCAAAGAGTAGAAAAGAAAAGGCGTGGTACTCAGGACAAAGACCCCATATGGAATAGACTAGAGGTTGGTACAATATTTGTAGCACACTGCCTTGTGAACTTGGTCATTTAGCTATATATATGCTCTTATATATATTTCTTGTTCTTTTTAGACCGTCGGCAACCACGGCGTCCAACTTATGTGGCCGATTACATCATGAAACACATGTATGATATTACCACGCGAGGGGATACTAAATTAACGCAAAGGTAAATGTATTTGATGTTACATATTATGCAAGTTAATTCAGTTTCTCGTTTATTACAAATGAAATATGCACGCAAGTTAATTCAGATTGTTTGTCTTTGATGTTACGATGTTTGAATGCACCGCTCCCTTTTCTCATGATGAACTGGAGCACATACGCAATGTGTTTTGTGAATATCTCGTATGGTCTGATCTTAGAGTCACAAAAAGGACAATAATTAATGTCCTAAATTCATTTGTAAGTATATTCGTAGCAACAATAATCGATCTTCTCGTAAATTGGTTTATTTTTTTGAACAATTCATTTGTAAATATACATAGGCAATGTAAAATTCAATAAATAAATTTAGTTAATTTTTCGAACAATTTTCTTGTGTCCATTTGGGTTTCTGAATGTATTATTGGATGGTGGATATAGCTATTTAATTTAGTGTTTGAAATTTGAGACTTTTAGGGCCGTACATTAATTGCATGTCCGGTCTTAAAGGTCCGCAAAGTCTTCGGTGTAAAAAGTATGAGACTTTTAGGACCGTATATTGCTTTAGTGTTCGCTCCTAAAAGCTTAAAAGTCCGCATGAACTTTTAGGACCGCACGTATTATAAAAGGCCGGTCTTAAAAGTCACTCTTAAAAACCCGCTTAACTTTTAGGACCGTATTATTATAAATAATCGGTCTTAAAAGTCCTTTGCTTACAAGTCTGCTTAACTATTAGGACCGTATATTTTTATTTGTGCGATCTTAAAAGTCAGTCACCTTTAAATACCTCTTTTCAAACAAATTAATGCATAGGGTTGAAGACAACCGAGGTTCTGGTGTTCTGCTCAAGCTAGGTCCTTCATTATCGTTGTTTTTACCTTTCCATGTGTGGAGCAGCAAAGATTATCGGTGTCCCTTTTATTTTGTCTTTTTTCTTTTTGTCGGAAAAAAGAAGGAATATAATGAAAACGACACTTTGTTTCCAACATGGGGAGGTAAAACCGACGATAACGAAGGTCCAACCTTGAGAAGAATAGTCACTTTGTTTGTTCTTATTCGAATAAGGTAAATGATCCTTTTCTTTGGGTATGTTCTTAACTGTATTCTGCGAATTTCTGTTGTTGATTTACACGAGGACAATGTTTTGTTTGTTTCCTTTTTGTCGGAAAAAGAAAGACGATAATGAAAAGGACAAGAGGCAATCGGATATGGAAACCAAAGCTGACAAAAAATGGCGTGTTTTTAGGACCGTCGATTTACTAACTAAAAGTCTTCGTTCTTTTATTTTAGGTTTTTTATTCGCCATTATCCATCCTTCATAGTTGCCTTGTTTATTGCTTTCATTCGCATAATGGATAAAGTACTAAACTCACACGAGAACAAAATTTAAAAATATTTTATTTACTAATATTTTTACGCCGCCCTATGGGGCAGCGATTACAAAAAAAAACAAAATAAAAAAGCAAGAAAAAAAACTAATCCCTCTCCTAGTCGGAGAGGGAGGGGGCGTCGGAGTCGTCGGAGTTGTCGGAGTCGTCTTCAGCGGGATCGTACTTCACGTCATTGGCGTGGAGTACCATGTTCAGCTTGTTGTTAATGGTATGAGCAAGCTGAACCAATTGGCCCAAGTGTCGTTCGATTTGATCGACGCGGGCCACCGATGATCGCACCAACCGCTTCACGATCGGATTTGGAGGAGGCGGTGGCGGAGGGGGCTAAGGTTGAAGAGGAGGAGGAGGAAACGGAGTACCGGGGGAGCAGCCATTACAAATGGTGGGGCCGAGGTTGAAGAGGAGTAGGAGGAAACGGAGGACCCGGGGGAGAAGAATGTGAAGAAAGTACAAGAACAACGGGTTTAAATAGAGAACTCATCCCGAACAATGTGAAACGCCGGAAACTTTAATGAGGAGACGCATTGTTCATCGAATACGAGGAGACGCCTAGTTGGGAAGTTTATCTCGGGAAGCCGAAGAGACTCGCATCATTCATTTGAACAGTGTGTAAGTACTGGGTAAATGATAAAAGGTCGGTCTTAAAAGTAAGACTTTTAGGACCGGACGTATTATAAAAGATCGGTCTTAAAACAAAAAAATTAAATAATAGAATTTTATACCGCATACCTATAAGTACCGGGTTAATGATAAAAGGTCGGTCTTAAAAGTAATTTAGACTTTTAGGACCGTATATTTTAAAAAAGGCCAGTCTTAAAATAAAATGAATTGCAAAAATATTAAATAATGGAATTTTATACCGCGTACCTATAACTCCTTATTAATTCCTCACTACCTCGTAACTCCAAACTACGTATGTGGCTATCTCGAGAACAGCTCTCGCCTTTATTAAGTAACTCCTCATACCTCTCTCGCCCCACCCAACCGCTTCAAACCATGGTTAGATACAAGATCACCGCTCATAGGGGTACTCTTACTCGTGATGCTCGTGCCTTCCGTCGATCGTTATATGGTGCGCCTCCTACATCGAGAGTGCGTTCCATTGTGACAGAAGAGTCTCAAGTCGTCGGACCCATTTTTATTTCTTCGGATGATGAAGAGATTGCCACACCCCTCCATCCCGCTCCCCTCTCCAAGTTGGCCCCGGCGTGCCTCCCGGCCCGACCCCTCTCCTCTTTCCTCTAGTGATGCATTGTGGCGATGCAACGAAGACAGAACTTGCCGATCTCCGTGGGAAATTAATGCATTCACGCCGAAATCGCGAAGGCTTTGGAGGATAATAAGCTTTAGGAGATGTTTAGTCGATTCTTTTTTTTTTGATAATTTTCTGCTTGTTTTTCTTTTGTATTTTTTTCTTGTGTACGTGCATATGCAAGTAATATATGTAATTAAAGAAACTCCAGTTTTCCTTTAATTTTTATTCATTCAGGTCCGGAGGAATCACAAATCCAAAACGAGGAATTTAGGACCAGAGTATTATAAAACTTCGGTCTTAAAAAGTTTTATATATAGAAACGTCTACTTTTTAATGAACCGGTTTAATTGTCTCAATTTAGGTCGGAGTATTATAAAACTCCGGTCTTAATAAAATCCAAAATATAAAACATGTCTCGCTCGTCACGAGGAATATTAAATTTCCCTCTCTCGAACTTCTCTTGTCGCGCCTAAAATGTTACTCGGGTTCTCGTCGCCACTTTGCCGCCGGGTTCGCGTTGCTCTCTCGACAATCACTTTCTCGGTTCCTTAGCTAAACGTCTATAGACCAAGCTATAAGAGGTGTTTCGGTTATATAACTTTATGATTTTCCCGCTCATCGTTCTAGGTTTTTCCGGGTTGAGCGAAATCGATCAAATGTTCTTGTGGGTTTTTCGTGTTGTTAATGGATATTGTATTTTGAAGATTATAATTGCACTTTAGACCTACCCAACCGACCAATAAATGTTTTTAGGTTACTCTTGTCATTCCGCAACATCAACGTTCGTGGCGGGAGAAGAAAGACTAAGCAAACGCATTTGAATTTATATGCTACGGTGAGTCCACAAGACCTTCATGCGATGCATTTAATTTCCTCGTCATGCATTTATTTTGGTTCTTGGATTCACTGCAATATATTTATGACCAAAAGTGATTCTTCGTTCTGCATTTAATGAGCAAGTTTATCCGAAAAAAGGGAAAAAAAAAAGACATAACCGACATTTGAGCATATATATGTATGTTAAATCTTTCCGTCTATATATATAGGAATTCTACTATGGATCACAGTTGGATAAATGCTAAAATTTGAGTCTTGAATATCGAATGGGGTGAGGGACTTTATAAAATTTGCTAAACAAAATGCCCATGATGAGGGTGGGAAGTTTTATTGCCCTTGTGTAAAATGTTTGAATGAGAGGCGACTAAGTCCTGAAGTTATACACACACATTTAATTTGTGAAGGAATTTGTAAGACTTATACAAGTATGGGTATGGCATGGTGAAAAAATACCAAGTGGGTCTCAACATAGGGAAGTGGCCTTTGATGATAATGACACGGATATGGATGATCACATAGAGGACATTATCCGTGATGTAGGAGAAGAGGCTTTTCATCAATCACATGCATATGGTAATATGTGCAGTGATGTAGAGATCCCTCTATACCGTGGGTGTAAAAAATACCAATTGTTGAATGCCGTAATGAAATTGGTAAGCTTTAAGGCACGTCATGGATGAAGCGACAAGAGTTTTTCAGAAATGCTTAAGGCTTTTAAGGACATGCTTCCGGATGATAATGTGTTGCCGCATCGATACTATGATGCTAAGAAAATACTTTGTCCACTGGGGATGGAGTACAAAAAAATCCATGCATGCCCGAATGATTGCGTATTGTATAGAAAAGAGTTTGAAGAGGAGCAGAATTGTCAGCTATGTGAAACCCCAAGGTACAAGTCAAATAAGGGGCTTGCAAAAGTGTTGTGGTATCTTCCAATCATACCAAGGTTCAAGCGGTTGTTTGCGAATGAAAATGATGCAAAAAATTTGAGGTGGCATGCAGATGAGAGGATTTCTGATGGAAAGCTTCGACATCTGGCCGATTCTTCTCAATGGAAGAAAATCGATCAATTATTTCCGAACTTCGGCGAATAACCTAGGAACCTTAGGCTTGTCCTTAGCACGGATGGCATGAATCCATATGGAAGCCTTAGCAAAAGATACATAGTTCATGGCACGTACTATCGATTATTTACAACTTATCTCCAATGTTATGCATGAAACGAAAGTACATCATGCTCGTCTATGTTGATTTCGGGACCGAAACAACCCGGAAATGACATTGATGTTTACCTTCAGCCCTTGATCGAAGACTTGAAGGAGTTGTAGGCAGAATGTGTTGATGTTTTTGACTCTTTCAAGAGGAGGTGTTTAAAATGCGAGCCATGATATTTTGTACTATAAACGACTTCCCAGCATATGAGAACTTGTCAGGGTATAGTGTAAAAGGCCATAAAGCATGTCCGATTTGAGAAGAAGGCACACGCTACCATCAACTTCAACATGGAAGAAAGACAGTTTATCTTGGACATAGGAGATTTCTTAGACGGGGCCACCCATATCGTCGATTAAAGAAAGCCTTTTTTGGTGGCCAAGAGTATGAAGATGCTCCGGTGGCATTGACGGGGAGCAAGTTTATGAAAAGGTGAAAAATATCAATGTCGTCTTCGGTAAGATCGCAAAGAGTAGAAAAGAAACAAATATATGGAAAAAGAGATTTGTATTCTTTGATCTTCCATATTGGCGCAATCTTGATGTGAGACACGAGTATTGATGTCATGTATGTGGAGAAAAACGTATGTGATAGTATTGTCGGCACGCTTCTCAACATACAAGGTAGTTCCAAGGATGGTGTGAAGGCAAGATTGGATCTCGATAGCAATGGGAATACGCGAAGAGTTACATCCAAGGCCGATGGGAAGAGAACTTATTGTCCCCTAGCTTCTCATACTTTGTCTAAGGATGAGAAACGAAGTTTTGTGAGTGTTTACATGGCACAAAAGTTCCCACGGGGTATTCTTCAAATTTGAAGAGGCTTGTATCGATGAAGGACTTGAAATTAGTAGGCCAAAAGTCTCATGATTGTCATGTCCTGATGCAACAGCTACTCCCAATAGCTATTCGAGGCATCGCTAAATATGATCTTCGGGTCGTTTTGACTAGACTTTGTGTCTTCTTCAATGCGCTTTGTAGTAAAGTTTTCGAGATTGAAAAGTTGGATGAATTGGAGAATGAAGGATATCTTATCTTGTGCCACCTTGAGAAGCTTTTTGTTCCTACATTTTTTGACAACATGGTTCATCTAATTGTTCATCTAGTGAGGGAGATAAAGATGTGCGGCCCTATCCATTTACGGTGGATGTACCCAATTGAAAGATCTATGAAATTCCTAAAAGGGTACGTGAAGAACGCATACCGGCCGGGAAGCATCGATTGTTCGAAATATGTTTCGAAGAAGCCATGGAATTTTGTCAAAATTATTTGGCCAAAGTAAGACATATTGGGCTTCCAAAACGTCGCATGCCGATGGGGGTAGACGAGGGCTTCCGTAAAGAGTGTGGATCCGATGAATTGTCATAAGTCCACTTATACATCTTGAATAATGTCGATGAAGTTCAAAGCGCAAAGATAGCTGCACATAAAGCAATTTGTAAGGAAAGAAAATCATCGAATGACCGAACAAAGGTTGATTAGGGAGCATAACAGAACTTTTGCAAACCGGTTCAAACAAATGGTCAAGGGAGAGGAATGTGTTTCGATACAATCAAATGGTTAGCAGGTGGTCCCGAGGTTGATGTCATAAGTTGGAATTTGTATGTGATCAATGGTTATACATTTTACACGAAGTCCCTAGATGATACGAGCACCGAAACGGTGGTGTTATGTTAGATCTTGAATCTATGCACTTCTCCGGTTCGAAAGACAAGAGCCCTTTATTGGCGGTCATGCCATATTATGGGGTTATTGAAGAGATTTGGGAGGTGGACTATGTGAAAATTAGATTTCCCATTTTCAAATGCAAGTGGGTTAATGTCAATAATGGTGTTCGGATCGATCGGCTAGGATTTACATTAGTCGATGTCAATGGTAGAAGTTTTGGAGATGAACCTTTTATTATGGCAGAGACTGTGCAAAACAAGTGTTCTATATCATCGATCAAGAAAATAAAATGTGGTCCGTAGCTTTCCAAGGAAAGAGGGTCATTGATATTGATGAGGAAATGAATTCAAATTATGGTATTCCCGAGAGTACTCCTTTTCAAGGGGTCTAGGACATGAACGAAGAAGATGAAGCGGATAATGAACCCGGCATAAGAAGTGATCATCAAGAAGGGATATGGGAAGATATCACTTTATAAAAGAGTCAATTCATAAGGTAATATTCATATGCAGATTTCTTTGAAGACTTTAAGGCTTTAACTATATATATTATATTCCTTCTATCTATGTTCATAGTTAATGTCACTGACTATGAATTTTGTTCTTGTTTTATTTTTGTGGCGGGGATCCGATCCAAAGGGGCATGTTATATAAGAGGATGTTACGTTGTTGGGTGGGGGAATCGATGAAGGCATGGTGAATATTATTTTGGGTGCATGTATGTTGTACTTGTAACTTATTGTATTTGTAAGTAAGTTATCTTATTGTATGAATTAATTTAGGTGTTGTAGTCATAGTAATCATTAATTAAGAGGCCAAATAGCTCATGGTGAATAATATTTGTATTCTTTTTCCAATTCAATTTATTCAAATAATTGTTCATAGCTTGTAGCTTAAAGTATCGACTTTTATGTCTTTGGATTGGGTGGTGGATTTGTGTATATATATAATCGAAGAACAGCAGGGAAAAATTCGGGAAAATTTAGACCGGAAATAATAAGCCGGTCTTAAATGTTCACTTGTTAAGACCGGATGTAATTATATGACCGGTCTTAAAGGCCAGGACTACTTTTGAGTTTTGATATTAAACCCGGTCTTAAAAGTTGGTCTTTTAAGACCGGTATATTTAGACGTCCGGTCTTAAATCAAAATCTTTAAGACCGGATGTGTTTATCATCCACTCTTGAAAGTCGTCTTTTAAGACCGTGTATAATTAGTCGTCTGGTCTTAGAAGCCGCTATTTTTCAGACCGTATGTGTCTTGTCCGGTCTTATAATTCCGATCTTTTAAGAGCAGCCTATTTTTTGGCCGGTCTTAAAAGATGAGCTTTAGGACGGAACAAAAAATATTTCGGCTTCATTTAGTACAACTTTTAAGACCCAAGTTTTTAAATGTCCGGTCTTAAAAGAGTTTCTTTAAGACCGGTTTGAGTCCGGTCTGAAATGGTAGACTTTTCATACCGGCTGGAACAAGATCGGTCGCATGTCCGGTCTTACGACCCCTCTTTTGTCCGGTCTTAAAAGCCTTTTTTGCACTAGTGTATAGAGCGCTTGGGACAGGAGTATCTGAAGTGGTTTGGGTCACGAGACTGCTAAAAGACTTAAATGTGAGAGGATTAGAGTCAGTAAGAATCTTTTGTGAGCAGCCATCCACATTGAAAATAACCTAGTTTTTCATGAGATAACAAAGCATATTGAGATAGATTGCTACTTCGTGAAGGAAAAGTTGCAATAAGGAGTCATTGATCTACAACATGTAAGGAGTAAAGATCAGCAAGCAGACATATTTACCAAGGGACTTGACAAGGAGAGTCATGTGAGAATTATGAGCAAGTTAGAAACTATTAATATGTACAGGTGATCGAATCATATTTTTATATGATTTTTTATAATTAAATTGGGACTCTTAATGCATTTTGTTATAGTTATTGAGCTTAAAATGTCTTTCTTCTGATAAATTGAGATTAAGAGTAAATACATTAAATTAGGACTAAAAAGGGTAAAATTGTCAAAGAAATTGTAATTACTCTTAATCATTGATTTTTATGAGAATATGTGATGTTAGATTAATTATTTTTATTGTAGATGCTTGAAAAGATTAGATCAAATTTGAAAATGAAAGTTTGAACTTAAATTGCAAAAGTTTCAATTTAGTCCCTCACTGAAAACTTTTAAACTGTGCAAATTGGTCCCTGGTCAAAACTCTGCGTTTTGACCAAGAACCAATCAATTAGGTTGAGCTGGGAGTTTTGGAGACTCGGGGGGGGAGAACAAACCCGATAGAGGAGACCCGACAGATTTAATGGAGATTTAATACGAAGCGGCGCCACGAACGAAGGGGACGACTCGGACCTTCATCGACCCTCACCTACCTCCACCTCTCTCTAGTCGCCGGCGGTCTTCACCCTCACCACCATCGCCGCTGGCGACCCCCTTCATTCAGGCTCCACCGAAGCCACGAGTTGATTACAGCGCCTAGATCTCCACACCTCAGATCTTCGAGGTTCGACCTTCATCCTTCTCCCTCAATCACCATCATCATCATCGGCAAGAACCAGGAGAATAGAGCTGGAGATTCAGAAAAATAGCGCCGCGAGTTTTAGCTGCAAAACCACCATCGTCTTCCTCCTCTTGAACCTAGCATAGCACCGTGACCTCCACTTTCCGACGAGACATTGCCAGTCTCCCTCATTTTCACTGCTGAACCACCGTCAACCACCCCTTTAGAATTTCAGATTCGGTTCTTCCTCCATGTTCTCTGGTTGTTTGGGTTGTGAAACTAATGTGGATGCTCTGATGGATTTGTATTGCTGAAACTAACGCTTCTTGGAGGTGGAAAATGACTTGAGTTCCGAAGCTTCAACGAGGGGAGTTTTCAGTTTGATTCATTTTCTCATTGGTGTTCTATGATTTTCTAGTTCTAGGAATGTCATTCTATGCTTGAGACTGAGTTGCCGTTTGGATTTCTCTGTGGATTGAACACATGTAGTTGAATTGGATTTTGTGATTTGGTGTTTAGATTGATATATTTCTTTTATTGGGACTAATGAGATTATATTAATTAGCGTGTTATTATCTAGTTAATATAGTTTATTTGTACCTTTGAGGGACTGTTCAGTACTCAAATTTAAGAAGACCCAATTTGCATCATCTCAATTTTAATTGCACATTAAGTGGCTTTAAACAATATCTCTAGAGGTAATAGTTAGCTACGGTAATAGGAGCTATTATTAATTGAGAATATTGGACTCAAGTGGTATCTTGGGGTTTTTCATCTAGACTTAGTGAAAATTTACTCCTACATTTAATTGAACTATGATAGTCACTATTCCATTTCCAAGAGCATCATTATTCATTTCATACTCCATTCTATTTTATAAAGAAAATACCAAAAATAATAGTTTAGTATTTAATTAAATTGCATTCCTATTTTAGTTTGTTAATTGATAAAGCCAAAACCTATTTTTCCCCTTGTTTTAATTGCATTTTCATAGCATTTAGATTATCTAGGACTCAATAAAAGGCTCCTCAAGAAGAGAGAACGATCCTTGGTTTGTCTATACGCAATCCTTGGTAATTTTTTATTGTGGACCCCAAGGCTAAAGACAAAAAAGCCCTAATCAACAGGCCCCAACTTGAGGGGGGTGTTAAGATAGTTATAATATGTCAGTTGTAATATATATATTAAGACGGTTTTGCACATAAGTAATATAAGCATATATAAAGGGCTTGGATGGTTTAGTTTTGGGTTGTTGTGCAGGGGCCTTATTGGTCACCTGCAAGCTGTAGTATCATTTGTTTTAGTAATGAGAGAGTATTATTCACTATACTCTAAGAACTATATTAATATTATTCTTTTTAAGATATTCAATTTTGATCAAAATGAATGATCGAGTTTAATTATAAGGTATATTATGTTTCAGTCAGAACATATTTTGGTAGTTATCTGCACTACTGAATCCAAGTTTTTGAAGTCTTTTTTCTCCAATTGAAAATTACTTTTTAATAGATAATTTTTTATCTGAACTGTTTTGACAGATTTTGTATTTATTGAATCTCTGGAAATTAACTTGCATGTATTCTCCTTAAAACCTATCAATTGGATGTATTGAAAGAAAGGACAATCAATGAGTTTTTTTCGCCCTCATTTTGCATTGTTGTATAATCATACGTCGCCGGTAAAAATAATAATACATTTGGAAACATAAACAAAGTTAAAGTATAAATATTCAGTAATTTTTTTTAATAAATAGGCTTCGGGAAGAAATATATACAGAGGAATTTTTTTTATAAGTACAGAAGCTTGGAAGTTATTTAAGCTCCTCCTGGAGTAGCATCACAATCTTCCAAAGTTCAAACTTCATTGTCAGGAAGGAGACTGGTCAGACAGCTGTCATGACATTGGCTCTGTTAAGCTATGGACTCATACAGTTTGTGATAACATATAATTTATTATTGTTATTATTATTATTATCATCACTTCCTCCTGTCCTTTTTATAAGGAACAACTACCAAAATCACATGGTTCAAAATATCAATTAAGAGCAATAAATTGATAACATATGTATATTTCTTTTCAATTATACCCTTGTTTGATAACGGGTGAAAATTTATTGTAGAGACAATGAATGACATATATTTAATGGGAGTAAAAATGAAAAAAATAAGTTTAAAATTTCAAACAATTAAGATTTAATTTGTTCCTTATATTAAGGACCACCTTTATGAGAGAAAATGGTTCTTATAAAAAGGACCAAAGAAAGTATTATTATTATTACTACTACCACCATGCACCACTGCGGCGGCTGCTACTACTACTGCTGCTGCTTTTGCTGCCTGTGTTTAAATAATTCAGCAGAATTAATATTGACATTATATTACGCATTCAAATGGTAAGGTCTTGACCTGTTCCAATGTTTGGATGGAGAAAAAAGTTTAAGGTAAATAGGATGAAGGAATATATGGAAGGGAAACTTTCTAAAAGAGTAAAACAATTTACTATTTTCGGTAGTTTGCCCTCCGAGTATTCGTATTCGCTCCCACCTAATTATCGTCATATCCAAACATAGGGTTATAGAGAGAACTGATGTGATTGATGAAGACTGAAGAGAACAAGACACTAACCTTCGACTTCTTCCAAGCAGATGTTATGGAGCTTTACAAGAGTTTCAAGATATCACTCGAAGTCTCTGAAAAACACAAGGTGGAGGAGCCATTGCTAAATGGACTTACGATTACGAGAAGCTCAATATGAGAGTCCAAGATCGATAAGGCTATCTCGACTTGGCAATCATTATTATTACACAAGTCGATGCTGATGCCCATCTTCTCAAGAATAATATATAAACATGCTGTTTACTTTATGGTTTTATGTATCTAAAGGATATTCGGTGCCGTGGTGAACATATTCTGATACATAGATAAAATGTCCTGATCGATCTTAAGGTGATGTGAAAAACTGAGTAATCATTATTTAATTAGGAGTTCTTTTAATTTGAAGTTTACTTGAACTGAATATTGACATTTTGAAGATGGCTTCTTGACGTGTTTCATAAATCCAAGAGCGAAACAAACGATTAAATTAATTGAACAGTTTTTCAATGCAAGACTGAATAGATATATTGGTAGGTATTATTACTATTTTGATTAAAAATGTTACGTAGATATTGTCAAATTGCCCCTTATTGACACATAGGATGTGGAGGAAAATAATTGTTCAAGTACCAACAAGCAGTAAGTTGAGGTTGGAATTGGCCTCACCCTCATAAGGAAGAAAATATAACTTCAAATCCTAAAAAGAACACTTGTTGAAAGAGACAAAAAAACCTTTTATGCTCTAAGACTCGAAAGAGAAACCTTTAATCAAATTAAAAAAATAAAAATAAATAATTGTTCAAGTTGAAGTTCGGCATTGCATTTATCCTTGTTTTATTAAAAAGAAAGTGGAACCCACTACGATGGAATCGTCCTCTAGCATTCAGATCAAATTTGGAATATGTTTTATTTTTGTATTTAACTTAAAAATTGAAAAGGCAGGGACAATTCATATAGGTAAAAATCTTGAAAAAGAGGTTTTGGTGCTTTTTTGATGTCAGGAAAAAGATAATGGGGAACAAAAGCAGGAGTGAGTAGATAGGTTTTCAACCAATTCGCCCAATAATTCATCATAAAGATATATATATGAGGCTGAAATGTCATCCATGCCCTCGCTCTACCTCACAAGCTTTCATTATATGTAGGGCCATTGAACACTCGACGAGTTTTTATGCAGCATTTAGTAGAAATTTCTAAGTTTCTATTGCGAGAGAACACAAAAAGAGAGATGGTGAATGGGGCTCTCAAGGATCCATAATCTTCTAGAATTATATCCATGGTAATTAATAACCACTTAATCTTTCACCTACGTCATATCTATATAGGGAAAGCCATATTGCAAGTACCTATATACTTTTCCTCAATTTTAATTTGATACCTATGCATTTTTCTCTCTTAATTAAATCCTTTGACAGCACAATTAACTCTCGTATTGGAGGTTAACGGTGTTGACAGAAAAAAGTTAGAGAGGTCAATGGTACTAATAAAGAAAAATGTAAAGATGTAATTAGTTAAAAAAAAAAAAAATAGGTACTGAATTAAAAATTGATGAAGTATAGGTACCTGGTTTTCCCCATATACACACACATGTAACATCACTTTTTGTTTCTTCTTCAACAAGTTCATATATTGACAGGAATATAAAGAAACCTGCAAATCCACTTTTGGTTATTAAAATATGCACTTCTTAATTATAACTTCACGTGTTAATATTATGGATTTACGAGTCTCCAAGGTGTATGTGTTGACAATATTACTACTCTAGTAAATATAAGAACGAGTTGATTTTTGTGCAAAGATTAATTAAGCTAATTAAATTATTTCAAAGTATTTAACTTCATCAATTTCTCTCCCAAATAATTTTTCAAACTTATAAACTAATATATAGTTTAATCATACTAAATACTACCTCCAAGTACTTAATTATAGGAACATTTTTGTAGTACAATTTACACTAAAAAAGTGTTCCTATAATTAGGACCGTAGAGAGTATATGATATGATTAAGTAACTTATTTAACTTTCTTATTCTTCCCAAAAGATATGTGTGTGTTTATTTAGCCATGTAAGTTTGTTTCATCACAACATTTAAGGAAGTGTATGTGTTTCACAACATTTAGCCATATACGTGTTTCACAACATTTAGGTCGTACAAATTTAATAATACTAAATATAGGTGTATGTGTTTTTTTCAAGATCGTTCTTTCTTTCTGTTTTCTTGCCATCAAAAGAGAAAAGAAATATTGTGAGAAATTTAGTTTGTGAAACAAACTTACAGACGGGAAAAAGTGTGTGGCGAAGGAGCTTGTGGAGTCGATAGACAAAGACAACAAGATAACATTCAAAGTGTTAGAAGGAGATCTAATGGAACACTACAAGAGTTTCAGAATCACAGTGCAAGTGTTGCCTCAAGAAGAAGGAAGTGTTGTGCATTTAACCTTTGAATATGAGAAGCTCAAGGACCACACTCCTGATCCTCACACTTTGCTTCAGTTAGGCATTGATATGAGCAAAGACCTCGATGCTCACCTTGTTGCTCAACCAGACAAGAAGCAGGCCACCACCAAATAAACTATATCTACTTGTTTGCGTGTGTGTTTTGCAGTAATAATATATGGTAAATAAAACTTCAGGAAAGATGAAGACGATCTTGATCTGTGTGTGAGAGATCATGAATCTCTGTTATATTGGCTCCGCGATCGGTGTCTCTTCTATCTTCACTTTGTCATCTCTTCTTTGGCTTCAGATTTCAAGGCCGCATCATGTATGTATTGCGCGCCACTGTGTAACAAAGTAATGTTTAATGAAATCTTATAGTCTTGCTAGTTTTGAGTGAATTTATTTTTATCCCTGTCATTTAAAAACATTGATAAAGTGGGATTATAAAATTTTTATGAGTTGATTTTTTTATAAAAAAAAAAAATTTGATAAAGTTTGATTATAAAATTTTAATAAAATGATGTAAGATAAAAGAGTATGAAAAATTAATTAAAAACATTTAACTTCACTTTTTTTTTTTTTTTTTTTAATAAATCCCACTGATAAAAATTTTTCAACCCTCCCTTCCCCTCCAAATCCCTTGTTGTGGGTCTGTTTGGTTGAGGGGAGGGGACTGGACCGTTGATTGGCACTACAAACATTTTGGGAGGGAGGAAAATTTTATGTCCAGACTATTTTACCCATAAATATTTTGATAATTCCTAAACTACCCTTTTGCCTTTCTTCTTCCTCCTTACCATCTTCACGCCTCTGAACTACCAGCTCATAGATATGACCATCTCCTCCACTCATGCCCAGCAGCAACTTCCATTACTATTGTCTTGGCTTCTCACAGTAGGCATTTTGATAATGGCGTGAATAACTCTTTCACCCACTTCGCCTTTATCTCCGTGTCTCTTATGCCATTTCACTGGCACCGTCCACAGCTCGATTAATGGCGTTTATGCCATTTCTTCTTCTTCTTCTTCTTTTTTTTTTTTTTTTTGCCAAAAGTTTAGCCCTTTTAATAATCCCAGTACGTGTCATCTCTTATACTCTGTCTTTCTGTGTATTCTTTCTCTTTTTGGCCAAATGTTTATTCATATTATATATATGTATATTTATATATGTTATCTTCAATCTCAACCATCAATTATATGTTTAATTATTATATAAATATATATTATGATTCTAATATTCGTGATTTTATTTATTAATTTTTAATAATTATATAATTATATTTTACCAAACACTCTCCCAAGTTTAAAGAACACGTTAAATAAAATAAGGATAAAGTTGTTCATATAAAAATATTTTCCCTCCCCTCCTTTCCCGAACGGTAACATTAAAATCTCTTCCCCGCCCCGCCCTCCCCCTTTCATTATTATTATTTTTTTGCTAGCCTCCCCTTTCATTAATCAAACGAGGTAATATTAAAATCCCCATCTCCCCTCCTCTCCATTAAACAAAACAGACCCTAAAGTTAAATGAGAAATCTTAGATAGCTGAGCTCTATAAGGGTATTTCAGTACACAAGGCTTGTATAAAACGAGGCATAAGAAGGGATAAATGTATGCAAAGTCTTACTCTCACAATTTTTTCCACTTCAAGGATTATTTAGACCTGTGACCTACGTGACCTTCGGATTACGTTGCAACAACTAGATCGTTACGTGTGTATATTTATAATATATTTTTGTCAAAGTAAATTAGAATTAAATGAACTTAAAAGTACATAAGTTAACAATATTAATCTTATAGTTCAACTAGAAAATTTATGTATAAAATAATTTATTTTCCTAATTTAGTCAAAATAACATATTTAATTATATAGGTTTAAGTACATAAATTTTGTCCTTGACTCATGCAACAAATTGAAATTTAGGATAACTTGAATTGATTGTTTTTTATATAAAAAGATTAATCTACTCTCGGAGGATGTAATGACTCGCCCAGGACTTGCTTGCCATATGACATACCCTCATATAAATGAGGAATTGTTAAACCGGTGTAGTAGAGGTATTTCGGATAGTGAGATAAAAGAAGCCATGTTCAGTATGGGGGCCCTTAAAGCTCCTGGCCCTGACGGTTTCAATGCTCTTTTCTACCAAAATCAGGGGAATACCGTATGTTCATCAGTGGTGAATTATGTGAAATTTTTATTTGCTAATCCACATGCTATCCGTGAGGTAAATGGCACTCTCATTGTGCTCATCCCCAAGAAAGACCATCCGGAAGTAATAGGGGACTTGAGACCTATAAGTCTATGCAATGTCATATACAAAGCAGTCACCAAGATTATTGTCAACAGATTGAAACCGATTTTACCCCAGGTGATAGCCCCAAATCAACGCAGTTTTGTTCCAGGGAGGCATAGCAGTGATAATATAATAGTTGCACAGGAGGTTATCCATTCAATGCGAAATATGAAGAAAAAGAAGGGATTCATGGCCATCAAAATTGACTTGGAGAAAGCTTATGATCGGGTAAATTGGCAATTTTTGTTAAGTTGTTTGCAGGAGCTCCACATTCCTATCTTCGTGCGAGAGGTCATTGCTCAATGTATCTCTACGCCCAGCATGCAAATGCTTTGGAATGGGGATAAAACTGACGAGTTTAATCCGACTAGGGGAGTGCGTCAAGGAGATCCGTTGTCCCCTTACCTCTTTTTCATATGCATGGAAAAGTTGGCACACCTCATCCAATCAGCCATTCAAGATGGGGCTTGGGAACCAATTCGCCTTACTAGGTCTGGCCCCCCAATTTCCCATTTATTTTTTGCAAATGACATTCTCTTGTTTGCGGAGGCCTCAATGGATCAAGTGCATACGATCAATAACTGCATCTAGTCCTTTTGTGATAGTTCTGGGTTGAAGGTGAACAAACAGAAAACAAGAGTATTTTTCTCGAATAATGTCAATCATATTCGAAGGAGTGAGATGTGTGCGACCCTTGGGTTCTCCATCACGTGCGACTTGGGCAAGTATCTTGGTGTCCCGCTTCATCACAAAAGGGTGACTAAAGAATCATATCGTATGTGGTGGACAAGGTTAAAACGAGACTTTCAACATGGAAAGCTAAATCTTTTTCGTAGGGGAGAGCCACTCTTGTATCATCGGTCACCGCGTCTATACCTGGGTATGTCATGCAAACTTCGCTCCTCCCATCAAGCACCTGTGAGGTCTTAGATCGTTGCAACCGGAGGTTTCTATGAGGAAGCACATACGATCAACAGAAAATCCCTCTTGTAGCATGGGATGCTATTTGTAAGCCTAAGGTACGTGGTGGTTTGGGACTTCGTCATGCTCATCTTCTGAACTGTGCATACCTTATGAAAATTGGATGGAGGCTTACAACTAGAAGTGATGATTTATGGGCTAAAGTTATCTGGAACAAGTATAACTGTGGAACTGATAAGCTCCCAAGGATCAATATGTCCAAGCCGGGATCAAATTTGTGGAGCGGAATTAAAAGAACGTGGGGAAAAGTGGAAGATGGAATTGAAGCTTTGACAACAGGGCAATTACGGTGGAAGTGAACCAAGAGTGGAGACTTCTCGGTAAGATCAGCCTATGACTCACTTAATAGTGTGGTGCCTCATTCTGATCCTATGTGGGGGAAAATCTGGAAATTGAAAGTTCCGGAAAGGTGTAAGGTGTTTTCCTAGCTTGTCCTCCACAAAAGACTGCTCACCAATGCATCAAGATATAAAAGAGGGTTGTGTAATAATGCCCAGTGTCGTATGGGTGAAGAGGAGACGCTCATTCACTTGCTCGGGACTGCCTGCCTGACCATGAATTTGTGGCAACACGTCATGCCCCAACACTATTGGCACAAATTTAGATCCATGTCCTTTGACTATTGGTTTCGCTGGAACGTTAAGCTTAAATGTCAGAATAAGCATGAGGAAGAGTGGAGTCAGTATTTCATTCTTATTTGTTGGTGGCTTTGGAAGCTGTGTAACACGTCGGTTTTTGAAGGGAAGCAGATCTTGAACATTTCCTTGCTGATAAATGTTAACGCCACCTTGGGAAGTATTCATGATGCCCGCTCTCGGCTTAACATGAGAACAAGGGGAGCGTTCCACGGGAGAACGTCAGGATAAGTGGGAACCACCGCCAGCTGGATGGGTGAAGATTAACTCTGACAGGGGTTCTCACACACAAGTTCTAGGATGGCGAGTGGTGGAGTGATTCAAGATGAGCACAGTTCATTCCTGAAGGGCTTCATGTTCAAGGGTGTGGAAGGGGACAGCTTGTTTGCGGAGCTTTGGGGATGCTTGCATGGGCTAAAATTGGCATGGGACATGGGTTACCGGAGGATCATTCTTGAGTCCGATGCTACTGAGGCGGTGGGACTGATAAAGAAAGACCTGAATGAGCTCCATTCAGACCGCACAATCATTGCAGAAATTCACTGCTTACTTGAAAGGGATTGGATGGTCGAAGTGAATCACATCCGTCGATGGGCAAATAATGCAGCAGACTATCTAGCGAAAGCCAGCTTATCAGCGATGCCTGGTCTGCATACTATCTCTTCCGCTGATATGCAGCTGGGACTCTTGCTTCATTTGGATAAGTCTTAGTTTTTTTGTATGGTTGCCAAATTATATCAAAAAAAAATATTCATATTATTATTTTTAAGTTATTTAATTTTCATAAGAATGCATGAGTTTAGTTGTAAGGTATATTATGTTTAAGTCAAAACATATTTTAGAATGGAAGCCGACTTGCTTCTTCTTCCTCTAGACATTATAGAACCAGAGGCACCGCGGTAGGAGAGTTTTGAACCAATGAGCTTGACCGGAGCTTGAGAGGAAAGGGAAAGAGACAGAGAGCCATCACCACCATTTAGGACTGACTTCCTCACCTCCACCATTGTTCTTCTGCATCGCCGCTGTTGTTCTTTGTTTTGCTGGCCCTTCTCCGTTTATCACCATCATCTTCACTGCACCATCACCTTCGACCTTCTCTTTCATCATCATCGGTGACAGCCATAAGAGATCAAGCTTCGAAGAATGCAGCTCTATCAGACACAGTTAAAAGAGACCATACTGTCACCACTGCCATCGACCTCTGTTCTAACTTCCTCCATTGACCCTCTCTCAAATCACCTACAAACTTCACGCTCTCACCACACTGCAACCTTTTCCACAACACTTTGGGCATCTGCCGTCCATCACTTCCTTTTCACTACAATCGGCTAGGCTTGATTCCATGACTCTATTCTCTTATTTCTATTATGTCTGATAGCCTCCATTCCATGACGAATTCAATTTTGCAGCTTGTGTGGTGTTCTCCAATAGTTATGAGTAGCTAATTCCTTGGTTCTTGGGAATGAAGATGTGTGTTTTGTTGGAAATTAGAGATATGGAAAGATGGAAAACACTGCTTCAATTATAATTTCAAATAAAAATAAATCTCTTTTTTTTTTCCACAAGTGCAACTATTTCTCTCCCACAAAAATAATTTCCTTCCACTCCTCTCAAAGTGCTTCAAAGACCAAACTCGCTTTTCCCTAAAACTCTTTGTTCTCTCTTTCTTTCGGACACACACATACATTGCAACATTGAAACACACCCATATATATAGGCTGAGAAAACCGACTTGTCTCTATAGCTAAAATCTTGTAGTCTTTTGTTTTCTCTATCCAGCCGCTATTTTTTGACTTTTGTGCACCTCCCTTAATTAATTGAATTCATTTACAACCCATCAGAACTATCCTTCTATTCTCTTTGTATGTGGCCGTCATTTTTTACTTTGCTTCAAATGTTGCTTTGCTTCCTATCCATTCAACACCTCATGCTTCTATTCTACACGTCATGCTTCTACTACTCCCTTGGTTTGACAACTCATGCAACCATTTATATTCATCTGACATAGCTTGCATTGATCATCCATTTATCCAACTTTAACAGCTAATGCTTTAATTAAATCTAGCGGTAAATTAAATAGAAGAAACATAAAATTGAGTTTGATTTCTATCACTCCCCCCTCAAACTCTATTTTCCATACCAATCATATGTTTGAACTTGTCGAATGTATCCACCTTCAACGGCTTTGTAAAGATATCTGCTAGTTGTTCTTCAGTTTTGCAGTAGATTAACCCCACAACTTTATTCTTAACTAGCTCCCGCATGAAATGATATTTGGTGTCAATGTGTTTGCTTCGGTTGTGAGAGACTGGATTCTTTGCTAGTGATATTGCTGACTTGTTGTCCACATGTATGGTGATTGAACCTTCTTGCTTAGAATGTAACTCTTTCAAAATATTCTTTAGCCATATTGCTTGACATGTACATGCTGCAGCAGCTATGTATTCAGCTTCACATGATGAAAGAGCAACTGCCTGTTGTTTCTTTGACGACCATGAAAATATTTCCGAGCCAATATGAAATGCGTATCCCGAAGTACTCTTCCGATCATCTATGTCTCCACCATAATCACTATCCGAGTAGCCAATTAACCTTGAATTTTGAGAATGCATATAGAACAACCCATGATTGATAGTTCCTTTGATGTATCTCAAAATTCTCTTTGCTATACGGAAATGATCTTGCTTTGGTTTCTCCATATATCTGCTAATTAAACCAACTGCATACATAATATCTGGTCTATTGAAAGTTAAGTACCTCAAGCTTCCGACCAAGCTTTTGTATAGTGTTGGGTTTACAGGTTTTCTTGTTGAATGAATTGTCAACTTCGTTCCTTTCTCTATCGGTGTTGTCATAGGCTTGCAATCTTTCATTCTGAACCTGCTTAATATCTCTTGTGCATATTTCTTTTGTGACATAAATATTCCTTCCTCCCTTTGTTCTACTTCAACTCCAAGAAAATACGACATCTCTCCAATATCTGTCATTTCAAACTCTCTAGTCATAGCTTTCTTAAATTCGACAAACATACCTGGATTATTTCCTGTGAAGATCATATCATCCACATACAGACATACGATCATTATATCTCCATCTTCATTCCTTTTCGTGTATAAAGCATCCTCGTACGAACTCTTCACAAATCCATTATTCTGAAAGTGTTCATCTATTCTCGTGTTCCATGCTCTTGGAGCTTGTTTCAATCCGTATAGTGCCTTCTTCAATCGGTAAACTTTGTCCTCTTCTCCTTTTATTACGTATCCCGGTGGCTGTTCAATATAAACCTCTTCTTCTAAGTATCTGTTGAGAAAAGCTGACTTTACATCCATCTGATATATCTTCTATTTGTTTTGTGCTGAAATTGTTGTGAGAAGTCTGATAGTGTCAATCCTTGCAACTGGTGCAAAAACCTCTTCATAATCAACTCCGTATTTTTGCTTGTAGCCTTTAGCCACTAATCTCGCCTTGTGCTTCTCCACATTTCCTTCTTTGTTGGTTTTTGTCTTGTACACCCATTTTACTCCAATGGGCTTATGCTCCTTAAGCATAGTTCTGAGCTCCCACGTATCATTCCTTTTAATTGCTGCGATTTCATCGTTCATGGCTTTCTTCCATATTTCATCTTTTGCTGCTTCCTCATATGTTACTGGATCACATTCAGCTACCAAACAAAATAATGAATAATCAAGTGTGGCTTGTAATGGATCTGTAGCATCGTATATATCACTTAAGCTTCTCATTTTTGTTGTTACTCCCCTTGAATTGCTGCTACTGCTACTACTCCCTGTTGTTGATGGTGTAGATGCAGGAGTTGTTGGATTAGGACTTGGTGGAGGAGATTCATCATTATCTGCTTCAACTGTTTGGTCTTTTGATTCAATATCATCTTTAAAGAATAAACCTTCCACTCTTTTTTCATCATCACTCCATCTCCAGTAGTCTGCTTCATCGAACTCTACATCTCTTGAGACAATTACCTTCTTGGTTAAAGGATTATACAACCTGTAAGCTTTGCTTCGGTGCTTATAGCCAATGAAAATGCATTTTTTCTCCCTTGTCATCTAAATTCTTCCTCTTCTGATCTGGAATACGAGCATATGCTATGCAACCGAAGATTCTTAGATGGCTAACCTCCGGCTTCCTTCCACTCCATGCTTCATCGGAGTTTTGAACTTGACACTTTTTGTTGGACAACGATTTAATAGATAAAGACACCGAATGACTTCAGCCCAAAATGTTCTTGGCATATGTTTTCCTTTAAGCATGCTTCTCGCCATATCAAGAAGTGTACGATTCTTTCTTTCTGCAATTCCATTTTGTTGTGGCGTGTAGGCAGCTGTCAGTTGATGAATTATCCCATGTTCTCGGCAAAATGCTTAAAATAATTTGGAAGTGTATTCTCCTCCCTTATCTGTTCTGAGCACCTTTAAATACCGACCACTTTGCTTTTTCTCGCATTGCCTTGAACTCCTTGAATTTATCAAGAGCTTCGGACTTTTTTCTTTGAGGATATACACCCAAGCTTTTTCTCAATGAAATCATCAATGAATGTGATATAGTACCTATTTCCTCCAAGTGAAGGAATGTCAAGTGGACCAGCTATATCTGAAGGAACTAGTTGCAATGGCCTTTTTGCTCTCCATGACTTGCCAACTTAAAATCTTAGTCTATGTTGCTTTCCTCGCATGCATCCTTCACATAGTTGATCTGGATGATTTATTGTTGGCAATCCAGTCACCATCTTCGCTTTTGATAACAGCCAGACGGTGAATCCGAGATGACCAAATCGAGATGCCATAACCATGAACTATCTTCAATGGTAGACTTCATGCATTTGAGTCCATCTGTCGTATATTCAACTTGAATAGACGATTGCTTGTCATTTCAACTTTCGCTATTAATTCTCCTTTTTGGTTTCTCATAGTGAGAGAGCTATCTTTTAAATGAATGTCATATCCCTTCTCCACTAGTTGACCAATACTGAGGAGATTGCTCTTTAAAGATGGTATATAATAGACATCTGTAATGTATCCTCTATCTCCATTCTTTGTAAATATCATAATATTACCTTTTCCTTTAACTGCGGTTTTTGTGTGATCACCGAATGTGACTTCTCCTTGGATTCCTTCATTCAACTCTGTGAATAACTCCTTTCTGCCACACATATGATTGCTTTCTCCAGTATCAAGGTACGAAACATCTTTTCCAGTATCTTTTTCGCCTTTGTAAGTGAACAAGACAGTGGGTTCATCAAGTTGTACTACATTTGATGTGTAATGACTTCTCCCCTCAACTTTAGCAGCATCTCTGCACTCATAACTGAGATGACCAAATCTATTGCAATTATAACATTGCAATTGGGATTTATCACTTCGTTGTTGATATCTGCCTCCTCCTCTAGACAAGAATCCTCGACCTCGACTTCAGCCACGACCTTGATTATATGATCCTTGACCACGTTCATATTCTGCTGTATAAGTTTCAAATCTTCCATTTGATCGGCCATATCCACTACGTCCACCACGACCACCTCGAGTATTGAAACCACCTCGGGTGTTATATCCACCTCTATATCTACCACGATTTCCTCTGCCACGTACATAGCCGCTGCTAGCTTGATTTTCATTTAAAGATAATTTGGTCTACAAAGCTTGCTTCAAATTGCTAGAGCCTTCATTTAAATTCATTCTTTGCTCGTGAGCTTGAAGAGAACCCACAAGCTCATCAATGGACATGACCGACAAGTCTCGTGGCTTCTTCAATGGCGAAAGAACAATGTAATCAAACTTTCTTATTAATGACCGTAGAATCTTTCTATTATTCTCGACATCATCTAGAGTCTCTCCATTTCTTTTCATTTCTTTAGCCACCTTTTGCACTTGGGAGACATATCTGTAACTGGCTCCGTATTCTGCATTTTTAGATTCTCAAATTCAACTCTGAGTGATTGCAGTCGTACCCTCTTGGCTTTATCTACACCTTCACAAGATTTTTGTAAAATCTCCCATGCATTTTGGAAGTTTTTGCATCGATATTTTTCAAAGGTTGATTCATCAACACCTTGAAAAATTAAGAAAGAGCCTTCTTGTGTTTCTTTCGAGACTCCTTGAGCATCTTTCTCTGAGCGTCTGTCAAAGCTGCTTCAGCGGCTGCATTAGCAGGCTCCGTTTATCCATCCTCAACAAGGTCCCATATATCTTGGGAACCTAGTAAGGTCTTCATTTGAATACTCTAGTTTCCATAATTATCTTTCGACAATTTAGGAATTGTGGTTGCACCATCTCCGCCATCTTTATCAACGTGGCTCTGAGACCACTTGTTGGAAATTAGAGATATGGAAAGATGGAAAACACTGCTTCAATTATAATTTCAAATAAAAATAAATCTCTGTTTTTTTTTCACAAGTACAACTATTTCTCTCTCACAAAAATAATTTCCTTCCACTCCTCTCAAAGTGCTTCAGCACTTAACTCTGCTTTTCCCTAAAACTCTCTGTTCTCTCTTTCTTTCGGATACACACACATACATTGCAACATTGAAAAACACCCATATATATAGGCTGAGAAGACCGACTTGTCTCTGTAGCTCAAATCGCGTAGTCTTTTGTTTTCTCTATCCAGCCGCTATTTTTTGACTTTTGTGCACCTCCATTAATTAATTGAATTCATTTACGACCCATCGAACTATCCTTCTATTCTCTTTGTACGTGGCCGTCATTTTTGACTCTGCTTCAAATGTTGCTTTGCTTCCTATCCATTCAACACCTCATGCTTCTACTACTCCCTCGGTTTGACAACTCATGCAACCATTTATATTCATCTGACACAGCTTGCATTGATCATCCATTTATCCAACTTTAACAGCTAATGCTTTAATTAAATCTAGCTGTAAATTAAATAGAAGAAACACAAAATTGAGTTTGATTTCTATCATGTTTGAGAGTTTTTCTATCATTCCATTAGTCTACTAGAGAGTTATATATATATTTAGATTTCCTAGGTATCAAAATTTTTGTATATGATTTTGGAATGAAGATTGATGTTAATCCGTCTTTGTTTGTTTGATATTTGTAGTTGAGATTTAATTTTGTATAGTGTGAAGATTATATATATTTGAATTTCTTTGTGGTTGCAATGAAAATATGTTAATTACTTATTGTGTTATTATCTAGTTAATGTGATTGATTTGTGCCCTTCAGGGCTGTTTAACACTCAAAATCAGGAGGGCTCATGTTGCATCATTTCAATTTCAATTGCACATTAAGTGGTTTTAAATAATATCTCAAGAGATAGTAATTAGCAATATTTGTAGGAGCTACTATTAGTTGAAAATATTGGACAGTGTTATCTTTAGGTTCCCCCCCCTTTTTTGAGACTTAAAGACATTTTAATTCCCAAGATATATTTTGAGTAAGGATAGCTACTTCTTCATTAACAAGAGCATCTATCATTCATATTTTCCAAATCCAATTCCATTCACTCATTCACCATTTTTAAATTACCAAAAACAAATAGGTTTGCATTAATTAAATTGCAATAATCTTTTACTTATTAATTTGAAAATCCCAAAACCAATTTCCCCTTGTTTTCATTGCTTTTGCATGGCATTTAGATTACTTAGAAATCAATAAAAGGCCTTCAAGAAGAGAGTACGATTTTAGATTTGCCTATATGCAATCCTTGATTAATTTTTCATTGTGAACCCCAAGGCTAACAAAAAAAGTCTTAATTAATGTAACTAATGGAAAATGCTAACCAAGCAATGTTAAGGGTTGACTCGTATAATGTTGATGAAGCAAACTTGACTTGAAACACAACACCTCATTTAATTTTAATCATATGCGGCATTTACTTAGTTTATATTATTTTATTAGATAAAAATCTAATTCAAATAAAGTAATCTAATCAATTTCTTAATCCCTTTGTCTCTTCGTTTCTTCATTCTAGAACCCGAGCCTTCTACCCGAACACCCTTCTTCATCTTCCTCCCCATGCCTACTTCCAATACATTCTTCATCGACCAAAATGAAGTATATATAAGTATATATGAGATCAAACTATAGAGACATAATTTAAATAAAATAAAGGCTAAAGTATACTTTTGGTCTGTATATTTATATGAGGTCTCATTTTAGTCCTTTAAGTTTATTAAATGCATTTTTAGTCCTTAAAACTTTATACCGTTAATGTAACTAATAAAAAGTTATGACCAAGAAAAGTTAAGTGGTAATAGTGCAATCGATGAAAGCAAAGCTGAGTTGCAATAAAACATCTCATTTAATTTTAATCCTACATGGCATTTACTTAATTTGTGATTTTGTTTTTATCAAAATACACTTTGCACCGTTACCACATAGGATTAAAATTAAATGAGGTGTTGTGTTGCAACTCCAGTTTGCTTCGTCACATTGCACCGTCACCACATAACTTTGCTTGGTTACCATTTTCCATTAGTTACATTAACGATATTAAGCTTTAAAGATTAAAAATGTACTTTATAAACTTAAAGGATTAAAATGACACCTCATATAAACATATAGGACCAAAGATATATTTTAGCCTTTATTTTATTTGAATGATCTCTTTATAGTTTGATCTGTTATATACTCATCCTTGAGTATAAAAATAATTAATTCTAATTTGTTGGATTTCATGAACTTTATTGAATTTTCTTCATTTCATTTAACATTCATACCATCCAATAAATTAAAATTTTATGAAGGTTATAAATTAATATTACCAGATAAAACAATTTAAGGGTCAAATTCAAACAAACTAAATTGTAATATAACCTGATTCTAAATTGAAGTAAACTATAAGTTCTGTGTATATTATAAATAAGCTTTGAGGGGAAGCGTGTATAGATGAAGTTGATGCCTCGTTTCAGATTTATAGTATTAGAGAATTTAATTATACGATTTGATGTCTTCAAAGGAAATGTTATGGAGCTGTACAAGAGTTTCAAGATACCACTCAAAGTCTCCGATAAACTTATGTGTATGTGTGTGCGCGCACGCGCTGTCTACTTTAGGTTTTTATGTGGTATCTCGAAGGATATTCGTAAAGAACATATTTCGATACATTAATAAATTAAATGTCCGGATCTCGTAGTTGATGAGGAAAGATGCCGACTTAAGTTGTTTTTTATTCACAATGACCATCCCTCGGTACCAACGCGGTCAGACCTCAAAATTTTCACGGCTAACGACGTATCTTCCGTCAACATTCCCTTCGAACCCGTGACAACAAATCTCGGATCTAGGGCTATCTATCGGCGTCATATCGCGGCACCATCGCCACCGTTTGAATCGGCTTGGAGAACGTGGCCCACCCCTCTAAAGATCACGACCCACGATAGCCGGACGTGCCTGTATGCAAAGGAAGAAGTCCCTGCAAGGGCACATACACGCTGGCATTCCCTGTTCGTCCAGGTTTTAAATTCATTATCCTATTAATTTCATTTTTGTTATAAGAAACGTGAAAGAAAAAAGTTTAAAAAAAAAACAACCAAAAAAGGGAAGAAAAGAGAGAGAAGAGAGTTGGAAAAAAAAATCCAAGGTCAGAGAGAGAGAGAGAGAGAGTTGATATGCTATTCAGTTGCAGTTACAGTATGAATTATAGAAGATACACAATTGTAGGCAATCACTCTAGCTGAGGTATGAATTATAGAAGATACACAATTGTAGGCAGTCACTCTAGCTGTGTTAGTTCACATTGATATAAGTATAGTGATGAAAGCTATCCACGTCATACATAGTGGCGGAACTATGTGATGGCCAGCTAGGGTCTTGGCCCGAGCTAGTCTTCTCTTATCTTATGTGTGTATATATATATATATTATATATTATTTTATTTTTGCCACTAATTTGGCCCCGTAACACCCCATTTTTCAAAGGTGGAATAAAATTTTTTTTTTTTATCGAGTAGAGCATTGGAGCAAGTAAAAGAGTGACTAACCGATATATCATTAATTGTGGCATATCTGCTTGCTCTTGTCTTCGGTTCTTGGTTCTCCGGACCCTGAATCTATAGTAAGAGCTGAGGTCCAATGCCCATCGGACCTCAGGTAACGGTTAACCTCATGCTTATGTATAACAATATATGTATGACAGATATTCATGACATTACAGCATTAATCAACAAATAAGCACACAGCAGATGTAAGATTAATATATCAACAGTACATAGCACACAACACATGCACAGTCACCCATGTTTGCACTAACCAGTGCCACGACGGCCCATCGCGTCCCGCCGCTAGGAAAACTCAACAAAGATTACCAAGACCGTAACCCGTATAGAGCTGAATGTATAAACACATGTGATCTAAGCCCCACAAACTTAGTCACGGTGCATGTCCAAGACAGAGTCCCGTCCATGTCTTTATGAAAGTATCTATCACATATGTAAGCATACAATGAGCATCAGAGTTAGTGTTACCGTACGCGTCCGTACCTTAGTCCGTTTGGATGGCGGTACGCTTGCCTGGTCGGTACATCTCCCGATTTTTCCCAGATATCCTATAATAGTATTATCGCATTATTACCTCGTAAATAATATCTTAGGAGATATCTTAGCCACTACTGACCTTTTTACCCCTGGTGGATTTATTATTCCAATTATATACCATAATTTTCGTACAAAACGCTGTTCTAACATTTCGGGGTAGATTTTTTTTGATAACTTTGAAAATTCATAAATAAATCCACAAAAATCGAAACGAGGTTCCGTAAAATTTCTTGGAAACCTTAGCATGTCTAGTTTTGAGGAAAAATAATGATTTCCACCCAAAATTTTCGATTTATTCCAGTTTAATGATCTTCAACCTCTGCCCAAAATTTTTCCAGAAAACGTAGCCTTATTTCCAGAATTTTTATCTCTCTCTACAGACCTCTCTATTTGATACATATTGTATATCAATGGAAAGCTATACATGTCTATATGACCATGAATTATTTCAGAATTTTTGAATATAAATTTACATATCAAATAATGCCCTCTATCCGATCGATCCCAACAGCCCAAAGACAAAATCCAGCAATTCTCTATCTTACTCTAACTTGTTTTATTAATCCTAAAAAGTTACTTCCCAATATGTTTCCACCTTGTCAGGCATCTTTCGATGCAATAAGGCTTGAAAACAATTATGGGAAATTACTTTACCTATTTCCTAGATTAAACTAACATTTATACTAAGAACTACTAAGAACTATAGAACTAAAGAACTAAAGACTAGAAACTAAAAACTAAAGACAAGCTTACCTCTTGAAGACTCTTGCTTCTCCTTCCTCCTTCTTAGAAATCACCACTTGGTGGTTGATTTGGTGTGAAGAATTGTGAAGGGTAAGGCCCCTATTTATAGTAAAAGTCCAAGAATTACATCCCTTGGATAATCTTTTCTTATCAATGGCTTAGGTGGATTTGTGTTTTCATGAAGGCTCAATTTAGGAAGAAAATGCTCTCATTGGTCAATCTTAATTACATAGAATTTAGCTAATTTTTTTTTTCTTTTTTAATTCAACATGTGCTCTTGAAAAAAATTATATTTTAATCTCTCTCTCTCTCTCTCTCTCTCTCTCTTCTCTCTCCCATGTGCAATCTAACACTTCTTTCTTCTCTCATTGGTCTATTTCCTTTTTCACAAGGATTAAGCTTATTTCTTTGATTTTCCATTGGCTAGTTCAATTACACAAGGATTAAGGTTAATTATAGAATTAATTAGGACCATTGGATTTCATTTGTGTTTGTTTTAAATTAAATCTTGACCCTTCACTATAAAGCATGAGCTCTTGTGATGTCATCCTTGTGATGATCAATCAAAGCTTAAGTGTCATTAGCAAAGTTTAATTAACTCTTAATTGTATTTGTTAGCTTTTCAAAGCTTGATTAAAGTTTAATTAACATCTTAATCAAGTGCTTTATTAAACAAGATTAATTCTTCATTAATTATCCTTTTGATTAATTATGAAGATTTACAATTATTTAATTAGTTAAGACTTAATTTGCCTCGTTAATCCTTAATAATTCCCTTAATTTATTTAAGTGTTTCATAACATTTTTTTGCTTCTTTTAAGAACCATGATTTAATAGGATGATTATTTTGTATTTTATGATCCTTAGATGTGGTCCTAAATTTAATCTTTGGTTTATTAAATTCTAAGGAAAATTGCCCTAAAAATTAAAGTAAATAAATCTCTAAATTAGAGACAACATATTCTCTTTTATTCATCATGTTGATTTAACAAAATGTCATATTTATAATAAATAGAAATTCTATGGTAGATGAGGATCCTATTTTACTTTTAGTCATCTTGAAGCTTTTTACGCTAATCTCAACTAGTGCCGCCTAAATCATTCATTTATTGTTGCTAATTCCCCTAAGACACATATTCACCTTTGCATTTTAGTAAATATTGTTAAAATACCATAATTATATGAGTTATGAAAATTAGGGTATTACAGGCCCCAACTAATATCTTATTTTTTCTATAATTATACTCTCTCTTTTTATTAGGACAATGTTTGGTTCGTTACTCATTGGGTTGTGAGAGAAAAGTAAAATTCTTGTTTGAGATACTTACTGAAAAGGTTAGTATCATCTTATATCCAGCACTATTCATCTTCATTTTAAGAACTAAATAGATACTCAAAATCACTTCTTTTCACCTCACTCATTTTATGAAAGTTATTCTATGTATTTTTCTCTTTCTAATGAGAGTAATATTGTGTTGATTGGTAAAAAATTTTGGGTTATGATTTTAGGAGAGTCTTGAGTTTTGACAATAAATGACTATATATATGTAGATGATGATTAATGACTAATTTTAATCGTTTTGGATTTATGAGTCTTGACAAAAGATACTAATTAACACTGACATCAATATATATTATGGGTCATCAAATTTGTTGTAGGTTGAAAAAGATGAGTAAGGATAAATAGAAAAGCATAGATGTGTTCTTTAAGAAGAAAATAACTTCAAAAAGTGATATTTCTAAGAAAATAATTTCTAAAAGGCATGCACCTTGTAATGAGTCTCCTTCCAAATATCATAGAATTTTGTTTCTTTTGATTTAATTTTTTGGTTATTATTTATTTGTATTTTTAATGTTATGCGATATTATTTAGTAAATAGTTCAATATATTTCTTTTTTGGCTCGGGCTAAAATAATTTCTTAGTTCTGCCACTGATCATACACATGATGAGTACCGATATGAGTACCCAGCCCCTCAATGAAATGAGTATTACAGTCATAAGAAATACGTGCATGAGTGTGCTCATCATAAGTTATACGATTATTATGATCATTACGGAAATGCGGAGTCATGGCAACGTGGACACACCTATCTCTGTCAACACAATTAATTGATTCAACATGAATATGTCAACCACCATCGGCAAGAGTATGCTACATATCCTCAATACGGGTAAGAAGATCACCAACAGGATCTACGTGATATGTGTGCAAAAATCATTATTAACATTGAACATTTTCTAGAGGAACATGAATGTGGAAGCGATGAGCTTCTTAAAGGAGTTTTGAGTTGATGGAACTAGTTCATATTTGAAGAATTTAGAGGAAAAATTAGTCCAGACAAGTGATCCAATAACGTCAAAAGTAATGCTTCCTATGGAGCCCATTCAAGACACTACTTTAGCCATGCTTACACTCATCGCCACTACAACAAAATTGACTTTCAGCGGCGACAAAAGTCGCCACCGAAAGTCCAAAAGTCGCCGCCAATAGAGTTTCAGCGGCAACAAAAAGTCACCGCTGAAACCTCTGTCGCTGATACTTTTGGCGGCGACATTTTAATGTCGCCACCAAAAGTAGACAATTAGTGTTGACTTCTTGTCGCCGCTGAAAGTACATCAAAAGCCACAAGAGCAATTGTCGCGGCTGAAAGTGAGGTTTCGGTGGCGACAATTGTCGCCACAGATAACATTTTTGGCGGCGACACATTTGTCGCCGTGGATATCTATTTCAGCGGCGACAAAGAGTCGCCACCAATACCCTTTTCCACGGCGACCAATTGTCGTCGCTAAAAATAATATTCTTTACGCTTTTGCCGCCACCGATAGTCTTTTCAGTAGAGACATTTGTCGCCCCCAAAAGTTACATTTTTTTATTTTTTTAAATGTAATATGATAAAATTAAAAACTGTACCACAATTGAAACTTGTACCACATTGATTAAGATCATAAGAAATTTGAAACCAACAATATATTAACTAACAATGATAGTAACATAAATGTTCAAACTTAACATCAAATATTTAAATTTTCTAAACAAAGTCTAAAGGTTGTCCATTGGAAAGAAACATCAAACATAAAACTATGAAGAATCCTCTCTGCTCCGTTGCATTAAGACAACTAGAATCCTCTCGCTCCATTTATTTCATCTTCTCATCAAATTGTGCACGTTCTTCTACGCACTCGCTTGCATCCTTAGCTTGCACGTTCTTTTGTGGGCTTTGCTTACATCCTAGCACGTTCCTCAACATGCTCTGCTTCTATCTTTTCATGATCCTCCCGAAACCATATTATAGTCTAACGTGAATAATACTCCAAGGCTAAAATGAAAAAGGGATGACATTATTCTCGCAAAAGAACAGAAATTAATATAAATTAATTAAGCGATACAAAACTTAAGCTAACTCGTAAAGAAACAATAATTTCGAACAGTAAACAATTGCATGGGAAAGGAATGCATTCATCTATAAAAATATAAAAGCATGGATTGATAAGTGAAAGATATTTCGCAAACGAGAACCGCACATAAAAAGTAGAAATAACAGCTTTCTTTTCATTTTTTAATGAGAAGAAATTTTATTAAGGAATGGCAAGCAAATTAAGTTTTTTCCCTTTGGAAAGAGGCATTTCATTTAATTCAATCAATCTCAAACACGATTTCAGCATCAAAGATTACAAAGTCGAAGCCTTAGAGATTTGCGCCAATCAGTACTGATGAATGTTAGGAAAAAAGAATAGTATTATCATAAATAATGTGTTCCAGTTCTTATGGCAATTGGCATGCAGGAGATTCATGACAGTTTGGATTTTTCTTCAAATGATTATGGAGGATACTCTTTTGAAATGTTCTCTGTGAAGTTTTCAACTGATGGGAGAGAGTTAGTTGCTGGTACTAGCTAGTGGTGATTCTATATATGTATATGACATTGAAGCAAATAAGCCGTCTCTACGAATTTTAGCACACTCAAGTAATGTTATGGGCACAAACACTTCATTTGTTTAACTTAGGTTTTAAATGACTACAACAAAAGTTGAAATCATTCGCTTGCTTATATGATTAAATATTGGTCTTGAGTTAATAGAAAAACATTCGTACACACACATGCAAAACCAAAACTGTTTTGATGATGCTGATATGTGATTCCTTCAACGTAACTAGGGGGAAATTACCACCTGTTGAGCTTATAGCTGAAATTTGAGAGGGTATCGTGATTCAATTTTTGAATTACATGTATTGCCTCTAACATTGCTTACCAAGTAATATCAATTTCACAAAGATACGAGTTGAGACAATAAAAAAGAAAAACAAAACGAAATGAAGGAAGGAAGGACGAAAGGAAATAATAGGGAAAAATATTGGACCAAACATATTCAAAGCAACAGGGAACTTAGAGGGCGAAATTATATATGTATCTTACCAGTTCGGCAATACTATGGGATCAGCGGCTTGCACCTCTTGCTCACACTCACACCTTCACAAACGCAATAGACAGTGGAGATTTAGGGATTTTGAACCGGATAGAAATAATCCAAATGGGGAAAATTTTCATATGGGAGATTTAACGTATGGGCTTGTTGAACTTGAGAGAAGTGAAGGGAGATTATTTAGGGATTTACGGTTTTCAAGTTTTTAATATAAATAAAATAAATTTCGCAAAACAAACAAGTAAAAAGCGATTTAAAGGAATCCTCACAATGGGATAAAATTGGAGATTAAATTCAAAGAAACACAAAGAATCTCGAGAGACAGCGAAGGGAATGAAGTACCTGAGAGATTGAGGTGGGAATGGATCAGTGTATCTTGAACAATTGTGTGTTCAATGTCTCTTTCTTTTGAGAAAAAGCAGATTTTCTCACGGGTTGAATCAGTGAAAATGGGGCGCGCGAATGGGAGGGAAAGAGCAGAAGGACTGAAAATGAAAGAGGCACGCGCGGACTGAAGATGAAAATGGGGCGCGAATTGTCTTTGTGCGTGTCATCCTTGCGCAGGGGCGCAAATTGTCTTTAATTAGGGATTGAGGGTTTGCATTTTACATTATTTGTAAATTGTAAATTATCATGAGTTATTATTTTGTAGTAATAAACAAACTGTTTTTTTTTTTGATACAAAAAACAAACTGATTAAAGTGACTAGCCTGGTACCAACGGGGTTGGCTCAAGTGGTAAGCGGCTTGTGTCGCTTAAGTCAGGTCTCGAGTTCGAGCCTTGTGAATGCAGAAAAGGCCCGCTGGGAGACTCACCCACCATAGTTAGGTGCGCGACCCGGGTCAGATTCGGATTAGTCAGGGCGAAGCTCTGGATACCGGATGGGCAACCAAAAAAAAAAAGTGACTAGCTGGTGGAGTCATTGATATATAAGTATTAGAAAATTAAATTTTGAATTTTTTTTTTTAAAAGCACAACTCAAGTTTCAAAATACACACATATCTGTGTGTGATTCATCCTAAATATTATTCTAATATTAATATTTATGATATAGAGTTGAATTGAACAAATTTTGCAAAGCACGGATGAGGAACAATGAGACATTACAGCTTAATTATTACTAGTACTATATAACAATGTAAAAGTAAAACACGTGATAGAAATTGATATACTAGTATATATAGATTGGACAAGGGAACTTATCATAATATAATACTTTTTTATCCAAAATATAATATCCAGTTGACTTATTTTTGGAGAGATTAAAGAAACTAAATAAGTATGTAATCATATAATATGTTGTTTATCATTAGATTATATATCAGTTTATAAGTTAGACAAATTAGTTAATTTGGAGAAAAAAAATATTTTAAAGTGATTTAATTAGATTCCTTAAGGTCTCAAGAAAAAAAAAAAATTATATTGAGGACTAGAAGTAGTATATGACAATGAATCAAATGCAAAACTCTTCAATTTCATATCTATTCTTTGAAAGGCTGAAGTATTTAATACTATAAACTAGGGCTGAGCAAGTGACCTGCACCCCGCCCAACCGCCCGCACCCCACAGATATTTCCCCGGGTTAAACCCGCTCAGATTGGGCCCGTAACGGGGCTGCCTCGTACCCGTTTCCACTATACGGGCGGGGCACGGGTTGAGGGGCGGGGCACCCGTGCCCCTCGTGCTGTAATGCCCCCAATTCCTACGTTCATTATGATGTCTATTTATGTCTTTAATCTCTTATTAAACTAATTTGTATGTATATATCATAGTGAAGGCGTTCACAGATCAGAGTGAGTCACAACAGAGAGCATGCCTAACGTTTGGACAAATGAGTGACTGAAAACCTATGCCCAGACATATGCTGGTTAATTTAAATTCTCGAAGGAATATAAACGTGATACAACTTAAAATTTGATAATAGTTAGGGTTAATCCCGTTGGAGGATTTTAGTTATACAATGATTCGAATTGTCAGCCAAATACTTAGCAAATATGATCCAAAATATTAAAGTATGAAATTCAAACTTAATTAGATCCCCTCCTTCAGAGTCTTCCTCGCCTACTCCAAAGCCTGCACAAATGCCCTTGCTTCCTGATCCAAAGCATCTTCCTAGCTAGACCTTTAGGTGTGACTGGGATTCATTGATCAGATGAATCCCAGGGTAACGGTTAATCTCACATTCAAAGTGTAAATCATACATGACAGATATTTCACATAGTGCAGATTAAAAGAAAGCATTCACCAAACACACCACTACCCGACTACATAGTACCCAGTACATGCATCGTTAACGGTGAAAGCACTTGCAAGTCCTACGTGTCCCAGACACGAATCCTCAGTGCTAGGAAAAATAGGCATGCAACATTATCATTTAAAACAATAATTCATATCCAACTGAATAAAACGCATAGACGCGGGCATACAAACCCGGCCAAGAATCCACAATACACGAACATACAAGGAATATATGTAAAACACAAGGAATTTGAGATTAAGTTACCAACCTCAACTTCGCGAATAAATGAAATCCTCGGATGTTAGAAACTCGAACTTCTTCAATGTCCTAAAGTAAGATTATCGGAACTATTAATTTCCCTTTCTAATTATTAATTATTAATAATACCCCTTTCTATTAACAAATAATTCCCTTTTTATTTATTATTTATTCCTCATTTAATAATAATAGTATTATTGATAACTATTTATTTATTATGCTTCATGCAATTTGTAATATCCTGAATTCTGGGCCTAGAGACTTGGAAATAAGCCTATAAAAGGCAGGCGACTAAGCCCAGTTCAAGCATAGTCCTAAGAATGTCGAGGGATAGGAGGTCTCTCGGGGGACTAATTAAGTAACTCGGCTATACATGTTAGTGGACTTAGTATGTATAAGCCAAGGAATTAAAGTGCCAGTGAAAAAGAGGCACAAAAGACCCATACGGTGTAAATCCACTTGGAAAAGATGCCAACCAACTATGTCTTGAGGTATAGGACACTTAGTTGAGCAAAAATATGTCAATATAAGTAAGAATATGGCATTTTCAGGGTAGTTAGGTATGCCCTGCGTTTTTGAGAGGTGGCATGAGAAGATAATAGAAAGCTCAAGAAGACATCTAGAACATGGCCACATGTCTTCTTATGAATTAAAGATTAGTTGAAGGGGACACATGTACACCTTCATCTACTAAAAAATTAAAGAAGTGGACACATGGAAAGGTGAATAATCATGGAAGGGACACCTAAGTGGACACATGGAAAGGTAGGTAATTATGTGAGGGACACTTAAGCACACACATGGCAAAATTAAGAGGATTATTAACAAATATCTCTTGACCTTGAACATGCTTATGTCATGGATGATGTCACGCTTATGTCATCGATGATGTCACACTTATGTCATCGATGATGTCATGCTTATGTCATCGATGATGTCATGCTTATGTCATCGATGATGTCATGCTTATGTCATCGATGATGTCATCATAAATGGAAATGTGACACGTGTCCCTCATTATGACGTAGCTTTTGAGTCGGGATGACACGTGTCCTGTAATCATGACAAGGCATAAAGCTACTTTTATGTGGTCCAATGGAAAGATAACACATGGCGGGACACGTGGCACATTCTAGACTATACACACGGTGCATCATGGACCAGACACGTGGCGCGTTCTAGACCGCACCCGTGTTCTATATATACCCCTTCCCCCTCATTTAGGCTATTCTTGCCAAAACATGGAGAAAAGAGGAGAGAAAGAGTGAAAAACGAAATAGAGAAAGAGAAAGAGAAGAAAGGGGCCGATTTCACCTCCGATTTGGTGTTTTTAGCTCCCAGGGCCTTCTCCAATGTTGTTCCTTTTGGCTAAAGCAATCTTTCTATGGTTTTGGATTCTTGATATGAGGTGTTTGGTGTCGTTTACATGGTGGAGATGCTGTCAGATCTCCAAACCAATCACAAAATCAAGGGAGTTCAAGGAGGAAAGATTTCAAGGAAAGACTAAGATCAAAGACAAGAAGTATCGTTATTCGAAGCTTTGAGGAATCTTGGGAGTTGATTATCATTCTAAGAATTTACCAGGTAGTAACCTTAATCCTCATATGCTTTGTATGTCTCTGTATGTATGTTTTACCATAATTGCGTATATGTATGCATTCGGTGTTGTTATTTGCCAAGCGCTTTGGTACTGGAACCGCTGTGTGCGACTAGGGCCTTGTTGTGCCCTGCAGTCTGTGCTATGTGCCATAGAGACTGCTTGTTCCGGATTAGGCTTCGTGCCTCGCTGTGTGCGATTTACTGAATGTTGTGATTCGTATTTATGGCTTTCTTACATACCTTGAATATACTTTGTGTATGAGATTAACGATTACTCTGGGATCCTTCGGGATTCCAGTCTGTATTGCTACCTGTGTATTACAGCTTGTAACTCCCATGATAAAGTGGTGGATGCTAGCACATGAAGGTGTCAGACGGGTTTCAAATCATTCAAGGAAGATTTGTAGATATTTTATGTATTTATGTTTGAGATTTGTAACCAAGACTCGTAATATCTTACCAGTACATTATGCCTAAAGCGAAGGTATGCGCTGCTGTGTAATTTACTCTGATACATGTTGTTAAGTAATATAATATAAGAATTAAGAGGTATCACACTACCCGCCACCCGAAAGGGCGAGGCCGGTAGGGGTGTAACACAATTCAAGTTAAATATTTTAAAAAAATATGCATTTTGTCTATAGTTCACCTCACAGCACTAATCACAATTTTACAAAAACTTAAATATTGTTTTCAACACCTGTGTATATATAATATAAAAATACCTAAGAAATCTCCAGATGCAGTAGTGCATACACACACATGAGACAAGGAGACTTTGAGTCTATGACACATATACTTAACACACACACAGCTAAATCACGTGCAGTGGTTTTGGTTCCCTATATGCAATAATCCATATATTTCAAAAGCTCCCTTTATGCATTAGCAAGGTTTTGAACAAGTAAAATAAAAAATAAAAATAACAGCTTATATACTCATGAAGCAACATTTAATATTTATATGTGTACTCACATAATTTGGCAGCAAAGTTTCTTATTTTCCCTTGTAGAAAATAGATATATATACACACGGAGTTGCCTCCCATCCACTTCCTTTCCCATCCTCTTCCTATCTTATTCTTCATCTCAACCGTTAGATTGAAATATCAATGGTTAGATTTAATCTTTTATAAAAATATTAATAAAATATTAAATTATTAATAAAATATTTAAAATAATACTTTTATAAAAGATTAAATCTGAACGGTTGAGATGAAAAAGAGGATGGGAAGAGAACGAGAAGGGAAGAGGATGGAAGCCAAGTCCATATACACACACACCTATAGTATTATATTATTTCCTTTTTCTTCTTTTCTTTTTTTTTCTTTTTTTTTTTTGTGCGTGTGGTTATATGCAGCAAAATTATCACAAAGTGCAAACTCAAACTTCCAATGCCTTTATATACAAACATATAACAGCCCTTGCTCTCATTCATTTAAATTTCAACAATATATTTCTATATGTATTTGGTTCTTTCTCCAGTTCTTAAACGTAGACGTAGCACCATCTAGATATATATATATATATATATACACTTTGACATCCTATCAAAGTCATAACTCACACACGTAGTGATCATGCATGCATACATATATCAATATTTCTTCTTCCCTTTATGTTTCCAAACTAGCAAACCCTGAGACCCATATAAATATATATATTGTGCAGAAAGCAAACTCAAACAGCCCTTGTTTTCAGTTTTTTCCACAGAGAGTCATTGTTTCATTTCCCAAGGTTTATTACTTAGTATTTAGCGTTGGGAAAATCATAGAACTAAAAGGAAAAGAGATCCAAAGATTCACCTCTGGTTGCCGGCTTAAACACTGAGAAGCCCAATGAAACCCAATACTTTGTTTCCAGCGTGTTTGGCAGGGGAAGAATGGTTGACTCCTTCTCTCTCTCCCTCACTCTCCTCTCGTGGTGTCTCAGGTCGTCTTCTCCCTCTTGCACCAACACTCAGTCCATTGTTCTCAAGTCTGGTTTTCTTACTGAGAAAACGTGGAGAATGAAACAATGGAGAGCAATGAGTATATACTAAAACAAGGGTCCAGTCCGAGGAAGGAAAAAGAATGGACCGTTGGGCAAGGATACATGAGGGGCTCAAGAAGCATGGGACAGTCCGAGCTTGCGTGAACAGTCTCTCGGTTTTCACGCTTTTATACCGGAGAAGATACTATGATCTCAAAGCAAATCGATGGCGTGTGTGTGAGTCTCACTATTGCGTTTTTTCTGCGTGTTCAGAGACCTAATGGCAGCTAATATAGATAATAGAATATTAAATGGAAAGTGGAATGGGCTACGGTTTTATAGGCTTTTAGTTGCTAAATGATTTGTCACATATTGGGCTCAAAAGAGAAGAATAAAACAAATGAAGTGGACCTTACATCTGGTAGCATTTGGGCCGTGAGTTAAGAGTGAGAATATGAGCTTCGGTTTAATGGATTTACTTGTGCTCTCTGCGTTTCAATTTAATAGATATTTAGGAAGTAAGAATTTTTTTTTTTTTTTATACATAAAAGTTTTGGAGGGGTTCGGCATCAGTCCCCCACCAAGGCCAGGGCACGGCCTCGGGCTCTTTGAGCACTTAATGGGGACTTACGAGATCGCCTACCAAAGGAGTCTCAGCGACGGCAGTGGGGATCGAACACACATCCCTTTGGGACTTGACCAAATCCCTTACCATCTATACCAACTTCCTTTGGCTAGGAAGTAAGATTATATATAGGTTTTGTTACCCTTTCCATCGATCACGTGTTGGGCAATGAGGAAAACGAATGAATTGGATAATGAACAGGGGAGGGAGTATGGCTTTGCATAAATGAATGTGGGCTTTTAGTTGTCACGTGTTGTTGCTTCTATTGTTATTTTATTTTTCTATATTATTATTTTTGTTTATTTATTAATTAATAATTCTCTTGTCTCTTTATTATTGCTTTATTACCCAATAAATGCTAGAAATGAATCCTTGATGCTTTATAATGGTTTTGTTCCTTAATTAGCTTCTTTAGCCCTTAAAGTACTTTCTCTAAAAATCTTGGGCTATAAATCAACTTCTAACTATTTTTTTTTTAATTTCTCAAGAAAATAGGTCCTTAAATTCTAATAATTATTTTAGGCTAAATTTTCATAATTAATTTCCATATAATATTCCTAATTCTAAATCCCAAAAATTAGGATGTTATACGTGACCCGTTTATTTTTATTTATTATTATTATTTTTTTTAATTTTTTTCCGCCCCAACTCTCAACTCATCTTAGCCCTAAATCGACTATTCACTATTCACCTTCACTCATAGTCACAATCAATTAGAATCTGCATGTCAAAAACCGATAGCCATTCTCGAATATTAAACGATCAAAGTTTCGTAACACATGAAAAGAGCTCAAGAGCACGCGTGTGCGTGTTTCGTCCAAGATGGGCGAAATTGAAGGATTGAAAGAACAAAAAGAGAATTACCAAAAGAGCCGAGCGTCAATCTGACATTATTACCGAAGCATCGGCAAGCGAAGGGTTTATCCTCACCGATCTTCCTTTTGATGTTGGGATCAAGAGCCCCACCGATCCCTTTTTATATCCTCACCAAAACACTTGAAACAATTAAGGGCAATTTTTAATAATTAATGAGCAATTAAAACTACCCTAATGGAATATTTAGGTAATTATTCAGCAATTTATATTAAAATAGCCATTGATTAAAGGTGTATTAGCCTAATCAAATGTCAAGAGCTAATAAGGGAGTAAGATTTAGCATTAAATGAATTGTTAGCAATCATAAAACACTTCTTGAACCAATAATATAACAATCAATAGATGATTAAGCTTATAATTAAGTTGTTAATCAAGAATTAATCAAGAGTTGAAAAAGTCAACAATTGCAACAAGATCTAAAGGTCAAGAATTAATTTCATAAAGATTATCTAAAGGCCCTAATTAATTCTTATAAAGCCTAATCCATGTAACTAGGGAAACAACCAATTAGATAACCCCCGCATGCAATCAATTAGAGCATAAAAATGCAACTAAAACTGAACAAAGGGGAGGGGGGTCTGTTTTGGCACTTGGGAGAGAGAGAAAGAGTTGCTAAAAATCAAATTGGCCACTTGCATAGAGAGGATAAGGTGGTGAGAGGAAAAATCAAGGAGAAAGTCAAGCCATTAGCCAATGAAGTGATTACACATAAGATGATTAAGATAATCAATGAGATTAATTCAAGATTTAATCAAAGGGAAATCTATACAAAATAAATTGTATCTTGAAATCCACTAACCATCAATCAAAGATAAGAAGTGATTATTAACAAGCAAAATTCAAGCTTCAATTTGACTATAACCAAAGATATTTTCTCAACTTTTAAGAATTTGCCAATTGAGAAAATGAGAGATTGAGGTCTCTAATTAAAGACAAAAATCTCAAGAGTTCAAAACCAAAAGAAAATTTGAATCAAACTTCATTAAGGTCCCCAAATGAATTTTTATCTAGTTATTCTATCTAGTGGAATGGAAGAGGTAGGAAATTCTAACTTAAAAAGGAAGTCAAGAAGTTGTCACAATTTAAACTTCATTTGGAATCCACCAATGAAAGCTAGCAAGACAATTACACAAATGCCATAGCCTTTTGCTATAAATAGGGGCTTTGCTCTTCATATTTTCTCACCAATTCACAAAGCTTACAAGCTGAAACATAGAGAGAAAGTGAGAGTGAGAGCCTTGAAGAAAGAAGGAGCAAAGTTCTTGGTAAGCTTTCTAGTTCTAGCTTTAAGATCTTTAACTTTTAGTTCTTAAATTCTTAGATAGATGTAGCTTAGATCTTAAATATGCTAGGATAATTTTATTTAGATGTTTTTATGGTTAAAATTGGCTTTATTTCGAAAAATGGATAAAGAAGAAGTTATAGCAAAGTTTCGGAAGAAAATCAGCAAAGTAACGAAGCTCGGCGAAATTTCATCGGTTTCGGAATTTCTGGAGTCAGCCATGAAAACGCCAGAATTTCATATTGAAACTATGGTCACAAAATTCGGAGAAACTTCATGGTTAAAACAGACATATAGGGCTTTTTAAATATGTCAAGAACATCTCAAAATGATTTTTGTACAGAGAGTTAAAATTCCTCAAAGTTAGGGTACGAAATTCTGGAAAAATGCTGGGCAGAGGTTCAAAACTTAAAACATGGGAGTGATTCGTGAAATCTGGGCAGAGGTGACTATTTTTCTTGAAAATAGACATCCTAAGGATTCTAAGGAATTTTACGGATCCTCGTTTCGATTTTTGTAGAATTAATTATGATTTTTCAAAGTTAGACAAAATGTTGCCCAGATTTATACCAGCGTTGTTGTACGAATTTTGAGGGAATAAAGTGAAAGATAAAAGTTGTAAGGGAAAAATGGTCATTAGGGGCCAAAATATCTCTTAGGATATTACTTACAAATTAATAAATACGGTATTACCATTATAGGATCAACGCGATCACAGTTCAGACGTCAAATGTACCGACAACGCCGACGAAGGTACGGACGCGTACTGTAACACTAACTCTGATGTTCATTGTATACCTATATGTGATGAGATGTGTTTTTGAACTGAGATTCTGTTTTCAAAAGTTATTGACTGTGCACATACAGCTTTATACGGGTTATAGTCATGATAACGCCGTTAAGTTTTCCTAGCGCTGAGGACACGACCGTACATCGTGGCACCGGTGAATAGTGCGATCGTAATAGCATTCATATGCGGTGTATATGGTGTGTTATTACTTGGTATATGTGAATTTTACTTGTGGTATCATGAATATCTGTCATACATAATTGTACTTGAACATGAGGTTAACCGTTACCCGGGGTTCAATGTACTTTGAACCTCGCTCTTACCATAGCTTCACAGTTCCGGAGTGAACAGGAGCGGAGACAAGGGTAAGCAAAGAAGCTTAGGGACTGATCGGGTCGGACCCCTTTTGAAATATATTTTGGAATTTAGAATCATTTGAACTATTGTACCGCTGTTAGTAGCAAAACATACAGTTGATGTTATCAGATACATATCTTTTTGAAATACTATTTTCACTTCCGGTGCTCTACTCTGATCATGATACCGTCTCAAATTTGTAGTCGTATTCATCGACGATATCCTAATCTATTCTAAAAGCAAAGAGGAGCACAAAGAACATCTGCGACTCGTATTAGGCATACTACGTGATAAACGACTTTTCGCGAAGCTGAGTAAGTGCAAATTTTGGCTACCAGAAGTGAAATTTCTGGGCCATGTCATATCACGCGACGGCGTTGCTGTTGATCCCAGCAAAGTGGAAGAAGTCCTGGACGGGAAGAGGCCGGAACTGACGGAAATACGTAGCTTTTTGGGTCTAGCGGGATACTACCGCAGATTCATACAAAACTTCTCACGTCTTGCCTTACCATTGACGAAGCTCACGAGGAAAAATCAACCGTTCGTTTGGGACGAGGATTGTGAAACGAGTTTTCAAAGACTAAGGGAAAGGCTAACTACTGCACCAGTGTTGATCATCCCAGAACCAAGCGAGACTTACATAGTCTATAGTGACGCCAGTGGGCATGGGTTGGGATGTGTCCTGATGCAACAGGGCAGAGTAGTAGCTTATGCCTCTCGTCAGTTGAAGACTCACGAAGCAAACTATCCCACGCATGATTTAGAGTTAGCAGCTATCATATTTGCGTTGAAGATATGGAGGCACTATCTTTACGGTGCAACCGTAGAATTGTACTGCGACCACAAGAGCCTGAAATATCTTTTCGATCGGCGAGAACTCAACATGAGGCGGCGTCTGGATGGAACTCTTTGAAAGATTACGATCCGGAGATCAAGTATCATCCAGGTAAAGCGAACTTGTTGCGAGATGCCCTCGTAGAAAGATGGTGCACACAGCGTACATGATGATCCAAGAACGGAGGCTACTTGAAGAGTTCCGAGACCTGAACCTGTCAAATCAGATTTGCATGAACTATAATGCGCCCGATGACGCCTATCTTGCAAACCTTCTTGTTAGTCAAGGAGAGTACGATTTGAGAGATAAAGTCGAGGAAGCTCAGAAACACGACGAATGGGCGATTGCAGCACGAGAAACGGTCTCCCAGGGCGAGACTCAAGACCTTGACCTATCACCTAGTGGTTTGGTTAGGTACAAGAAGCGGATCTACGTACCGAAAGATGAAGGTTTGCGACAGAAAATACTAGATGAGGCCCATAAGAGTAGATACACTCTACATCCCGAATGGTCAAGATGTACCGTAACTTAAAATCGAGTTTTGGTGGCCCGGTTGAAGAAGGATGTAACCGAGTATGTGGCCGGATGCTTAACTTGTCAAATGGTTAAGATCGAACATCAACGACCCCCGGTCTTCTTCAAGGACTAGAAATTCCGAATGGAAATGGGAGAACATTACCATGGATCTAGTAGTAGGGTTACCTAAGATTAGGAATCACGACGTGATCCGGGTAATTGTTGACCGATTGACTAAGTCGGCACATTTTCTTCCCATCGTATTAACTACTCGCCGGAACGATTAACGCAGATTTACATCAAAGAGATCGTGAGACTTCATGGCGTACCTAAGAGCATTGTCTCTAATCGGGACCCGCGATTCACGTCCCGATTCTGGGAGGCCTTGCACAAAGAGATGGGGACAAAGCTAAGACCTAGTACGGCTTATCACCCTCGGGACCGATGGCCGATCTGAAAGAAGGACAATACAAACGCTAGAAGATATGCTTAGAGCGTGTGTATTGGACTTCAAGGACATTGGGACCAACATTTGCCCCTAGCCGAGTTCGCTTACAACAACGGCTACCATTCGAGCATACGGATGGCTCCGTTTGAAGCATTGTACGGCGAAAGTGTCGATCGCCTATATGCCGGACGGAATTGTCCGAGCGAGAATTCATTGGGACAAATATAGTTGATAGGACCTCCGAACAAATCGCTCCGATCAAGCGAGACTCTTAACAACGCAGTAGTAGAGGAAGAGCTACGCCGATAAAAGGAGGAGGCCGTTAGAATTCGAAGTCGGAGACCATGTGTTTCTGAAAGTATCCCCAGTAACCGGTGTCGGTAGAACCCTTAAAAGGCTAAAACTAAGTCCTCGTTACATAGGGCCATTCGAAATCTTGGCAAAACGTGGTCCGGTCGCATACCAGTTAGCCTTACCTCCGAACTTGAGTAAACTCCACGACGTTTTCCATGTTTCTCAATTGAAGAAATACCAACCTCGATCACGATCATATCATCCAAAGATGAGAATGTCGAGTTACGGCATGATAACACTTTCGAGGTCGAGCCGGAGCAAATTCTCGAAAGCCGAGAGAAGTGGCTTCAACGTAGAAATATTCCAATCGTGAAGGTGGCCTGGAGAGGTTTATCTCCGGAAGGGGCAACATGGGAAACGGAAGAGGAGATGAAAGAGAAATATCCAGAGTTTATGGCACGATACTTAGCTAGTATAGAATAAATTTCGGGGACTTAAATTTTATTTAATGGGGGGAGAAATGTAATACCCAAAATTTCTTGTTGGTCTTAAATACAATATTTTGATAAATAGAGTCTATTTAATAGGTGAATATGTGGTCTCAAATTTTGAGACATGTTTATTTTATTTTCTAGGCAATTTTTCCCCTAGAATTAGAATAGCCAATAAGTTAAGAAATTATATTAGGTATCATAAAATACCACAAATACCATATTAAAACTATGATTCATATGGAAATGAAAATACTTAGACAAATTTAGAGAAAACAATGTCCATTAAATTAACAACTAAACCTTCACTAAATTAAGAAAATTGTCCAAGGTTTCATAATTGATTAAAGAGCCTTAAATACCTATTCTCATTATTTATTGAGAGATTAAACTTTCTAACACCTTATAATTAATAAATAGCTCATGTCTAATTTATAAAAGACCATAAAAAATTACCAAAACACTTGAAACAATTAAGGGCAATTTTTAATAATTAATGAGCAATTAAAACTACCCTAATGGAATATTTAGGTAATTATTCAGCAATTTATATTAAAATAGCCATTGATTAAAGGTGTATTAGCCTAATCAAATGTCAAGAGCTAATAAGGGAGTAAGATTTAGCATTAAATGAATTGTTAGCAATCATAAAACACTTCTTGAACCAATAATATAACAATCTATAGATGATTAAGCTTATAATTAAGTTGTTAATCAAGAATTAATCAAGAGTTGAAAAAGTCAACAATTGCAACAAGATCTAAAGGTCAAGAATTAATTTCATAAAGATTATCTAAAGGCCCTAATTAATTCTTATAAAGCCTAATCCATGTAACTAGGCAAACAACCAATTAGATAACCCCCACATGCAATCAATTAGAGCATAAAAATGCAACTAAAACTGAACAAAGGGGAGGGGGGTCTGTTTTGGCACTTGGGAGAGAGAGAAAGAGTTGCTAAAAATCAAATTGGCCACTTGCATAGAGAGGATAAGGTGGTGAGAGGAAAAATCAAGGAGAAAGTCAAGCCATTAGCCAATGAAGTGATTACACATAAGATGATTAAGATAATCAATGGGATTAATTCAAGATTTAATCAAAGGGAAATCTATACAAAATAAATTGTATCTTGAAATCCACTAACCATCAATCAAAGATAAGAAGTGATTATTTACAAGCAAAATTCGAGCTTCAATTTGACTATAACCAAAGCTATTTTCTCAACTTTTAAGAATTTGCCAATTGAGAAAATGAGAGATTGAGGTCTCTAATTAAAGCCAAAAATCTCAAGAGTTCAAAACCAAAAGAAAATTTGAATCAAACTTCATTAAGGTCCCCAAATGAATTTTTATCTAGTTATTCTATCTAGTGGAATGGAAGAGGTAGGAAATTCTAACTTAAAAAGGAAGTCAAGAAGTTGTCACAATTTAAACTTCATTTGGAATCCACCAATGAAAGCTAGCAAGACAATTACACAAATGCCATAGCCTTTTGCTATAAATAGGGGCTTTGCTCTTCATATTTTCTCACCAATTCACAAAGCTTACAAGCTGAAACATAGAGAGAAAGTGAGAGTGAGAGCCTTGAAGAAAGAAGGAGCAAATTTCTTGGTAAGCTTTCTAGTTCTAGCTTTAAGATCTTTAAGTTTTAGTTCTTAAATTCTTAGATAGAAGTAGCTTAGATCTTAAATATGCTAGGATAATTTTATTCAGATGTTTTTATGGTTAAAATTGGATTTATTTCGAAAAATGGATAAAGAAGAAGTTATAGCAAAGTTCCTGGGAGAAAATCAGCAAAGTAACGAAGTTCTGGCGAAATTTCATCGGTTTCGGAATTTCAGGAGTCAGCCATGAAAACGCCAGAATTTCATATTGAAACTATGGTCACAAAATTCTGAGAAAATTCATGGTTAAAACAGACATATAGGGATTTTTAAATATGTCAAGAACATGTCAAAATGATTTTTGTACAGAGAGTTAAAATTCCTCAAAGTTAGGCTACGAAATTCTGGAAAAATGCTGGGCAGAGGTTCAAAACTTAAAACCTGGGAGTGATTCGTGAAATCTGGGCAGAGGTGACTTTTTTTACTTGAAAATAGACATCCTAAGGATTCTAAGGAATTTTACGGATCCTCGTTTCGATTTTTTTAGAATTAATTATGATTTTTCAAAGTTAGACAAAATGCTGCCCAGATTTATACCAGCGTTGTTGTACGAATTTTGAGGGAATAAAGTGAAAGATAAAAGTTGTAAGGGCAAAATGGTCATTAGGGGCCAAAATATCTCTTAGGATATTACTTACAAATTAATAAATACGGTATTACCATTATAGGATCAACGCGATCACAGTTCAGTACGTCGACGCACCGACAACGCCGACGAAGGTACGGACGCGTCGTAACACTAACTCGATGTTCATTGTATACCTATATGTGATGAGATGTGTTTTTGAACTGTCACATCCCAATTTCGGAAGCGATTATAATTTTTTTTTTTTTTTAAAACGGTATCATGATCGAGTAGAGCACGGTATAGGAAGTAAAAATAGTATTTCAAAAGATATGTATCTGATAACATCAACTGTATGTTTTGCTACTAACAGCGGTACAATAGTTCAAATGGTTCTAAATTCAAAATACATTTCAAAAGGGGTCCGACCAGTCCGTCCTAAGCCTGCTGCTTACCCTTGTCTCCGCTCTGTTCACTCGGAACACGAAGCTATGGTAAGAGCCGAGGTTCAAAGTACATTGAACCCCGGGTAACGGTTAACCTCATGTTCAAGTACAATTATGTATGACAGATATTCATGATACCACAGTAAAATTCACATATACCAAGTAATAACACACCATATACACCTGCATATGAATGTTATTACGACCGCACTATTCACCGGTGCCACGATGTACTATCGTGTCCTCGGCGCTAGGAAAACTTAACGGCGTTATCATGACTATAACCCGTATAAAGCTGTATGTGCACAGTCAATAACTTTTGAAAACAGAATCTCAGTTCAAAAACACATCTCATCACATATAGGTATACAATGAACATCAGAGTTAGTGTTACAAGACGCGTCCGTACCTTCGTCGGCGTTTGTCGGTACGTTTGACGTCCGAACCGTGATCGCGTTGATCCTATAATGGTAATACCGTATTTATTAATTTGTAAGTAATATCCTAAGAGATATTTTGGCCCCTAATGACCATTTTGCCCTTACAACTTTTATTTTTCACTTCATTCCCTCAAAATTCGTACAACAACGCTGGTATAAATCTGGGCAGCATTTTGTCTAACTTTGAAAAATCATAATTAATTCTACAAAAATCGAAACGAGGATCCGTAAAATTCCTTGGAATCCTTAGGATGTCTATTTTCAAGTAAAAATAGTCACCTTTGCCCAGATTTCACGAATCACTCCCAGGTTTTAAGTTTTGAACCTCTGCCCAGAATTTTTCCAGAATTTCGTAGCCTAACTTTGAGGAATTTTAACTCTCTGTACAAAAATCATTTTGACATGTTCTTGACATTTTAAAAATCCCTATATATCTATTTTAACCATGAATTTTCTCAGAATTTTGTGATCATGATTTCAATATGAAATCCTGGCGTTTTCATGGCTGACTTCAGAATTTCCGAAACCGATGAAATTTCGCCGTAACTTCGTTACTTTGATGAATTTCTTCCGGAAATTTTGCCATAACCTCTACTTCATCAATTTTTTCGAGATAAAGGCAATTTTAACCATAAAAACATCTAAATAAAATTATCCTACCATATTTAGGATCTAAGCTACCTCTAACTAAGAATTTAAAAGCTAAAACTTAAAGAACTTAAAGCTAGAACTAGAAAACTTACCAAGAACTTGCTCCTTCTTTCTCCAAGGCTCTCACTCACTCTTTCTCTCTTAGAATCAGATTTCCTTGCTCTGATTTTGGTGTGAAGAATATGAGGGCCAAGGGCCCCTATTTATAGGAAAACTCTATGGCTCTTTGGTAATTAAATGGAACCCCTTCTTTCCCATTCTCCACCCTTGGATCCAAATGAAGGTCATTTTAGAGCTTCAATCCTAGCCCTAGAAGACCCCAAAACCGACCTGCCCTCCCTCTCTCCTTATCCTCTTCCATTTTTGCTTTTTGCTTTATCCCATGTGCTCATTCAAGTTGCCTCTTCAATTTTTGAGTTGATAACCACTAGATAAAAATTCATTTGAGTGTCTTAATGAAGTTGGATTCAAATTTTCTTTTTGGTTTTGAACTCTTGGGATTTTTAGCTTTAATTAGAGACCAAAATCACTATTTTCTCAATTGGCAAATTTTTAAAAGTGGAGAAAATAGCTTTGGTTACCATCAAATTGAAGCTTGAATTTTGCTTGTTCATAATCACTTTTTATCTTTGATTTATGATTAGTAGATTTCAAGATACAATTTATTTTGTATAGATTTCCCTTTGATTAACTCTTGAATTAATCCTCTTGATTATCCTAATTATCCTATGTGTAATTACCCCATTGGCTAATGGTTGGACATTTCCCTTGATTTTTCATCTCACCACCTTATCCTCTATATGCAAGTGGACAACTTGATTTTTGCAACACTCTTCTCTCTTTCCTTGCCAAAACCCCCCCCCCCTTTGCTCCATCTTTTGAGTTTTGTTGCATTTAATTAGATGCATGTGGGGGCTTTTCCATTGGTTGTTGGCTTATGTACATGGATTAGGCTTTATTGGATTAAATTAGAGTCATTGGATTAGCTTTATGGGATTAATTCTTGGCCTTTAGATCATAGTTGAAATTGTTGACTTTTCAACTCTTGATTAATATTTTGATTAACAACTTAATTACATGTTTAATCATCTCTTGTTGTTGTATGATTGGTCCATGAAGTGGTTTATGATTGTTAACAATCCATTTAGTGCTAATCTCAATCCTTTATTAGCTCTTGACATTTAATTAGGCTAATACACCTTTAATCAATGGCTATTTTAATATAAATTGCTGAATAATTATCTAAATATTTCATTAGGGTAGTTTTAATTGCTCATTAATTATTAAAAATTGCCCTTAATTATTTCAAGTGTCTTGGTAATTTTTTTATGGTCTTTTATAAATTAGACATGAGCTATTTATTAATTATAAGGTGTTAGAAAATTTAATCTCTCAATAAATTATGAGAATAGGTATTTAAGGCTCTTTAATCAATTATGAAACCAAGGACAATTTACTTAATTTAGTGAAGGTTTAGTTGTTAATTTAATGGACATTGTTTTCTCTAAATTTGTCTAAGTATTTTCATTTCCATATGAATCATAGTTTTAATATGGTATTTGTGGTATTTTATGGTATTTTATGATGACTAATATAATTTCTTACTTATTGGCTATTCTAATTCTAGGGGAAAAATTGCCTAGAAAATAAAATAAACATGTCTCAAAATTTGAGACCACATATTCACCTATTAAATAGACTCTATTTATCAAAATATTGTATTTAAGACCAACAAGAAATTTTGGGTATTACATTTCTCCCCGTTAAATAAAATTTCGTCCCCGAAATTTATTCTATACTAGCTAAGTATCGTGCCATAAACTCTGGATATTTCTCTTTCATCTCCTCTTTCGTTTCCCATGTTGCCCCTTCCGGAGATAAACCTCTCCAGGCCACCTTCACGATTGGAATACTTCTACGTCGAAGCCGCTTCTCTCGGCATTCGAGAATTTGCTCCGGCTCGACCTCGAAAGTGTTATCATGCCGTAACACGACATTCTCATCTTGGATGATATGATCGTGATCGGGTTGGTATTTCTTCAATTGAGAAACATGGAAAACGTCGTGGAGTTTACTCAAGTTCGGGGTAAGGCTAAGCGGTATGCGACCGGACCACGTTTTGCCAAGATTTCGAATGGCCCTATGTAACGAGGACTTAGTTTTAGCCTTTTAAGGGTTCTACCGACACCGGTTCATCGGGGATACTTTCGAAACACATGGTCTCCGACTTGAATTCTAACGGCCTCCTCCTTTTATCGGCGTAGCTCTTCCGTCTACTACTGTGCTGTTAAGAGTCTCGCTTGATCGAGCGATTTGTTCGGAGGTCCTATCAACTATATTTGTCCCAATGAATTCTCGCTCGACAATTCCGTCCAAAGATATAGGCGATCGACACTTTCGCCCGTACAATGCTTCAAACGGAGCCATCTCGTATGCTCGAATGGTAGCTGTTGTTGTAAGCGAACTCAGCTAGGGGCAAATGTTGGTCCCAATGTCCCTTGAAGTCCAATACACACGCTCTAAGCATATCTTCTAGCGTTTGTATTGTCCTTTCAGATTGGCCATCGGTCTGAGGGTGATAAGCCGTACTAGGTCTTAGCTTTGTCCCCATCTCTTTGTGCAATGCCTCCCGAATCGGGATGTGAATCGCGGGTCCCGGTCGAGACAATGCTCTTAGGTACGCCATGAAGTCTCACGATCTCTTTGATGTAAATCTCGCTAATCGTTCGGCGAGTAGTTAATGCGATGGGAAGAAAATGTGCCGACTTAGTCAATCGGTCAACAATTACCCGGATCACGTCGTGATTCCTAATCTTAGGTAACCCTACTACTAGATCCATGGTAATGTTCTCCCATTTCCATTCCGGAATTTCTAGTCCTTGAAGAAGACCGGGGGTCGTTGATGTTCGATCTTAACCATTTGACAAGTTAAGCATCCGGCCACATACTCGGTTACATCCTTCTTCAACCGGGGCCACCAAAACTCGATTTTAAGTTCGGTACATCTTGACCATTCGGGATGTAGAGTGTATCTACTCTTATGGGCCTCATCTAGTATTTTTACGTCGCAAACCTTCATCTTCCGGTACGTAGATCCGCTTCTTGTACCTAACCAAACCACTAGGTGATAGGTCAAGGTCTTGAGTCTCGCCCGGGAGAGCGTTTCTCGTCCGCAATCGCCCATTCGTCGTGTTTTGAGCTTCCTCGACTTTATCTCTCAAATCGTACTCTCCTTGACTAACAAGAAGGTTTGCAAGATAGGCGTCATCGGCGCATTATAGTTCATGCAAATCTGATTTGACGGGTTCAGTCTCGGAAATCTTCAAGTAGCCTCCGTTCTTGGATCATCATGTACGGTTGTGTGCACCGTCTTTCTGCGAGGGCATCTGCAACGACGTTCGCTTTACCCGGATGATACTTGATCTCCGGATCGTAATCTTTCAGCAGTTCCATCCGGCCGACGTTGCCTCATGTTGAGTTCTCGTTCTTTGATCAAAAAGATATTTCAGGCTCTTGTGGTCGCAAGATACAATTCTACGGTTGCACCGTAAAGATAGTGCCTCCATATCTTCAACGCAAATACGATAGCTGCTAACTCTAAATCATGCGTGGGATAGTTTGCTTCGTGAGTCTTCAAGCGACGAGAGGCATAAGCTACTACTCCGCCTGTTGCATCGGGACACATCCCAACCCATGCCCACCGGCGTCACTATAGACTATGTAAGTCTCGCTCGGTTCGGGATGATCAACACCGGTGCGAGTAGTTAGCCTTTCCTCGTCTTTGAAAACTCGTTTCACAATCCTCGTCCCAAACGAATGGTTGGTTCTTCCTCGTAAGTTTCGTCAATGGTAAGGCAAGACGTGAGAAATTTTGTATGAATCTGCGGTAGTATCCCGCTAGGCCTAGAAAGCTACGTATCTCATCCACCGATTCCGGCCTCTTCCGGTCGAACTGCTTCCACCTTTTTGGGATCAACGCAACGCCGTCGCGTGATATGACATGGCCCAGAAATTTTCACGGTAGCCAAAATTCGCACTTACTCGGCTTCGCGAAAAGTCGTTTATCACGTAGTATGCCTAATACGAGTCAGATGATTTCTTGTGCTCCTCTTTGCTTTTAGAATAGATTAGGATATCGTCGATGAATACGACTACAAATTTGTCAAGGTGTTGACGAAAGATTCGATTCATGTAATCCATGAATACAAGCAGGTGCATTTGTCAATCCGAAGGGCATCACAAGGAATTCGTAATGCCCGTACACTGGTTCTAAAGGCTGTTTTAGGAACATCACGGCTTTTACTCGCAACCGGTGGTAGCCCGAGCGTAAATCGATTTTGGAGAATACACAAGAACCGGATAGTTGATCGAGTAGGTCATCGATCCGAGGAAGTGGATATTTGTTTTTGACAGTTACTTTGTTCAACTCGCGGTAGTCGATACAAAGTCGCAAGCTTCCGTCTTTCTTCTTTACGAACAACACTGGGGCTCCCCACGGTGACACGCTGGGTCGGATGAACCCCTTCCCTAGTAGCTCTTCAAGCTGCTTTTTCAGTTCTTGCATCTCGTTCGGTGCCATACGATATGGTGCTTTTGATATTGATCCGGTGCCCGGCATCAGGTCAATGGCGAACTCAACCTCTCTTTCAGGGGGTAACTCAGTAAGATCGTCGGGAAATACGTCAGGAAATTCGTTCACAACGGGAATGTCTTCGAGTGAGGGTTCCGCATCTGCCTTGACCGAGAAGAACACCATATAAGCTTGGCATCCCTGCTTCATGCATCTTTCAGCTTCCGCAGTAGAGAGAAGGTTCAGACTGGCATCAACCTTGTTCTTACCATGCGAAGGTGAGAACAGCATCTGTTTATTACCACAATCGAGGATCGCGTTGTTTGCGGTTAGCCAGTCAAGACCGAGAATGACGTCGATGCCATGAAGCGGTAGTCGGATAAGGTCTATGTTGGAATTTCGCCCATTTACTCCCGCAACGCAATTTAGACATGCATCAGAAGCTAAAGATTTTGCGCCAAGTGGCGTAGCTACTATCAAATCGTAAGGTAATCTATAGGCATGCATCCCTAACCGTTTTGCACGGTCATAAGAAATAAACGAGTGACTAGCACCCGAGTCATACAATGCCCGAAGTAGATTCCCATTGAGAGAGATAGTACCTTGGATCATTTCGGGAGATTTTTCGGCCTCTTCGTTCATCAGGGCAAAAACCCGACCTGGGTTTTGCGGCCTCGCCTCTAAGGCTTTTTGAGGGCAGTTCACGCTAATGTGCCCTGGCTTCTGGCACTTGTAGCACACGATTTTTCCCTCGCAGTTGGTCCCCTGATGGTACCTCTTGCATTTGGGACACGCTTGGGGCGTCTGCGTTTGCATCCTTGGGAAGTTTCACGCCACGGTTGAAACGGCTTTTGTTCCATCCTCGGTTGTTTCCCCGGGGTGCCTTCCTCTTTCGCGACGAGTTGTTGCGGTTTGAAGCCGCTACGATTTGGGCCACTGCCATTAAAGGGTCTGGTCCTTCGCAGCTCTTTCAGATTACGCTCGATTCGTCGGCAAGCCTCTACCGCTTGGATTAAGTCTGAGAACTGGTGAGACACCAGTCTCTCTTTTATATCGTATTTCAGGCCATAGATTAGTATGTTCGCCATACTACTTTCGTTATCATCACGTCTCAGGTGCGATGAGTATCGGGATAGATTTGTGAAACGTGCGAAGTAGTCATCGAAAGACTCCTCTTGGCCTTGTTGGATGTGAAGGAACTCGGACTCCTTGGTCATCTGTACGGAAAGCGGGAAGTATTGTTCGTTGAATTTCGCTTGGAAGCTCTCCCACGTAACAGGACAATAGCGGGCTCGTAAGGTTGTGCGGTATTCCTCCACCATCGGTCGGCATCTCCCTCTAGCTTGTAGATTGCTAGTTGAGCTTTTCGGTCTCTTGGACATTCCAAGACCTCGAAGATCTTGTCCAGACGCATCAGCCAATCTTCGGCGGAATCGAACTTACCTCGGAAAGATGGTGGTTTGTGCTTACAGAATTGGGTCACCCAATACTGAGTGTCCCTAACCTCTCTAACAGGTTGAGGCAGTCTTACCATCGCTCTCCCCCATTGGGGAGGTGACTGAGATCGGTCAGATCTCTCGGACGCATTACTTTGTTCGTCTTCTTGCTCGGTGTCATCTCCTTCTTCCTCGTTACTCGTTGTTCTTCCTCATCCCTTGTTGTTCCTCATTCTCGTCTCGTTGTTCCCTCCCCCTTGTTGGTTAGCGAGGAGAGTATCAATGAGTACTCGTTGCTCTTGCATGATTCTTCTCATTTCTTGTAATTCATTCGGAGGTGGTGGTGGTGGTTCATGTTGATCGAGCTCGTGTATCGGTACTATTCGAGGTTCTCTAATTCTACCTCCCTCGCCTCGGCCTCGGCCTCGGCCTCAGGGAGCACCGGCACCTCTTAAAGTTGCCATATTCTAATTTCGGAGGTTAGTAGATGAAAACATCGAAAACACAGATTCAAACATTGCACACACATGTACACAACATATATATATTGATCACAAATATTTTACATAAGTCTCATAATTCAACAACAAGTCATACATCATAACCCTTTTATCTAACAAGTATTTCATATCTCCTCCAGGTATTTAGAGGAGTGATCACACACATTACATTTAGTACTACTAACTACTACTACTCCTTCCACGGCATTCTTGGACTGGTACGGGATTGCCCTCGTTAAACTACATGTTCCAAAGATACGAGGCGTTTGAGGTAAAAGAGACATGAGCATACATCCTCGAGGTTGCCCTCATCTAACATCTCATTGGTTTTAGCTATCCAAAAACGAGTGCGGGGAAAATGGTGGAGAGTGGATCTAACCCAATCTCTGGGGTCTGAGGGTTATAAAAAGAGGAATTCATCTGGTAGTAGTCTTTCACTCGTCTTAGGTAAATCAGGTATTTTTCTTGTTCGGTATCTGCAATTTGCTCAGCATGAGCGTAGTCTAATCCTAATGCTTGGGTCAAAATGGTGTTGTCATTTAGGACATAGTCTAAGTCATCGGAGTTGGCATCGAATTGTTTTCAAGAGTTTGGATATCGGGAAATCAAAGTTGTCTCCTACCGAGGAGTGGTGTGGACTGTCGGGATTTGCGGGTACGGGAGGATATACTATATTTATGGGTTCCGCGTATATGGGGTCATATAGATTGTCGGGGTATTCGGGTCTTTGGGTGGTACTGCGGCTCTTCGAGTCTTGGGACAAAGATAGGATCGGGGGCGGGATAATAGGGTTCATTCATAGGTAAGGGATCAAAAGGTAAGTACTACGGTCCGGGGTGGTATTCGGTTCGGTTCATCATCGGGATAGTTAGGCATATAATCGGGGTCTAGATGATGTTCCGGAAAATTTGGCTCGGGTATAAACATCGGAGGTGAATTACTTGGTTCGGGATTCAGTTTGACTCTAAGGTTTCCGGGGAGCAGCTGTCCTATGCGCTACTCGCCTCCGCATCCGTAGTAATTTACGTAGGGTTCGTTGTCCATCACTACAACAATATCAGGATTTATCAGTACTTGTTTTCAAAATTTTCTTTGAGATAATGGCTTAGAGCCTAACTTAGCTAATCAACCGATTGGCCAGGTAAGTGTCTATCATGGGAGCCTCACCGTGCTAGGGTGACTGATTGGCTGATCCACATAGACTAGCCTTGCCTTCGGCACCAATGGTTTGTTATAACCGAGTCGGGTTCATACCGGATAAAATGCTTTTGGTTGAAAAACCCCGAACTTAACTCCGTTACTCAAACAATCTGGCCAGGCAGTCGTAATTATGGAAGGCTCGCCGAGTTCACGGGGACTGATTGCCAACCACAATACTTCTTTCTAGACACCAGACTGTTTAGAGTAGCATAGTTAAATTCGTGCCAGGATGTCTGCTCTGATACCAAAAATGTCACATCCCAATTTCGGAAGCGATTTTTTTTTTTTTTTTTTTTAAAACGGTATCATGATCAGAGTAGAGCACCGGAAGTAAAAATAGTATTTCAAAAGATATGTATCTGATAACATCAACTGTATGTTTTGCTACTAACAGCGGTACAATAGTTCAAATGGTTCTAAATTCAAAATACATTTCAAAGGGGGCCCGACCAGTCCGTCCTAAAGCCCGTCGCTTACCCTTGTCTCCGCTCTGTTCACTCCGGAACCGAAGCTATGGTAAGAGCGAGGTTCAAAGTACATTGAACCCCGGTAACGGTTAACCTCATGTTCAAGTACAATTATGTATGACAGATATTCATGATACCACAGTAAAATTCACATATACCAAGTAATAACACACCATATACACCTGCATATGAATGTTATTACATCCGCACTATTCACCGGTGCCACGATGTACGGTCGTGTCCTCGCGCTAGGAAAACTTAACGGCGTTATCATGACTATAACCCGTATAAAGCTGTATGTGCACAGTCAATAACTTTTGAAAACAGAATCTCAGTTCAAAAACACATCTCATCACATATAGGTATACAATGAACATCGAGTTAGTGTTACAAAGACGCGTCCGTACCTTCGTCGGCGTTTGTCGGTACGTTTGACGTCCGAACTGTGATCGCGTTGATCCTATAATGGTAATACCGTATTTATTAATTTGTAAGTAATATCCTAAGAGATATTTTGGCCCCTAATGACCATTTTGCCCTTACAACTTTTATTTTTCACTTCATTCCCTCAAAATTCGTACAACAACGCTGGTATAAATCTGGGCAGCATTTTGTCTAACTTTGAAAAATCATAATTAATTCTACAAAAATCGAAACGAGGATCCGTAAAATTCCTTGGAATCCTTAGGATGTCTATTTTCAAGTAAAAATAGTCACCTTTGCCCAGATTTCACGAATCACTCCCAGGTTTTAAGTTTTGAACCTCTGCCCAGAATTTTTCCAGAATTTCGTAGCCTAACTTTGAGGAATTTTAACTCTCTGTACAAAAATCATTTTGACATGTTCTTGACATATTTAAAAATCCCTATATATCTATTTTAACCATGAATTTTCTCAGAATTTGGTGATCATGATTTCAATATGAAATCCTGGCGTTTTCATGGCTGACTTCAGAATTTCCGAAACCGATGAAATTTCGCGAACTTTGTTACTTTGATGAATTTCTTCCGGAAATTTTGCCATAACCTCTACTTCATCAATTTTTCGAGATAAAGGCAATTTTAACCATAAAAACATCTAAATAAAATTATCCTACCATATTTAGGATCTAAGCTACCTCTAACTAAGAATTTAAAAGCTAAAACTTAAAGAACTTAAAGCTAGAACTAGAAAACTTACCAAGAACTTGCTCCTTCTTTCTCCAAGGCTCTCACTCACTCTTTCTCTCTTAGAATCAGATTTCCTTGCTCTGATTTTGGTGTGAAGAATATGAGGGCAAAGGGCCCCTATTTATAGGAAAACTCTATGGCTCTTTGGTAATTAAATGGAACCCCTTCTTTCCCATTCTCCACCCTTGGATCCAGGTCATTTTAGAGCTTCAATCCTAGCCCTAGAAGACCCCAAAACCGTCCTCCCCCTCTCTCTCTCCTTATCCTCTTCCATTTTTGCTTTTTGCTTTATCGCATGTGCTCATTCAAGTTGCCTCTTAAATTTTTGAGTTGATAACCACTAGATGAAAATTCATTTGAGTGTCTTAATGAAGTTGGATTCAAATTTTATTTTTGGTTTTGGACTCTTGGGATTTTTAGCTTTAATTAGAGACCAAAATCACTATCTTTCTCAATTGGCAAATTTTTAAAAGTGGAGAAAATAGCTTTGGTTACCATCATCTTGTAGCTTGAATTTTGCTTGTTCATAATCACTTTTTATCTTTGATTTATGATTAGTAGATTTCAAGATACAATTTATTTTGTATAGATTTCCCTTTGATTAACTCTTGAATTAATCCTCTTGATTATCCTAATTATCCTATGTGTAAACACCTCATTGGCTAATGGTTGGATATTTCCTCTTGATATTTCATCTCACCACTTATCCTCTCTATGCAAGTGGCCAACTTGATTTTTGCAACACTCTCCCTCTCTCTCTCCTTGCCCAAACCGTGCCCCCCCCCCCCCCTTTGCTCCATCTTTTGAGTTTTCTTGCATTTAATTAGATGCATGTGGGGGCTTTTCCATTGGTTGTTGGCTTATGTACAAGGATTAAGCTTTATTGGATTAAATTAGAGTCATTGGATTAGCTTCATGGGATTAATTCTTGGCCTTTAGATCATAGTTGAAATTGTTGACTTTTCAACTCTTGATTAATATTTTGATTAACAACTTAATTACATGTTTAATCATCTCTTGTTGTTGTATGATTGGTCCATGAAGTGGTTTATGATTGTTAACAATCCATTTAGTGCTAATCTTAATCCTTTATTAGCTCTTGATATTTAATTTGGCTAATACACCTTTAATCAATGGCTATTTTAATATAAATTGCTGAATAATTATCTAAATATTTCATTAGGGTAGTTTTAATTGCTCATTAATTATTAAAAATTGCCCTTAATTATTTCAAGTGTCTTGGTAATTTTTTATGGTCTTTTATAAATTAGACATGAGCTATTTATTAATTATAAGGTGTTAGAAAATTTAATCTCTCAATAAATTATGAGAATAGGTATTTAAGGCTCTTTAATCAATTATGAAACCAAGGACAATTTACTTAATTTAGTGAAGGTTTAGTTGTTAATTTAATGGACATTGTTTTCTCTAAATTTGTCTAAGTATTTTCATTTCCATATGAATCATAGTTTTAATATGGTATTTGTGGTATTTTATGGTATTTTATGATGACTAATATAATTTCTTACTTATTGGCTATTCTAATTCTAGGGGAAAAATTGCCTAGAAAATAAAATAAACATGTCTCAAAATTTGAGACCACATATTCACCTATTAAATAGACTCTATTTATCAAAATATTGTATTTAAGACCAACAAGAAATTTTGGGTATTACATTTTATATTGATTTAAATTCGATTTCGATAGTGAATGATTTGTTTCTTGTTATTTTTTCTTATTTCTGGACTTTGTAATAATCCTTTTTGTTTTTCTTGTTGTTGTTGCTTCCAATCTTCTCTTGGTTCTTCGTCGCTGATGACATAAGGACATTCAAAATGTTGCCAGATCTGGTGATTTGGGACCGATTGTTTCATTTGGGTTATTTATTTATTTATTCTGAAACACTTTTAAGACCGGATATTTCAAAAGTTCGGTCTAGAAATGATTTTTTTAAGACTAGTCGTTTACCATATTTTTAATACCGCCTGGAACGAGACCGGTTCCAGATCCGATCTTACGAGGTGTTTTTTGTCCGGTCTTAAAAGGCTTTTTTGTACTAGTGACTAATTTAACTTTTCTCCTTAATCTCTCCAAATTCTTGTAAATAGTTCATATAATTAGGACCGGAGGGAGTATTTATTAGGGAAAAAGACAAAAGAGAGATTTGAAATTGTAAAATATCAAATCAGATATGTTACCAATAGTTAAATTCTTCATCTCTCTAACACACACATATATATACTAGCACAAACATAAGTATCATCTCTCTCAAATACACACATGTTCACTATCACAAGTGCATGAGTCACTCCAAGTAATAAAGTGATAAGCAGAGATATGGGTTCAACGAGAATTTGATTAACAAATGATCAAGTAAAAGGCTTAGTGGATTAAATTAAGTTGAGCCATGACAAATTTCGATATGGAAAGAGTAATAAATGCAAATGATTCTTTAACTTCAATGATTAAATAGAGCCTAAGATTATTTCTCTCATTTGTATTTCATAAAACTAGATCAATTTCCTCTCTACTAGTATTTCAATGAATATATGTGTTAGAAGTAGGTTTAAAAGCACTTCACAAAATTTTCTCAAGTCAAAATCATGTTTATCTTTTCATCAAAATGTATAATCTCTCACTACTATTAATGAAAATAACCTTTAAGCAACAACATTAATGTGATAATGCAATGTTAGTAAATACCACTCTCTTCCTCTCTCTCTCAAATGCACAACACTATATCTCAAACTCTCTTTATCTCATAATGATCCAAAAAATTAATTTTTTTTTTCAATAAAAAATGACATCAATAAACATATTGATTGTACAAAAAGGAAAGAAAGAAAGACAGATGAAACATACTTTCGGCAAGCGACATATGATAGTCGCCATCGAAAGTATGACTTTCGGCAGTGACAATTTGTGTCACCACCGAAAGTCATACTTTCGGCGGCGACTTCCAATGTCGCCGCCAAAAGTCGCCACCGAAAGTCCTTTTTTTTTTGTAGTGACATAGAGGCTTCAATGGAGACTCTCACAATTGTCGCTTGTGATGACATTCTTGACTTCAAGAGTGACAAGTTACTGCTTGGTGATCATGTCAACAACATCATATCAATGGAAGCAAAGTTGTCCCTACTTGAAGTTCAATGGACAACAACCCTGTCTCCTCAACGTACAACACTTCCTAAGGTCACCCCTTTGGTAAATGTTCCTCTCCAAAGAGTACCTTGTCTATTTGAAAGGTTTTCTAGATGCTTTCCAAAATTTAGCGGCTCATCCCGATCAAGATGTTCGCTTTCACTACCTCATGTGTCGGAAAGGATTCCCATATCAAAGCATAGTGTTGAAGAATTAGCCCACCCTTCCTCCCAGATTTGTGTGTCAATTTTAAGTCGTCAGAAGCCGAGTCTTTTAAGCAGGGGAGAAATGGTCAGATATGGGATAAGGAATATCTAAGGTTTAGTAAGAAGATCAAGAGTTATTCATTAGAATTATTAAATAAGGATGTATATCCATATTTGAATTTGAATTTTAAATTAAGGATTTATATTGAAATTTTGAATTGTTATTTTATTATTTCTAGGGCTCTATAAACGAGCTTAGGGTTTCAATTGTAAGTAGCTTTCATTGATTGGTTAATAAGAATTTATTTTCCCTTGAAATATTCTCTTTCGTCTCCTCTTCCCGACCCGTTTCACATCACTAACATAATTAACTTCTTTAATTTACCTAAATTAATCAACTAGCTCTTATATTAAAGGACAAGAGATAGTATCATATCGTAAGAACAAGAAGAAATAATAATTTGACATTACATTTTCTTATTATTTATCTCATAAGCAAATCTGTACAGATCACATGTTCTGGTCGATCCGATCTAGTGCGTAACCTTTTCATTACCAAATTGTCATACATATTACCCTGCAACCGCTAGTGGGTCTCCATGCGTCGATCCTTATATAAATAATTTTCTTTAAAGAAAATAGATAAAGCTATTGTCTTTTTCATTATTACCGCCACTACGCTCCTACATAGATTTTCTTAATTAGACCAATTATTTGATTTGCAAACTAGCTAGAACAGAATAAGTCAAACAGTGATTCACTCATGGAAATGTCATTTGTACATCTTTGATTAAGAAAATAATATTAATATATATTTATATATATAATTTAGTACTTATACACTAGATATTGCATATAGACGTTATGATATTTTTCTATTTCCAACTAGAATACCAAATGCAACCTCGTATTTGAGTAATATGCTTCTGTTTTTCCAATCCTAGTACGCATATGCACACAGATTAGGACGCGATAAAAGATTCTGAACTTGCATACCTAGGTCAATGTAACATCCCATTTTCAAAAGCGGAATAATTTTTTTTTTTTTATATCGAGTAGAGCATCGGAGCGATTGAGTAACTCGATATTTATATTTAAAATGCCATAAGTCCTGGCCGACATAAAGTAGCGGTACGTTATACCGAGTGTTTTCAAAAGTGAATAACAAAAGAAGAAAGTCTTCACTGAGTCTCTATGCGTGCCGCTTGCCTTTCTCCTCGATCCTCGGTCCTCCCGACCCCGACGCTATATTAAGAGCCGAGGTTCAATGCCCATTGAACCTCGGGTCTAATTAACCTCATGCTCTGTAATACAAGATATGGATGACAGATATTCATGACATTACAAAGAATCAATACATAAGCACACAGCAGATGCAAGATTAACATATCAACAGTACATAGCACACAAGACATGTAAAGGCATCCTGTTTGCACTAGCCGCTGACACGATGGCCCCTCGTGTCCTCGCTAGGAAAACTCAACGGCATTATCAAGACTATAACCCGTATAAAGCTGAATGTATAAATAGGTGATCTAAGTCCCATAACTTAGTCACAGTTGCCCGGCCCAAGACCTAGTCTTGTCCATCACTTCATAAATCATTCTATCACATATATGCATACAAGACACATCGTTAGTTAAAGTTACAAAGACGCGGACGTACCTTAGACATGATGTCGGTACGTTGACGTTTGGACTGTGATCGTGTTCAACCTATAACGGTAATGTCATATCTATTAATTCCCAATAACTTCCTAGCAGATATCCTAGTCACTAATGACCTTTTTACCCTTGGTAGGATTATCTCTCAACTTATCACATTTAATTCTTCAAAAACGCTGGTCCAGAATTCTGGACAGATTTTTATCTAACTTTGAAAAATCATAATTAATTCTAGAAAAATCAAAACGAGGATCCGTAAAATTCCTTGGAATCCTTAAGCTGTCTATTTTCAAGTAAAAATAATAAATTTTTCCCAGATTACACGGAGTACTCCCAGGTTTAAAGTTTTGAGCCTCTGCCCAGAATTTTTCCAGAAAAACGTAGCTTAACTTTGAGAATTTTTATCTCACTGTACAGAAATCATTTTAACATGTTCTTGACATATTTAAAAAGCCTATGAGTCTACTTTAACCATGAAGTTTCCCAGAATTTTGGGACTATATTTTCAATATGAAATTTTGGCATATTCATCACCGATTCCAGAATTTTCAAAACCGATGAAATTTCGTAACTTCGTTACTTTGATGATTTCCTTCCAAAAATTTTGCTATATAACCTCTCTCATAATTTTTTCGAAACTAAGCCAATTTTGACCATAAAAACATGTAAATAAAATTTATTCTAGAATATTTAAGATCTACACTACTTCTATCTAAGAATTCTAAAAACTAAAGACTAGAAACGAAAACTAAAGACAAGCTTACCTCTTGAAGCTCTTGAACTCCTTCCTCCTTCTTAGAAATCACCACTTGGTGGTTGATTTGGTGTGAAGAATGAGGAGAGGCAAGGCCTCTATTTATAGGGAAAATCTCAAGGTTAAAATGGTAATCTCATGCCCAATGTGGGCCCCACCATTTGCATCTTCCTTAATCTCAACCATTAGATCTAAACTTAATCAAGAAGTTTTAATCCTCACCCTTCATTATAAAGCATGTGCTCTTGTGATGTCATCTTGATGACATCATCAAAGCTTAGGTGTCATTGTTGATTAATTTACTTTAATGAAATCTATTTTTGGTTGCTTGATCAATTACCAATACTTTTGAATTCTGTGTATGTATCTTGATTAGTAGTTGGATATCAAGATTTATGGTCTAATTAGATTTCCCTGGTTGTACTAAGCTTATTCTTCAACGTTTGCAAAAATAGCCTTTACTAGGCTTACTTTCGAGGTTAAATTATGTGGGTTCAAGATAAGTCTTTATATTTTCTCTAAGGTTCCTACTTCTTCACAACTATTTAAATTTGTATAAATTCTCACTTTATTTGTTGTTTTGAGTTTTTACTTTGTACATCGATATTTCTTGGATTTCGAACCATTATCCAATTTGCTTTAATTCTTTTTTCTCTCTCTCTCTCATTGGTCAAAACTTTTTCTCATGGATTAAGCTTTATGAGGCTTAATTAAGGCCTTTGGATTTGGCTTTATTAAATTTAATCTTAGCCCTCCATATCTAATCTTAATTAGCATCCCTAATAAAGTAGTTAAGTGTAATTGTCAAAATATGATTGGTTCTAAGATTAATTAGAAACCACTTCTATGCTAATCTAGCCCTTTACTAGCCCTTTTTTCTTAATTAAGATAATAAATCCTTAATTATGCCTTTAATATATGCCACTAAATTAATTGTGAATGTTTATGAAAATAATTCAATTAACATAGATTGAATTATCCACTAATTGTTGGCAATTTTCTCTAATTGGTTTAATTATTTCCTCACAACTTTTTAGCTTTTCATGGTCATTTATGCACCATGTATTAATTCAATAATTATAGGGCAATTTATGATCCCAAAATAAAATTAGAAAACTTGGTTTTTGATTACCTTATTTCTTAGAGAAAATTCCCTAAATTAACATAAATATGTTACTCAATTTTGAGACCACATATTCACCTATTTCTAATAGGTATTACTTACCAATATATAATGTTTATAATGAATATGAATTTTAGGTTTTACAGTCATAATATTTTTCTACTTCCAACTAGAATGCCAAATGCAACCCCGTATGTATTTGATTGATATGGTTTTTTTGTTGAATCCTAGTAGCCACATGTCCAGATTAAGTCGTGATACAAGACTCTGAACTTGCATAATAAGCAATGGAGATGAATTGAAGGTAAAATAATGAACCATTTCCAGAAATACTAAAATTTCTGAAGGGTTCTTTTTTGGCCAAAATTTTTTAGTTTGAAAGCTACAATTTACACAAGTAACACGAGATCAAGAAAATTCCAAAGACATGTCGGTATTATTTTAATGACATTTTAATAATATGAAAGAGAGTTAATGGGGGACAAAAGCAAGTGAGTGGGCAAGGTTTCAACTAACTCACTAAATAATTCATCACGATAAACTCGAGGCCGAATGTCATTCCTGCCCTCGCTCTCCCCAAAAGCTTCTGTTATATATAGGGCCATTGAACCTGCGAGTTTTGTGCACCACATAGTGTTTTAACCTTTAAGTTTATTCACAGAGAGAGAGAGAGAGATGGCATCACAAAGTGTTGGGAAGTTGGAGACTGATGTGCATATCAAGGCAACAGCAGAGCAGTTTCATGATGTTTTCTGCAGCAGAACTCACCACATCGCCAACGTTTGTCCTGAGAAAGTCCAAGGCGTTGAGATTCACGAAGGAGAATGGGGCTCTCAGGGTTCCATCATCTACTGGAATTATGTTCACGGTAATTAATTATAAGCAATTTATCTTTTGTTTCTTCTATAAGAATCTCATATATTGACAGGTATGTGTGAGTGTGTAAAGAATACGTAAAACTCCACTTTTGGCAATTTTTTTTAAAAAAACAGCATTTCTTAATTATAGCTTCAAGTGTTGATATCATATTTGCGAGTATGCATCCTGATACACCGATTTACCATATATTCATCAGACCTTCATAATATCTTTTCAAGAGGATCTCAGTAACTTATGGTCATCATGCAACTCACTAATATGTATACCAACACATATGTATAGTTTAGTGGTGTAAGGCCTCACTAGATCCTTTTGGTTCTATTTGTTTTTAATCATAAATTTAATTCTTTTAACAAGTTAGAAGTCACTTATACTTGAGTTTTATGTTTAGAAGGAGAGAAAATGAAAGAATACTAGGAGGGAAAACTCCAAAAAATAATAAATTTCTTTACTATTTTTGAAAGTTTTCTTTTCTAGTATTCCCCTCTCCCATTCCCCCCTCATTTTTCTCTCCGTCCAAACATACGGTAAAAGTGGAGAGAATATTTCATTATTGATACAGCTTTTGACATACCTAATTTTATCCGTATGTTGAGTTTTTTGTGGGAAATCAGTGGCGACAGTACTTTTTTTATAAAAGAATTATAGTTGATCCTGCATCTTCAGTATCCACATTATTCTTTTGAAGGGGCTGGATACACTGAAAAAAAAAAAAAAAAAAAAAAAAAAAAAAAAAAATTATTGTGCAAGATGTATCTAAACCTAAAATATAAGTCAATGTCTTCAACTTGAGCAAGTTTCATTTTTTTTCCCACCAAAAGATAAAAGAATATGGTTAATCCAGCGTCTCCAAGTATTTTTCTCATGCATCTTCTATCCTAAAATATTTTGTGGTTCGTTCAATTCCCTGAAGTATTATTTCAAGTGTATGTAACACCATAAGGTATTTTTTTTATGTGCGTCTAGTATCGTAGAGTATTTTATCACTCAATTTTGCGTTAAAGCATTTTTAAGAGCAACTTAAACTTCTTGTTAACTCCCAAGATCAATTTTTATACTTATATTCCATGTTTTCAATACTGAAATTAAGTAAAGGTTATGGTTGAAAATATGGAAGATAAGTCTAAAAAATGTTTATGACTTCAACAAAAATTGCAAAACTAATTATTAAAAATGTTAAAGATGAGTAATAAGAAATAGAAGATTAGTATCAAAAATAGAGTGCTAAAAAACTTAACTGAGGAAATATTATATGGGAAAAAGTGCATTAGAAAGTACTTTAACATCCAGGTAGAAAAAATACTTCAAGATGCTAGCTGAACAAGCAAAAAAAAAAAAAAAGGATACTGGACACACTTAAAAAAATATTTCAAAGTCCTAGATGAACCTTAACCTAAAGATAAAAGCATAGAAAACCATACCGACTTAACATAAATTGGGAGAGGAACCTCTCCTCTTCCTTTCCCATCCTTTTCACTCCTCTTCTTTTCTTTTTTCTTTTCTTTTTTTTTTAAAAAAAAAGCCATAAGCTCAACATTTAAACGATCCAATTTTGATTTTATACAAAATATTTCTATTTTCTTTATTTTACCATTAAATTATTCATTTTTATTTTTATTTTCAAATAAAATACACTTGCCAATAGGCTTGTAGCCTAGAGGCACAAAAACTTCACTGTAAGTGAGACGTTACCGGTACGAGCCGTTAATGTTTTCTCTCTGATTCAATAAAATCACGGACTCTTGACCATTGTTTCGGCCTGTTGATCGGTTTTCAGTACCTTGAGGTAAAAAGAAAACAAAAAGGAAATAATGTGATGAGAAATTTGGTTTGTGAAACGTACAGAAGGGAAGAAGTGTGTGGCGAAGGAGCTGGTGGAGTTTGTAGACAAAGATAACAACAAGGCAACATTCAAAGTGTTAGAAGGAGATATAATGGAAGACTACAAGAGTTTCAGAATCACAGTGCATGTGGTGCCTCAAGAGGAAGGAAGTGTTGTTCATTGGACCTTCGAATATGAGAAGCAGAAGGACCACTCTCCTGATCCCCACACTTTGCTTCAGTTAGCCATTGATGTCAGCAAAGACGTCGATGCTCACCTCGTTGCTCAACCAGAGAAGAAGCAGGCCACCACTAAATAAACTATATTTCTATATCAGTATATATGTATGTGTGTTGCAGTAATATATAAGGTAAATAAAACTTGATGAAGACGTACTATATATCTTGGTCTGTGAGTGAGATATCATGAATATGTTATATATTATATTGGCTCAGTGATCTGAGTCTCTTCTATCTTTACTTTGTGTTCTCTGCTTTGGCTTTCAGATTTCAGGACTGCGTGTATACGCATGCCACTATGTAATATAATGCTGAATGAAATCTTTTACCTTCTCTGTTGTAGTTTTGAGTGAATCTAGTGTTCTCTGTCATTTGGTTCAAAGAGACATCTTAGCTTAGATAGTTAGGTTTATATTATATGTATGTATGTATGCAGGGGCGCTCGGAGCTTGGAATTTTAATGATGGGGGCGAGAATTTGAAAAAATATCAATTGGGTTAAAATTAATATTTTTTAAGAATGGAAAAAATTTCAGAAAATCCCCATAATTTCTAGGAACTGCAAATCTCTGAAAAAAGGGGCAGATAAATTTACAGAAAAGTACCCATAGGTTATGAATATTACATTTATTCCAAAAATAGTTTAAATATTTCATTTTAGTCCCTCCACAAACTTTCAATTATTTCATTTTACTCAGAATACTAGATCAGCTTTCTTCCTTCTTCGGCAGACCTGAGAAAAAGAGAGTTCGAGACCCCGAACATCACAGTGAGGGCCGCAAACCATGGAGGGCTGAGTAGGGCCGGGGTAGAGAGAGAGAATTGGAGGGAATGAGACGGAGACTACCACTACCGTCGATCACTTTTCACCATAACCTTCCTCTCACATGACCATCTTCGACCTTCCTTCTGTTGTTCTGCAACACAGAGATCTGTAATATATCTTTGTCAAATTAAATTAGAACTATACTTAAATGTAAATATGTTAACAATATTAATGATTAAAAATTTAAAAATTCAATTTCCTGATTCAATTTAAATAAAATGTTTTAAGCATAAAGGTTTAAGTACATAAATTTTTTCCTTGAGTACTCATGCTATACATTGAAATTTTGGATAACATGGTTTCATGGTTTTTGGCAGAAAAATTAAACAGACAACCACTAACAAAGGCTTGTTTGGTTGGTAAACAGTTGGTTTATAACTGATATAGTCGTGAGTTTAAATCTCCTATTCCTTGTGAGGTTATTTTTAGTAGGCAAATTGTAAGTGTTTTTAAGCCTTTTGGGGGGGGGGGGGGGGGGTTAAGAACTAAATAATATAAGATTATTCTTTTTAAGTCAATTAACATCAAATTAAAATGAATTAGTTTAGTTGCTGTAAGGTATATTATGTTTCAGTCAAAACATGTTTTGGAAGTTACATGCCCTGAAGCAAAAATTTTGAACTCTATCAATTGGATTTATTTATTGAGAGAAAGGAAACTAATGAGCAATATACGATCATCCTTCAACCCTAATTAATCAATGCTTCAATTGAAACTAAAGAAATATCTCATGTCCTTAATATAAGACATATTTATCTAATTTGATTAGATTAAGAAAGTTAGTTGAGTTAGTTAATATAACATATCGATGAGGGCCTTTTATTGTTAGCTTTGGGGTACACAATAAAAAAATTAACCAATGATTGCGTATAGGAAAACTTAGGGTCACTCTCTCTTCTCGAGGAGCCTTTTATTGATTCCAAGTAATCTAAATATCATGCAAATGCAATGAAAACAAGGCAAAATTGATTTTTGATTTTTCAAATTAACAAACTAAAGGAGTAATACAATTTAATTGAATGCTAAAATATCTTGTTGGTATGTTTTGAAATAATGAAGAAATGTTTTAATTGAAGGTACTCTTGGTAACAAAGAAAGTGACTGTTCTTGCTAAATTAAATTATGGGAGTGAAAATTCATTAAGTCTAAATAAAACTCAAGTTAACACTTGAGTTCAATATTCTCAATTAGTAGTAGTTCCTACAAACATAGCTAACCACTACCTCTTAAGATATTGTTTAAAACCACATAATGTGAAATTAAAATTAGAATAATGCAACATGAGAATAATTAATAGTAGTTCCTACAAACATAGCTAACCACTAACAAAAGGCTTGTTTGGTTGGTAAACAGTTGGTTTATAACTAATATTGTTGTGAGTTTAAATCTCATATTCCTTGTGAGGTTATTCTTAGTAGGCAAATTGTAAGTGTTCTAGGCCTTGAGGGAAAAAAAGTAAGAACTAAATATTATAATATTATTCTTTTTAAGTCAATTAATTTTCATCAAATTAAAATGAATTAGTTTAGTTGATGTACGGTATATTATGTTTCAGTCAAAACATATTTTGGAAGTTACATGTTCTGAAGCAAAATTTTTGAACTCTATCAATTGGATTTATTGAGAGAAAGGAAACTAATGAGTATTATACAATCATCCTTCAACCCTAATTAATCAATGCTTCAATTGAAACTAAAGAAATACTCCTCAAGTCCTTAACGTAAGGCGTATTTATCTAATTTTATTAGATTAAAAAAGTAAGTTGAGTTAGTTAATATGACATACTAATTAGGGCCTTTTATCATTAGCCTTGAGGTCCACAATAAAAAATTAACCAACAATTGCGTATAAACAAACCTAGGATAACTCTTTTTCTCAAGGAGCCTTTTATTGATTCCTCGTAATCTAAATGTCATGCAAACGTAATGAAAACAAGGGAAAACTGATTTTTGATTCTTGAAATTAATAAACAAAAGGAGTAATACAATTTAATTAAATGTTAAACTATTATTTTTGGTATGTTTTAAAATAATGAACAAATGTTTTAATTGAAAGTGAAGATATGAACGATACGTACTCTTAATAATGAAGAAAGTGAATATCCTTGCTAAAAAAATTATGGGAGTTAAAATTCATTAAGTCTAAATAAAACCTCAAGATAACACTTGAGATCAATATTCAATATTCTCAATTAGTAGTAGTTCCTACAAACATAGCTAAACACTTTGCTTTAGCCATGCTTACACTCGTCATAGAGGCTTCAATGGACACTCTCACAATTGTTGCTAGTGATGACATTGTTGACTTCAAGAGTGACAAGTTACTGCTTGGTGATCATGTCAACATCATACCATTAGAAGCAAAGTTGTCCCTACTTGAAGTTCAATGGAAAACAACCTTGTCTCCTCAACGTACAACACTTCCTAAGGTCACCCCATTGTTAAATGATCCTCTCCAGCAGTACCTTGTTTGTTTGAAAGGTTTTCTAGATGCTTTCAAAAATTCAGTGGCTCATCCCCACCAAGATGTTCGCTTTCACTAACTCACGTTTTGGAAAGGATTCCCATATATCAAAGTTTAGTGTTGAAGAATTAGCTCACCCTTCTTCCCAGATTTGTGTGTCAATTTTAAGTCGTCAGAAGCCGAGTCTTTTAAGCATGGTAGAAATGGTCGGATATGAGATAAGGAATATCTAGGATTTAGTTAGAAGAACTCGGGTCATTCATTAGAATTATTAAATAAGGATATATATCCATATTTGAATTTGAATTTTAAATTTAGGATTTATATTGAAATTTTGAATTGTTATTTTAATATTTCTAGGGCTCTATAAATAGAGCTTTGGGTTTCAATTGTGAGCAGCTTTAAATGATTGGTTAATAAGAATTTATTTTCCCTCTAAATATTGTCTTTCCTCTCCTCTTCCCAACCCGTTTCACATCACTAACATAATTAATTTCTTTAATTTACCTAAATTAGTCAAATGACAAGAGGCAGTATCTGTTGGAATTTTTTGGATAAAATCCCATGGATTATGAATAAGAAGAAGGATGGAAAAGAAGAGGAAAAATGAAGAAGGAATGTATGTGAGAGAATAGTCCCACATTGCTTAGTTGGAGAGAAGTTGGAGGGTATATAAGCCCAAACTTGGCTCCTACTAATTGGGCCCTTGGGCCAACCCACTTTTGTGGAGGGGTGAGGACTTAGGTGACCCTTGGTCCACCACGCGCACGCCGCCGCCGCCGTCCGTCCGGCCGGCTCGGTTCGGTCGCACGCGCCGCCCGGTCCGGTCCGCGTGTGAAATAAAATATTAATTTTTTATTAAATTATTTTCGGATTAAAAATAATTTTTTATTAAATTATTTTTTGAATTTCCGAACGTTTAGATACTCCCGTTGTGCCTCTCCGACTTTTCCAACCAGCAGCTGCGTTTTGCGATCCGTTCGGTGCGTCTATTCGTGAAGACGCACCAGTTCACCGTGAACAGATGCGGGTCGCCTCCGTTCGCTTCGTTATGGTGTGACTGTTCCTCAAGACGCACCAATTCGCTGTGAACAGACGCGGGTCACCTCTGTTCGTTCCGTTATGGTGCGTCTGTTTGCACAACGCACTAGTTCGCAGCTGACGAGACTTGTCCATCGATCATGTTCTTTCGAGTCTATAAATAGGGCGCCCTAGTCACGGTTAGATACACAAAATTTTTTCGCACACTCTCTCTCTCTCGCATTCGTGCATAAACACTCGTGCGGTCCGAAAGCAGACTCATTGGCTTCGCTTGGGCTTCGCAGACATGAGAGCCATCTTTACGGAGACGAATAATCCGCTCTATCCTGGGAGGCAATTGCTCGAGAAAACCTTCGGCATCCGTATTGAGGGAGCAAAATTGTCTTAAGGACACAACGAAAGTTGGGCCCGGATTTACGCATTTTTCCATTCCATATCGGCGAGTCTTGTGAGTTCGTTTTCTGACTTTTCATTTTATACGAGACTAAGTGAATGTTCCCTGTAGGCTCTATTTAATAAATACTGATTCTTGTTTTGATATTCTCAGTGTACTTTATATTCAATTTCTACCTACTCATTATATTAGAAACAACAATCTTAAGACAACTTTTGTTTATTGAAATCGGTTTATGTTAAGTTACTTGATTGCGATTTCATACGTTGGTAGTAGTATTGAATTGAATCTGTGATTAGTTTTTGTTAATATTATTATTATCTTGTTAGTGAATTAATCTATGTGATTAATTAGAATTTGTTTTAACAACGAAATGGCAAGTGCAAGTACCAATCGATTAACCCAAGTGGTCTGTTCCAATGCATGGGGAAAAACCGAGGAAAAGTTCAATGGCAATGATTTTAAAAGATGGCAACGAGAAAATGTTTTTCTATTTAACCACATTGAACTTGGCACGGTTTCTCTTGAAGATGCTCCAAAATTGGAAGAAGGACAACGGTCGATAAGGAAAAGGTTCTTTGCGATAGATGCTTGGAAGCATTCGATTTCCTTTGTAGAAACTACATTCTCAATGGTGGACAACACACCTTGTATCTTGTATATAGTGCTTTGGATACAACCAAAGCATTATGGGAGAGTCCGGACAAGAAGTACAAAGCGAAGATCTTTGGTTTGAAGAAATTCATTGTTGGCAGATTTTTGGACTTCAAGATGCTTGATTCTAAATCTGTGGTGAGTCAAGTTGAAGAACTTCAATTGGTTGTGCATGAGATTCATGCCGAAGGGATGTCTCTTAGCGAGTCTTTCCAAGTCGCTGCATTTATTGAAAAATTGCCACCGTCTTGGAAAGACTTCAAGAATTACCTCAAGCACAAGCGTAAGGAGATGTCACTTGAAGATTTGATCGTAAGGCTGAGAATAGAAGAAGACAACAAGGTTTCGAAAAGAAACTTGGCAAAGCAACCCTATAGTTTCGAAGGCTAACATTGTGGAAGATGGTCCGAAGCCCAAGAAACGCAAACGCTCTAATGAGGGATCATTTAAACAAGGCCATAACAAAGGCCCTAGCAAAGGCTAGAAATTCAAAGGCAAGTGTTATAATTGCGGGAAGACTGGTCACCGTGCTAAGGAGTGCAAGAAGTCAAAGAATTTCAAGAAGAAGAACAATGAAGCCAATATGGTTGACAATACCAGCGATATGATGGATAGTATGAGTCTTTGGCGGTTGTAATGCAATGCGACTTGGTTGGAAATACCAAGGAGTGGTGGGTGGACTTGGTGCCACCAGGCATGTATGTGCAAACAAATGGATGTTTTCTTCTTACACTCTGCGAAGCAAGATGAACAACTTTATATGGGAAATTCTTCGCTTCAAAGGTTGAAGGTTACGGGAAAGTCGTCTTGAAGATGACTTGGAAAAGTCGTGACACTTAAGGATGTGCTTCATGTGCACGATATTCGCAAGAATCGATATCGGATCCCTCTTAAGCAAGAATGGTTTTAAGCTTGTATTTGTTTCGATAAGTTTATACTCTCTAGGAATGATATGTATGTTGGAAAAGGTTACCTTAGTGAGGGCCTTTTCAAAGTTAATGTAATGACTGTCACCAATAACGGTGCTATTAATAATAATATTACTTCTGTCTACATGCTTGAGTCCTCTAATTTATGGCATCAAAGATTAGGACATGTTAATTATAAATCAATTAAAAATTTAATTCATTTAGAATTATTGCCTAAAGTTGATTGTTCAAATAAAGATAAATGTCAAGTATGCATTGAATCAAAATTTTCTAAGTTGCCTTTTTCTTGTTGAAAGATCAACCTGAGTTGTTAGATTTAATACATCTTTGATATATGTGATATGAAATCTGTACCGTCTAGGGGTAATAAGAAATATTTTATTACATTTATTGATGATTGCAGTAGATATTGTTATGTGTAATAGTAAAGATGAGGCTATTATAGCTTTTAAACAATATAAAATTGAAGTTGAAAATCAACTTAACAAGAAAATTAAAATAGTAAGGAGTGGTCGTGGGGAGAATATGATGGCCCCTTCGAAGAATTCTGTATAGAATGCGGTATTATACACCGGACTTCTGCTCCTTATGCTCCTCAATCAAATGGGATTGCGAGAGAGGAAAAATCGGACATTGAAAGAAATGATGAATGCTTTATTAATTGAGTCCGGTTTACCACAAAATATGTGGGGAGAAGCCATTCGACGGCTAACTTTCTAATCAAGCGAGTGCCTCATAAAACGATAAAAAACATACCATATGAAATATGGAAAGGAAAGAAACCTTCCTTGAAATATTTAAAAGTGTGGGGGTGTTTGGCAAAGGTTGAGATTCCTAAACCTAAAAGGTTAAGAATTGGACCCAAGACGAGTAGATTGTGTGTTTATTGGTTATGCACATAATAGTAGTGCATATCGTTTTCTAGTTTATAAGTCGATGTATCGGATATCCATGTGAATACGGTTATTGAGTCAAGGAATGCTACGTTCTTTGAAAACGTATATCCGTATAATAAAAATAATGATAATAACAACACCGTGATATCTCGGATACAATAACTAATGATAACCTTGAACAAGAGGAACCTAGACGTAGCACTAGGCAAAGGACTTCAACATCCTTTGGTCTGATTTTATGACTTATCTACTAGAAAATGAGCCTCGAACATTTGGAGAGGCTATGGGTTCCCTGAAGTGCCATTCGGGAAGAGGCTATCAATAGTGAAGTTGAATCCATTATGTCAAACCACACTTGGGAGCTGGTTGACCTTCCTCCGGCAATAAGCCTCTAGGAACTAAGTGGATCTTCAAAAAGAAGATGAAAGCAGATGGCACTATTGATAAGTACAAAGCTAGGCTAGTAGTAAAAGGCTACGAGACAACGTGAAGGCCTAGACTACTTTGATACTTATTCACCTATTACAAGAATTACATCCATTCGAATGTTGATCGCATTAAAGAGCTGCCTTGAATGGGTTGGAGTTACATCAAATGGATGTAAAGACGGCCTTCTTGAATGGGGAATTAGAGGAAGAAATCTACCTAGAACAACTGAGGGTTTTGTTGTCTCGGACAAGAACGAAAAGTTTGCCGCTTAATAAAGTCCCTTTATGGACTTAAACAAGCCCCAAAACAATGGCATGCGAAATTTGATGAAGTTATGTTATCAAATGGCTTTAGTATTAATGAATGTGACAAGTGTGTATACATTCGAAATACAGAAAACGGGTTTGCCATAGTTCGTCTTTATGTAGATGACATGTTGATAACAAGTAGTAATAATCAAATGATTAAAGCTACTAAGCGATTGCTTACCAGTAAGTTCGACATGAAAGATATGGGTCTAGCGAGATGTTATTTTAGGAATTAAAATCCATAGAACATCGGAGGGTTAGCTTTATCCCAAACACACTATATTTCTAAAATTCTTGAGAAATTCAAGAGTTTAAATATAACTCCTAGGTCGACCCCTATAGAAACTAGTCTTATTTGTTAAAACATCTTGGTGAAGCTATAAAACAAAAGGAGTATGCTCAAGTGCTAGGCAGTCTTATGTATGTTATGAACTGCACTAGACCTGATATTGCTTATGTTGTAAGCATGTTGAGTCGTTTTACAAGTAATCCAAATGAGCTTCATTGGAGAGCTATGACAAGAGTTTTGGGTTACTTAAAGCAAACTCAAAACTTTGCTTTGCATTATGAAAAGTACCTACGGTATTAGAAGGGTATTGTGATGCGAATTGGATAACCGGCTCTAATGACACAAGATCCACAAGTGGATATGTGTTCTCCCTTGGTGGGGGTGCTATGTCTTGGAAGTCATCTAAGCAGACTTGCATTGCAAGATCAACTATGGAAGCAGAATTCATTGCATTAGATAAAGCTGGTGAGGAAGCCGAGTGGCTTCGTAACTTTCTTGAAGACATTCCTAGTTGGCCAAAGCCGGTACGGCGGTGTGTATACCTTTGTGATAGTCAAGCGCTATTGGTAGAGCCAAGAATGTCATCTACAACGGCAAGTCTAGACATATACGTCGTAGACATGATACCGTTAGACAACTACTTTTGAATGGAATCATCTCAATTGATTATGTAAAATCAAAAGAGAATATAGCGGATCCATTGACTAAAGGGATTCCTAGAAAGATAGTTAGGAAATTGTCCAAAGGAATGGGTCTAAGGCCGATCCATTGTTGATTATTGCGGTAACTCTACCTAGGAGAGTGGAGATCCCACGAACTAGGTTCAAAGAGACAACTAAGTGATGATCGATTGTTAACATTGTGGAGTTTTAAACTCATACTCATTCCTAGACAAACAGTGCATATATATATAAAGGGTAAGCTTCTAAGCTTTTAATGGTTTCTTAATCTGATGTGTTCAGATGATGTATGATGACATACATCACAAGGAATCACCTATGTGAGTGTGAAGTGCGGGCCGCTTCTATGAGAATTTAAAACAGCCGATTCTCTAGAACACTCACAGAACCAGGCGGTGTCCAGGGCCAAAATGGACACAGCATGAGAACCAATGATGCTAGAGGAGCAACTGTGTAACTCCTATTGTCTTGGTATACACTAAAGGTCAACGGTTCAAGGCAAGCGTCACCCGGATTGACCGGTATATCGGATAGGTTTTTACTAGAGAAGGTTCAAAGGTAACCCCTACCTTTCTCGATGCGGTTGTTTCTCGTAGAGGAACCGCACTTTGCATACATGATCATTTGCATTTGGTCATGATGGACTAACTTCTTATCCATGTGGGGGATTGTTGGAATTTTTTTGGATAAAATCCCATGGATTATGAATAAGAAGAAGGATGGAAAAGAAGAGGAAAAAGGAAGAAGGAATGTATGTGAGAGAATAGTCCCACATTGCTTAGTTGGAGAGAAGTTGGAGGGTATATAAGCCCCAACTTGGCTCCTACTAATTGGGCCCTTGGGCCAACCCACTTTGTGGAGGGGTGAGGACTTAGGTGACCCTTGGTCCACCACACACGCTTGGCCGCCGCCGTCCGTCCGGTCGGTCGATGCGCCCGCCCATCGATCCGGTCGTCCGCGTGTGAAATAAAATATTAATTTTTTATTAAATTATTTTTCGGATTAAAAATAATTTTTTATTAAATTATTTTTTGAATTTCCGAACGTTTAGATACTCCCGTTGTGCCTCTCCGACTTTTCCAACCAGCATCTGCGTTTTGCGATCTGTTCGGTGCGTCTATTCGTGAAGACGCACCAGTTCGCCGTGAGCAGTCTGGTCGCCTCCGTTCGCTTCGTTCTGGTGTGACTGTTCGTCAAGACGCACCAATTCGCTGTGAACAGACGCGGGTCACCTCTGTTCGTTCCGTTCTGGTGCGTCTGTTTGCACAACGCACCAGTTCGCAGCAGCAGACTTGTCCATCTGATCATGTTCTTTCAGAGTCTATAAATAGGGCGCCCTAGTCACAGTTCAGATACACAAAAATTTTCTGCACACTCTCTCTGCATTACGCATAAACACTGCATGCGGTCAAAAGCGAGACTCATTGGCTTCGCTTGGGCTTGAGACAGACAGAGCCATCTTTACGGGAGACGAATAATCCGCTCTATCACGGGAGGCAATTGCTCGAGAAAACCTTCGGCATCCGTATTGAGGGAGCAAAATTGTCTTAAGGACACAACGAAAGTTGGGCCCGGATTTCTGCATTTTTCCATTCCATATCGGCGAGTCTTGTGAGTTCGTTTACTGACTTTTCATTTTATACGGACTAAGTGAATGTTCCTGTATGCTCTATTTAATAAATACAGATTCTTGTTTTGATATTCTGTGTACTTTATATTCAATTTCTACCTACTCATTATATTAGAAACAACAGTATCATATCGTAAGAACAAGAAGAAATAATAATTGGTCAAGTTAGACATTGCATTTCTTATTTTTTATCTCATAAGCAAATGTGAACAGATCACATGTTCCAGTCGATCCGATCTTGTGCGTAACCTTTTCATTAACAAATTGTTATACAGATTACCCTGCAACCCGTAGTGGACCTCCATGCGTTGATCCTTATATAAAAAATTTTCTTTAAAGAAAATAGATAAAACTATTATTACACACGCTGCTGCTACAAAGATTTTCTTGATTAGACCAATTATTTGATTCGCAAACTAGCTAGAACAGAATAAATCAAATTGTGATTTACTCATGGAAATGTCATTTCTACATCATATATATATATATATATATATGAGATTATCGTTTGTCATGTCACTTGACATAAGGTTATGTCAAGTGACCTAAAACTACGTCGTTTTGAGGGTTAAGGGAATTAATGAAGCCCAAAACGACGTAGTTTTGGGGTTAGGGATTTAATGAAGGGTCTTTTGGTAAAATTCGTATAATAAATATAAAAACAAAAATACTAAAACAACTTTTATTAATTCTTCTAACTCTCAAAACGACGTAGTTTTGAGGTGACTTGACAAAAGCTTATGTAAAGTGACATAATAAACTATAAACCCATATATATGTATATACACACATACATACACTGCATATCGACCTTATGATATTTTTCTATTTCCAACTAGAACTAGAATACCAAATGCAACATCGTATTTGAGTAATATGCTTCTGTTTTTTCAATCCTAGTACGCATATGTCCATATTAAGACGCGATAAAAGAATCTGAACCTGCATATCTATGTCATGGTATTTTTCTATTTCCAACTAGAATGCCAAATGCAACCTCGTATGTATTTGATTGATATGCTTTTTTTGGTTGAATCCTAGTAGCCATATGTCCAGGTTAAGTCGTGATACAAGACTCTGAACTTGCATAATAAGCAATGGAGATGAATTGAAGGCAAAATAATGAACCATTTCAAGAAATACTAAAAATTTTGAAGGGTTCTTTTTTTTTTTTTTTTTTTTTTTTTTTTAAGTTTGAAAGCTACAATTTAAACAAGTAACACGAGATCAAGAAAATTCCAAAGGCATGTCGGTATTATTTTAATGACATTTTAATAATATGAAAAAGAGTTAACGGGGGAGAAAAGCAAGTGAGTAGGCAGGGTTTCAACCAACTCACTAAATAATTCATCATGATAAACTCGAGGCCGACGCCGAATGTCATTCATGCCCTCGCTCTCTACACAAGCTTCTATTATATATAGGGACATTGAACCTACGAGTTTTGTCCACCACATAGCGTTTTAACCTTTAAGTTTATTCACAGAGAGAGAGAGAGATAGATGGCATCACAAAGTGTTGGGAAGTTGGAGACTGATGTGCATATCAAGGCAACAGCAGAGCAGTTTCATGATGTTTTCTGTAGCAGAACTCACCACATCGCCAACGTTTGTCCTGAGAAAGTCCAAGGCGTTTACATTCACGAAGGAGAATGGGGCTCTCAGGGTTCCATCATCTACTGGAATTATGTTCACGGTAATTCATTATAAGCAATTTATCTTTTGTTTCTTCTATAAGAATCTCATATATTGACAGGGGTGTGTGTGTGTGTGTGTGTAAAGAATACGTACAACTCCACTTTTGGCAATTAAAAAAAAAAAAAAAAAGCATTTATTAATTATAACTTCAAGTGTTGATATCATATTTGCAGTATGCCCTGATACACCGATTTACCATATATTCATCAGACCTTCATAATTTCTTTTCAAGAGGATCTTAGTAATTTATGCTCTTCATGTAACTCACTAATATGTATACCAACACATATGTAGTTTAGCAGTGTAAAACCCCACTAGATCCTTTAGGTCTATCTGTTTTTAATCATAAATTTAATTCTTTTAACAAGTTAGCAGTCACTTATACTTGAGTTCTGTGTTTAGAAGGAGAGAAAACTAGGGGTAAAAGAATACTAGGAGGGAAAACTCTAAAAAATAATAAATTTCCTCCTCTCCCGTTCCCCCCTCATTTTTTTCTCCATCCACATACGGTAAAAGTGGAGAAAATATTTCATTATTGATACAGCTTTTGACATGCCCAATTTTATCCGTACATTGAGTTTCTGTGGGAAGTCAGTGGCGACAGTGCTCTTTTTATAAAAGGGTTATGGTTGATCCTGCATCTTCAGTATCACATTATTCTTTTCTAGGGTCTGGATACACTGGGGAAAAAAAACTTTATTTTGCAAGATGTATCTAAACCAACAATATAAGTCCATGGCTTCAACTTGGGCAAGTTTCATTTCTTTTCCCACCAAAAGATAAAACAATATGGTTAATCCAGCATCTTCAAGTATTTTTCTAGTGCATCTTCTATCCTAAAATATCTTGTGGTTTGTTCAATTCCCTGAAGTATTATTTCAAGTGTATGTAACACCATAAGGTTTTTTTTTTTAAAAAAAAAATGTGTGTCTAGTATTGTAAAGTATTTTATCACTCAATTTTGCTTAAAAGCATTTTTAAGAGCAACTTAATCTTGTTGTTAACTCCCAAGATCAATTTTTTATACTTATATTCCATGTTTTCAAAACTGAAATTAAGTAAAGGTTATGGTTGAATATGGAAGATAAGTCTAAAAAATGTTTATGACTACTAGAAAAATTGCAAAACTAATTATTAAAAATGTTAAAGATGAGTAATAAGAAATAGAAGATTAGTATTAAAAATAGAGTGCTAAGAAATTAACTCAGGAAATATTATAAGGGAAAAATTTCTTTAGTAAGTACTTTAAGATCCCGGACGCATCTAGATAGAAAAGTACTTGAAGATGTTAGATGAACAAAAAAGAAAAAAAGAAAAATTAAGATACTGGAGGCATTTGAAAAAATATTTCAAAGTACTATATGAACCTTGGCCTAAAAATAAAAGCATTGAGAACCATACTGACTTGACATAAATTGGGAGAGCAACCTCTCCTCTTCCTTTCCCATCCCTTTCATTCCTCTTTTTTTTTTTTTTTTTTTTTTTTTTTTAAAAAAAAACCATAAGCTTAATATTTAAATGATCCAAATTTAAATATTACGGACTCTGATTCAATAAATGATCCAATTTTTTGAAAACCGTAAGACATTACGGGTACGATCCCGCCTACATCATGAAGCCGTTAATGTTTTCCCTCTGATTCAATAAAATAACGGACTCTTGACCATTGTTTCGGCCTGTTGATCGGTTTTCAGTACCTTGAGGTAAAAAGAAAGCAAAAAAGAAATAACGTGATGAGAAATTTGGTTTGTCAAACGTACAGATGGGAAGAAGTGTGTGGCGAAGGAGCTGGTTGAGTTTGTAGACAAAGATAACAACAAGGCAACATTCAAAGTGTTAGAAGGAGATATAATGGAAGACTACAAGAGTTTCAGAATCACAGTGCATGTGGTGCCTCAAGAGGAAGGAAGTGTTGTTCATTGGACCTTCGAATATGAGAAGCAGAAGGACCACTCTCCTGATCCCCACACTTTGCTTCAGTTAGCCATTGATGTCAGCAAAGACGTCGATGCTCACCTCGTTGCTCAACCAGACAAGAAGCAGGCCACCACTAAGTAAACTATAATTCTATATCCGTGGAGGTCGATGATTATGGTGGAGTGGAGAGCGATCAAAGTTCTGAAGGCGTTGGTGAATCTGAAAGAGGATGATGGAAGATGATTGGAGGTCGAATCGTGAAGGTCTGAAGGTTTAGCCCCCCTGGTGTGAATCCGCGGCGCTGCAACTTTTTGTTTTGTTCAATCGTGTCGGGTCTGTGCTCTCCAGAAGCAGGTCTCACGGTGCTGCTCTGTTCTGTGCTCTGCTCCCTCACGGTGAAGGTGGGTCGATGAAGCTCACCGCGACTTGATGGTGGAGATGCTGCCGGCGAGAGGAGAGAAGCAAGGGAAGGAAGGAAGAGGTCCAGGATCGAGGCGTGAAGGTCTGCGTGGGAAGGTCCGAGCTCGTTCGCGGCGCTGTGTGTATTTAATCTCCAGGTTTCCCTCAGCTCCTGTACGCGTCTCAGCTAGGTCTGTAAGTGCCCTGGTCAAAACGCAGAGTTTTGACCAGGGACCTAAGTGCAAACTACGAAATGTTTAGTGGAGGGAATAAAGTGAGAAGTTTCAAAATATTGGTGGGGAATAACTGAAATTTATGAAACATCTGGGTCCTTTTCTGTAAGTTTTCTTTGGACCTTTTCTTCACTCATTTCCAATTTCCAGGAATTCTTGAGTACTTTTATGCAATTTTCCCCAGTCCTCAAAAATAATAATTCCAACCCCAATTGACATTTTTTGAAGTCTCGAATTTTCTTCCAAAATACCTATAATGCAAGATTAAACACAACATAGCATCAAAAGTCTAAGAAATCATTTGTATGAATAATTAACCATTTTACCCCTAATTTCACTTAATTCAATATAAATGTCCCTAACTCAAATTAATACCTAATCATGCAATAATGTTCAGAAAATGCATTAAAAATCCCATTTTAATTATGAAAAGTCATATAAAAATATGGTTCGATCACCCGAGATGCCTTTGTTGGTTACAATGAGGAAAACGCTTATAATTTATGATAACTATTTGTTTTAATTTCTTCAAGTGGATAATTGTTTTCGAATCAAATCTTTAATTTGGACTTCAACTTGATGAGCATAATCAAAACTTATTAATTTATTTTAATCTCAAAACCAAATGTTTTTGCAAGACTTGATTGCTATAAAGTTAAAATGCCCTCCCTATGGAGAAGAAAAGTTAGTATTTTATAAAACTATAATACAATTTGCATTAGTTTTTAGTTCAATATTGTTGGTCTTAACGATATAATACGCAACAAATTTAAAAATTTATTTGCAATTTAGCATAAACATTTTATTCATACACGTGACTTGTTCTAGCATTCATAACTCCAATAATTTTTAAAAATCTATTATTCTTATTTTCTTTTAAAATGATTATGGGTTATATACTAATATTTTAAAAGTTGACATATCTTCTTAATCCCACATTGATTTGGGGGTGTGTGTAAATATTTATTCAATTTCATAAATCTATTTGGTAAAAAAAAAAGGTGTTCCCATGGTTTAACCCCTTAACTTGTACCTATGCCCCATCTTGCCCTAATCGTATAACACAGGGCGACGCATTCCTTCAAACCCAATAAAGCCTCGGCTTTGATACGGAATAAATGTAAAGCCTTACCTTAAGCTCTGATCGAATCATTGTAAGCGTTGCCTTTACTTAAGTCGATATGTTAGTTAAATGAGTTATTTAATAATGATTTATTGTTATTGATAGAAGGTTACCCTTATCATATATGGATAATGCTCTTTTTTCTTTAAAAAAAAAAATCATATACGGATAATGCTTTCTATAGATTAAAAAAAAAAAAAATTTTAAGAATGCACCCTCAAAAAAAATGGTGAAACATTTTTAATTTGTACTACCTCTGGTCATAAATATATTTGCACTATAATACAATTTGCATTAGTGTTTAGTTAAATATTGTTGGTCTTAACAAGATAATAAGTAACAAATTTTTTTTTGCAATTTAGTATAGACATTTTATTCATACACCTGACCTATTTTAACATTTATAGGTCCAATAATTAGATATGATCTTTTGTGTATTGATTGATATTCAAAATGGCTGTTGAATAAATAAAATGAAAAACTGCAAATTTTCTTTAGTTAAAGATTTCTCTATGTTTTCATCATTTGGTATAGCTTACGCAAGCAGGATTGCAGAAATTCAAAGGCCACTAGCAAAACAGAAGCCTCTAGAGAAGGATGCCCGCTAAAAACTGAGAGACGACACATGACACTTTGACTGGTTTGGGGAGACAACCTCTCCCCTTCATAATTTAATATCATTTCATTGAAATATCCTTAAATAACAAAGAAAGAAAATGTTTTTGATTAATGATTAATGTTATGGGGGAGGAAAGTTAAACTTTTCTAAAAATTATAAGACTTATTGATTAAAAAAATTAATCCCTCCCAGTCTAGATGTATAAGAGCCCACTAAATTTCTCTGAGGCTTAAGTTTGACTCCTATAATAGACACTTGTGATCGAAGGGGCAGCAACAAGCTCTAACCCGGATGATAATAAATAAAAAAATAAAAAAAATCAGAGATATACTAATTAAGGATATTCTCCCTATCCAAAATATTATATATATTTTTAGCAGAATCCAAAATCTTATAGTGAGAGATATACTTAAGATATTAGATCATAAAACCAAAAAATACAGTGAGAGATTTAAATGGTAATAGCATAACTTATTTTAATTTTAAAATTTATTAATGTACATATACCCGGCCGCCCGTGGTTATTACTAGTCCTCTGGAAAAAAGCCTATCCTTAAGATACTGTGCTGATAGTTTATCGTTTTAACTTTTAACTAACAAAGTAACATTTTTATACAGCGAAGTTTTGTTTATTTTTAAAACTGATAAAATCATTATCTTTGAACCGTTTTATATATTTTTGCAAAAATAAAAAATATCCTTTTTAAAATCATCCAACAACTAACAACTTGTTCAAATTCAAAATTTAAAACTTTCATCCAAAAACTAATAAACATACATTAGCCCGATATTCACTCGCGCCCGATATTCACTCGCCTCTGTATAAGCACTATATGTACATTATATATAGATCACCCGAGTTTCTCTACTGATAGATTGGTTATAATAATCACAATCACACAATCAGTCTTCACTTAGTTGCTAGATTTTGACTGATTCGTCTAAAGATGCAGCGAGCCGAACCTCGTCCTCAAACCTTGAATGTCCTCTTAGTAGGCACTGATGAAGACACCAAAAGCCGTATTAGGAATCAGCTTTTACATCCTTACTATAAAATCACTCCACATCCCACTTTTAATTCAGCATTAGAACTCTCTGCAAAAGAAAAATCTGACGTTGACTTGGTGCTCAGTGATGTCTCTTTGAGAGTCGAGGAAGGCTACGAATTCATCAAACAAGTCCAGCGCTGGAGAAAAAATATTCCCCACGTCGGTAAGTTCTCTCTCTATATATATTTATGTCGATACTATTATGTTAATGTGAGAGTTTACATTATATTTATATTTTTTGCAGTAATATTGGAAGCTGGGAGATTATCTCATCATGAGATCACTAAGGCGTATAAATTGGGTGCATCTTATATTTTGCAGAAGCCGGTAGGTGTGTCGTCTGATGAGATTAGAAATTTATGGAAACATGTTTTTAGGTGGAGGGCTCAGAATGAGGGTCCATCTTCTCTAGTTTCTTCCCAACAAGAAAGTCTAGAAAGAGGAAACAAGTTTATGAATCATGGCAAAGAACCTTCTCTGAAAAAACAACGGATGGCTTGGGACGAGGAACTAGATAACCTGTTTGTTGGAGTTGTGAATGAACTTGACAAAGGTAACTGATCTTTTGTCCCATTATAATTTCTTGTAGTAAGATTTTTTACTATTATAATGTCCTTATAAAGTATTTAATCCTAAGAACCAGTAACCTCTTTATTTATCTTTAATTAATATATGCAATATTTTGAGAAAAAAATTAATAAATTTGGGAAGCAAATTATAATTTCCTCGGCTCCCTCCTATACTTATGAATATCATAGTATATTTTGTTTCCTGGTATTTTTTGTGAATTTGAGCTTTTAATTTTTGAGCTTCTGTTATAATTATGAATATATTTCCTTGTATATCAATTTGTGTATTTGTCCTTATTTTCGAGTTATATTTTTTTCTTCTATCTCATTTGAGGTTTTTATTGAATATTATAGTTTTCTGTTTCCTTATATATCAGAATCAAATGCGGTGCCTAGACAAATTCTTAAACTTATGAATCAATGTAGGCCTCTGCCTTTCCTGACGAGAGAAAAAGTTGGGAGTCACCTACAGGTTGAGAGATATGGTTCTCTTCATTATTATTATTATTTATACATGTCTTATATATACATACCAATCTAATTATGGTTTCTTCTCAATACTTTCAGAAACACAGGGAAAAAGAGAAGAAAAAAGAGCGGCATCAACCACGTATGAATAAAGCAAATGGAAGGAATGCGATGACAGTGAATCAAATCCTTCCCAGATCTGACATTAAGAATCCTATTTTGGCTCCACGATTATTATCATCATCTTCTCACCATGATATGTCGCATCTTCACCTTCTTGAAACTTCCACGACTGATTCTCCTCTTCCTCCTCCTCTGCCCCAAATGCAACGCCATCATGAACATCATGAACAACTTGGTTGCCTGCCAATGCAATTCAACAACTTTGGTGGTATGATTATATAATTAATATATACACAACTTCCAATCCCTAAACCTTCTCTTATTTATAACTTATTTATAATTATTGATTTAGCTTGAGAACTTTAAGAATTGTTCAAATTCAAAGTTTAGGAATTGAATCGACCAGAAGTTTTATTTTCCTTCTAATTATATGTGGTTGTTCTTCTTCATGATTCTAATTTCTAATTAATTCTTTATAGTCTCAGCTGTCACATCTCTTATTGGGAATGGAAGTAATAACTTGCCATCTGTGCATCAGCCTGATTGTTATGTTAATACTCCTAGACCTGCTATGCATCAGCCTGATCGAATTACTTCCGCTAAATGTAATATGCCACGGCAACCACAAGGTCCTTCAACTTCCTTTGAAGGTAAGGAAAGTAATGTGCTGAAACAGCAACACATAGCTCCAAACCAGACTTCTGGTATGCAACAACTAGATGAAAACTCATGTTCAAGTTCTAGAATCATAAAAAAAAACCAAGCTCTTGGTACTTCCTTTCCAAGAAGTAATATGCAGCAACAACTGATAACTCAGAATTTGAATTCCAATACCCAGCAACTAAATCAAAACTCATCTTCAGTTTCTAGAATAGACCAAGCTCTGGGTACTCCCTTTGGAAGAAGTAATATGGAGAAACTACATCAAAACCATTCTCTGGGTACCTCCTTTGAAAAAAGTAATATGGAGCAACAACCAATAACTCAAAATTTGACTTCTGGTATGCAACAAGTAGATCAAAACCGAGGTAAGCAGCATCTACATCAAACGTCTGATGCTCTTTATGCCCCTATAAGAAGTCAGGATGGAATGATCACGCCAGAAGCAAATGATGAGTTTTGGGCTCGTCTTTTAAGTGAACCTGCTGATGTTGGTATTTTACCCAACCCTGAAAGCTTATGGCATGATTACCAATAGATGGATGATTACCCAGAGATCGATGCTTACCAAGAAATAGATGCTCCTTTCCAAGAGATGAACGAGATGGAGCCATCATAGCTTCCGGATAAATAAATAATAGCTTTCTTTAATTGGGTCAAACAATACTCAATTTGCATGTTGTATAACTAGAAGAATTAGTCGAGGTGACTTTATTGTGGACTGGAAGTAGTATATTTCTATCTTATAATTTCCGACTACTTTTTAAGTTTATTGCCATATTACCCTCGTTTATATTATATTTTCAAGTTTTTTATGGGACTTTTCATTGTTATGGAAAGTGTTGGTTCGATTTCATCGTTATGTATGCAAATTAGTTAAAGCCTTAATGCCTACATTAATGAGGATGTATTCATGTGGACTTTATGATGGTAAATTAGGTTAAATGAAAAGGGCAATAAGCCTTACCTACCGTTAAAAAAATGGCAATACTTATGTAGCATACATAAAATAGAGAATGATTTGATAATAGATACACAACGGCACAACCTATTAAGTAAAGCCGGAAATTAATAAAAACAAAATTAAAAGGAAAAGAAAAGAAATATGCAGACATGTGTCGCCTGGTAAATTTGAAATTGACAAATCCAAAATCAAGTCACTAAAGTGATGCCCATTGACAAATCCAAAATCAGGTCACTAAAGTGATGCCCATTGACAAATCCAAAATCAGGTCACTAAAGTGATGCCCATAGGAAATCAGATTTTGACATTGAAGGGGTTTTCCTACATTTTTTTAAACAAATAATCCGTTTTGGATCATTCTATTGTAGGATTCTGCCGTGTCCATAGGAAGAAGTTGTACGTATTTTTCAGAAATGGCTAAAGTATATATTGGGAAAATCCCACAAAAATACATTTGAAATTCAAAATGACAAATAGGTTATTTTATAACAAAATGAATTGTTAGTCCCATTACTGTTTTTGTTAACACAATTTTGAAATGCAAATGGTATTTTTCTGTCATTCTTCCTATATATCAATATAAGACATATGTTATCCTACATGGCGACATATATAATCAAATGATTTTATAGTAATTAAATATTTTTTGCTTAAGGGTTAAATTGTCATTTTAACATTTTAAAAGAAAAAAAAAACCTAGTTCTCCTTTTATCCCGTCCTACAGCGGATCCTTTCAACTTTCAATTCTTGAATAGATCATCGATAAATGGAAATGAGCGGATTTTGTTTAATCAACAAAAAAAGAAAAAAAAGAAATCAGGTTCTAGACCAAATTTGACCCGGATCGAGATCTTCTTGTTGAGATCTGCAAATGGCTACCGTTGATAGATTGGCCAAGGAGGCTATAAACTGGCATTTTAATGTTACAGTCTCCTAAGCTGCATATAATGCAGCTATTAAGTTGTTGATGGTAGTCTCCATCAAAAGAAAATAAAAACAAGAAACATCAGATTATATTTTTTTAAAAGGCATTTAATTAAGCATCAGATATTTTTTTTATTTTAATTATCAAAATTGACCATGGTCACACCTAAATGAATGTCTAACCAGACCATTTAACTAAGCATGTTTGGAGTGGTAGAAGCTACTTTTTCAATATACTTTAAAGTGTACGAAGTAATTATATAAAAGGAGTTTTGTCTTAGCTTACGCTTCCCAAATGTTTAACTGAAACAGCCCTCCTAAGGCATTTAATTCATCAGAGGGTCTAAGGATGTGATGGTATGCTGAAGGTAGGTGTTTTTTGTCCCCTCAAAAATTGAATGTTGAAAGGATCTATTCTAGGCAGCGGCGGGATACAAGGATAATTAACCAAGGCTTTTTTAATGTCAAAATGACAATTTAACCCGAAGGTAAACATTATTTAATTACTATAAAATCGTTAGATTACATATCATGTCATACATAGGATGACATGTGCCTTATGTTGATTGGCAGTTTGTGTTAAAAAGATAGTGGTAAATTGATGGAAAGGCATTCATGGTTAAAGGAAAAAATGTTGAGGGGTTAAATCTAACCTAAAGTTTATGATAGTTTTGTATAATTTAGCCTTCTTAATTTAAATTTTGAAATAAAATTTGAGTGCTATGTTTTTTAATCCACCTTAATATAATTAATTTTAATAAAAATTAGTAAGGTAAATAATTCAAACTTTAAGGTAAGGAGAAAACCGTACCAAATTTTTTATCAGTGCTCCGAAAACTAATTTAAACCATACAACTTAATTGACTACTTGACGGTAAAGTGTACACTAGTATATAAAACCCAGCAAAACTATGGGGAGGAGAGGACACTGATCATTTTTTTTTTTCAAGGTATTTAGTATCCAACTAGATCTAAACTTATAATGTTCTATTACTTCCATTTGTAATGGAGGTTTGATATATACTATTTCAGCTCAATCGAAATAGTATAAATGAAGGGAGAAAAGGGTGTGAAGGCTTACATTAAGTTCTGATACATTCTTTCATACCCAAGGCTCTATACTAAACAGGTGTGAATGCTTACATTAAGCTCTGATACCGAATTAATGTAAGGTCTTGCCTTTACATAAGTCAGATGTGTTATTCAAAAGTCAAGTTTGTTCTTGGGGGTAAAAACTTCTAAAAACGAGTTAGAAAACTTAATTCAAATACAGAATCTGGTCCTATAAAATGAATGAATTTTTCCTGAAAATTTTAAAACATTTTAAAACTATTTATCAGTGATTCAAACTCTTCATTAAAAATATCATCATTCCTCAAACCAAGTTTGATAGTATCAGAGTGTTTCACTAATATTAAATTTAATCTAGTGCTCTGTTCTATATATGCTTAATTATTAATCTTGTTATATGGGCTCAATCCATATATGTGCCCATCACTACATCTATAACTAAGTAAAATAATAATGTTGAATCACTACTAAGAATTTGTAGGTATCTATAAATCTGTATATACAAAATATTAGCCACGTAAGGCTATCCAAAAGCCTAAGGGAAAAGATTATACAAAAGGTCGAAAATAAAGTCGTAATATCCTAAATTTTAGATTTTGAGATTTTGGAATTGATTATGGACACTTTGTAATAGCCCCATTTTCATGTAAATTATTGTATAAAGTTAATTAGTATCATGTTATTGGAATTTATGGAATTTTCATTAAATCCATGACAAATGATATTTGTTGTTATCTAATTGGCTAATAAAGGATCATTATTATGCCTAAAAGATGAGGCATAAGAGGATAATGGAAGACTCAAGAACATATACACATGGCAAAAATAGGAAAATGACATATGCACATGAATTCAAAAGAAAATCCAAGAAGCACACATGTCAAGATTAAGAGGAGTATTAGCAAAAGTATCTTTGACTTTGGAAATGAAAGTTCAATTGATGATGTCACCACAAATTCACACTTGAGCATGAGTTCAAAAATGAATAAAAGAACATCATATACTCCCTTGGCTCTTGGAAAGTGACGCATGGCAAAGAAGAAAAGAAGAGGACAAAACAATTTATATAAAGTTGGAAATAAGAATCATATAGAAAACCCTAGAAATACAAGTGTCAGGATATGAGATTATTAAGCTTTATGGAAAATAAATTTATCATATGATTAACAAGAAAACATCTAGAACGTGAACATGGACACTTGTCTTCTTATAAATTAAAGATTTATTAAGAAGGACACTTGGACACCTTCGTAATACCCTAAAATTCATATTTATCATAAATATTATATTTTGATAAATAGTGCCTATTAAAAATAGGTGAGTATGTGGTCTCAAAATTGAGTAACATATTTATGTTAATTTAGGAAATTTTCTCTAAGAATTAAGGTAATCAAAATAATCAAGGAAATGTTATGAAACCACTTGAATTAATTAAAGGGAATTAACCACAATTAGGAGGCAATTAAATTTGCACTAATTAAAATAATGGTATAATACCCCAAAATTCATATTTCTCTTGAATATTATAGTTTGGCAAAATAATACCTATTTAAAATATGAAAGTATGTTTTCTTTAATTTTAGTAATTTATTTGTTTATTTTCCTTGGAATTTAAAGAGACAAAAATCCAATTTTATTTTAGGGACCATAAGTTGCCCTATGATTATTAAAATAATGTATGGTGCATAAATGACCAAAGTAAACCCAAAAGTTGTGAGAAAATAATTAATCCAATTAAAGAAAATTGCCAACAATTAGTAGATAATTAAATCTACATTAATTGAATTAATTTCATAAACTTTCATAATTAATTTGATAACATGTGTTGAAGGCATAATTAGGGATATATGACCTTAATTAAGAACCAATGGCTAATAAAGGACTAAGATTAGCATATAAGTAGTTTCTAATGATCATAAGTAATCTTAGAACCAATCATATTCAGAGGCGGAGCCAGAAATTGCAGTTAAGGGGGGCGAATTTTATAAAATAGAACCCAAGTGTTTACAAAAAAATTTTCCGCCCCACAAACATTTTAATATTTCTATTTTAGTCCCTTCACTATAGAAATAATAAGGACCAAAGTGAAAACACTTAAATTTTTCTAAGGCCGAAATATAATTTTATAAAAATATGGGTCATTATCTAAAATTTTTTTGGGGGGGGCGGGGGCCACCCCTAGCACCCCCTGCCTCCGCCCCTGATCATATTTTGACAATTACACTTAACTACTTTATTAGAGATGCTAATTAAGATTAGGTATGGAGGGCTAAGATTAAATTTGATAAAACTAAATCCAAAGGCTTTAATTAAGCCTCATAAAGCCAAATCCTTGTGAAATTGAATTGACCAATGATAAATCAAGAAAATATTCTTAATCCTCATGAAATTGATTGGACCAATGAGAGATTAGCATAAATGGAAGGTCAAGATTAGATTTAATAAAGCTAAAATCTAATGGTCTAAATTAACTACATAAAGCTTAATCCATGAGAAAAGGTTTTGACCAAAGAGAGAGAAAAAAATTAAAGCAAATTTGATAAAGTTTGAAATCCTAGAGTAAATTGGATAATGGTTTGAAATCCAGTAAATATCTTATATACAGAAAAAACTCAAAACAACAAATAAAGTGAGAATTTATGCAAATTTAAATAGTTGTGAAGAAGTAGGAACCGGAGAAAATATAAGGACTTATCTTAAACCCACATAATTTAACCTGAAAGTAAGCCTAGTAAAGGCTATTTTTGCAAACATTGAAGAATAAGCTTAGTACAACCAGGGGAATCTCATTAGACCATAGATCTGGATATCCAACTACTAATCAAAAAGCATACTCGAGAATTTAAAAGTATTAGTGATTGATTAGACAACCAAAAATGAATTTCATTAAAGTAAAACCGAAGACTCAGTTGGAAGAAACTTCTTCATTAAGTATGGGTCCAATGGTTAATATTAAAACTTCTTAACTAAGTTTAGATCCTATGGTGGAAATTGAGGAAGAGGAAGTTCAAAATAATTGCAAGAATGCCATGACATTTCACTATAAATAGAGGCCTTTGCTCTTCATTCTCTTCACACCAAAAACCATTCTAACCAAGAGTGGAGTGAAGCAAGAAGGAGGAGGGAGTAGCAAGAGTCTTCAAGAGGTAAGTTTGCTTTTAGTTTTCTAGTCTTTAGTTTTGTAGTTCTTAGTAGTTTTTAGCATAAAGGTTAGTTTGATCTTTAAATCTTCCAAGAAGTTTTGATTTCATGTTTTTATGGTTAAATATGTCTTTATTTTGAAAATATGATAGAGAATATGATAAAGCAAAATTCTTGGAAGTTTAAGATCAAAGTAAAGCGAAGTTCGCGAAATTTTCGGTAAAATTTCTGGGCAAACAGAGAAAGAAATGCTAATATTTTATGTTGAAAATAAAGCCCATAAATCATGAAAATTTCCAGAAATAAATTAGATATGTAGGGCTTTCCGAATATATATAATATGTAGCGTTTTGATTCTTGTACAAAGAGATACAACCGGTTGAAGTTAGGCCAATTTTCTGGACGAAATTCTGGGCAACGTTGTGGAAAATGAAAACTGGGAATTTTTCATAAATTCTGGGTATATAAAAGTATTTTTTCTTGAAAATAGACATCCTAAAGATTCTGGAGAATTTTACGGATCCTCATTTCGAGTTTTCTAGAATTAATTATGATTTTTCAAAGTTGATGAAAAATCTGCCCAGAAAATACTGCACTACGTTTTTAAATAATGTAAGGGCAAAATTGTAAATAGCAAATCCGCCAAGGGTAGAGAGGTAAATAGAGATGGAAATATCTCTTAGGATATTATTCTAAGTGATACGGTGATATGTTAGGATATCCAGAAGTCATGGGTCGGATTCAAATGTCGGGCGTTTTACCCGGTGAAAGGTACGTTCGCATACTAGTAACTTTAATTTAATCATCTATATCTTATATGTGTATATGTGATAGATAAATTTACATCTCTTTGTGTGCTTATGTACTGTTGGGAAACATATGCTTTGTGTGCTTATGTACGGTTGAGATACATCTACTGTGTGCTTATGTATTGTTGTTGAAACGCCATGAATATCTGTCATATATTGTTATATCTGCTATAGAGGTTAACTGTTACCTGAGATTCAATCGAATTGAATCTCAGCTTTGACTAAGGATCAGGGAAGGAACTAGGTCTAAGATGACAACAGAGATGGAGCCGTGAAAAGGCAACAGTAGACGGAGCTGTGAAGAGACATCGGTCGAGATGAGAGACTAGTTCTGGCATGAGTCTAATAAAGTTATTTCAAACCGTTTGGTGTCTAAAAAGAGTTCGTCTAAGTGGTTCAGTCGATGAGTCGCCGTGAATTCAGGGAGACTTCCACTAGACACCGGCCTGACCAAATTGGTTGATTAACTGAGTTAGGTTCATTGCCCCAAGTCTACCTAAGGCTTGGTTTAAGATTGTATAGTTACTATTGAAGAGTTGTAATTATACAAGTCCTGTAATATTGTATCACATGAATATTCCTTCGGGTTTATTTTTATATATCAGTTTATGTCGGGACATCATCATATGTCTGGGCATTTTATATCAGATACTCATTGTCCAATTGTTAGTACATGCTCTCCGTTTCCGCAATACTCTGAGTGGTAGCACCTCAAACTCTGCTGATTTTTATAAAACCAAGTGTCAACCGACACATTTTGAAGTATGAAATTTTGGGGTGTTACACCTTCATCCACCAAGGAATTAAAGAGAGGGACAAATGGAAAGGTACGTATTTAATGAAAGGGACACATAAGCTACCATGTGTTAGCAAGATATTTAAAGAAGATTAGTGAGATTACCAAAAAAAAAAAAAAAAAAAAAAAAAAAGATTAGTGGGGGGACACTTGTACATGTATGAATGATCAAGAGATCGAGGACACCTAATCTTCTTCTCCATTAAGCAAGAAAATTGGACCACAAGTTGGAGATAAAATTGAAAGATATTTTAGCTCAAAATAGGGGACATGTGGCGTGTCCATGGGGAAAAGAAGAAGAAAAATCAGATTTTTCCTAGAAAATGGAAGAGAGATCTAGAGAATTCAAGAGACAACTAGCAAGGACAAAAAGGTAAAATCACAAGAAGATATTCTAAGACCAAGGACCAATAATGAAGGGCCAAGAAAGGGGCCTAAATATGTACTAAAAGGACACTTAAGCAAGCTCATAATTGTACCTAAAAATAAGATAAATTCGTGCAACAAGGAAGCGCCAAGGAAAATTCTAGTTTTGGACATGAAAATGCATGAAAAATGAAGAAAATGCAAGGGCAATTTGGTAATATACCAAGAGGGATATTTTTACATGGTCCCTAACCATTATTTAAGACCATGAACTCCCTCATTTTCTACCCTAAATTCAAAATAGGCAAGAAGAGAAAAGAGAGAAAGGAAGCACACAGAAGGAAGGCAAGCGAAGAAGTTGAGAATTGAGGTAAGGAAGTTGTGAAAATTATTCTATTTCCTCTAAATTCATATGGTTATGTTCAATATCATAGTTAATACCTCTACATGATATTATTGAAGCCCAAGTCACCACTACAAGGAATTCAAGAGGTGGTGAGAAAAGAAAAGACTTGAAACAAGTAAGTTATCTCCCTAATCTCTTGTAATTTTAGGGATTTTGGCCAATAGCTAGAACATTATGATGTAATTTTATTTTGGTGATTTTGATGGTTTTAAAGTGCTTAAAATGAAATTTTGTGTAAGGATCATGGAGTATGATTTTGGAAGAATTAAGGACCAAAATATGAAGAAATACAAATTTAATAGCTTTAAAACCAGCAAGGGCATTTTCAGAAACTGGGAAATGTTTACGTGTTTTTGGACCAAGAAAGTATTTTTAGTCAAAAATAGACACATCAAGGGTCACGTAGATTTTTGGAACACCTCAATCGGATTTTTCTACAATTAGTTATGAAGTTTTGAAGTTGGGTCAAATTTCTGGAAATTTCAGGACCCTATGCAAAATTAAGGAAAAGTAACTAATGAAGGGATACTCATTAACAAAGAAAATTAATGGGTTTCAAATAGTAGAGAGACCCTTAATACAAGTGTATAGTTACATCTTTTAAAGGAAAAGATTATATTGGCAATGACTGTTTATATTATATTACTTTAGGTCTATCATATTCCTATTTAGAGCCAGGAGTTTGTTAATCGATGATCAGTTATTTACGAGGTAAGTAACTTTAATTTCATGTACTTTGTGTGACTCTGTATGTATGTTTTACCATGATTGTGTATGCATTGGATGTTATGTTTTCCAAGCGCTTTGGATACCGGAACCGCTGTGTGCGACACCGGCATGGATATGTGCCTTATTTGAGTGGTACATGTTATATGTGGTTCGCTTATTCTAGTTTAGGTGTAATGCGCCTTTGTGTGCGACCTATGAATGCGGTATGTTTTATGATTTTTCTTACATACTTTGTACATACTTTATATATGAAATTAACGGTTACTCTGAAATCCTTCGGGATCGCAGCCTTTGTTGCTACCTGTATGATATACAATTTATTGGAAATATCTCCCTGATGAGGGCCTTTTTGTCTTTAACCTTGGGGTCCACAATCAAAAATAAACCAAGGATTGCATATAGGCAAACATAGGATCGTTCTCTCTTTTCGATTAAAACAAGGGAAAAGTTGGTTTTGGATTTTTAAATTAGTAAACTAAAATAGGAATGCAATTCAATTAAATGCTAACTATTGTTTTTGGTCTTTTTAATAAAATGGAATGAAGTATAAAATGTATGAATGATTGCCTTTGGAAATGAAATAGTGACTATCATAGTTCAATTAAATGTAGAAGTAAATTTTCACTAAGTCTAGATGAAAAACCAAAAGATACCACTTGAGTCCAATATTCCCAATTAACAGTAGCTCCTACTACCGTAGCTAACTACTATTTCTTGAGATATTGTTTAAAACCACTTAGTGTGTGATTATGATTAAATTAATGTAATTTGCTTCCTCTTGACAAGAATGCGATACCACGCCACTCAATTAATCCAATTCAATCATATTATCTAATAATACCATATAGAAAGCACAATTTCATTGAATCAATAAGGAAATACAAATTTATAAATCCAACAAACCACAAAATTCAATCCAATCACATAGGTTCAATCCACAAAGCTTTCCAACCGGATAAACTAAATCTCAACATACAAATCAATATTCCTAAAACTAGGAAATTAAAATGTAATTAGAGAAAATAAATTAAACAAATAAACCCTTTTGAAGCTTTAAAACTCCAGCCACTTAATCCATCTCAATCCATCTCCAAGAGAAAAGAGATCAGCCACTCATTGGAGCTCTGAAAATCCAAGAAACACAACCTCCCCGGAATCTGGAAAAATTCTCGCCCGGAAAATTCAGAGCCTTGCCGGAAAATTCAAAACAGAAACTCCACAGAAATCACAGAGAAACCGACAATGGAGGATGGTGGTGAGAGAGTGAAGGAAGACGATGGTGGTTGATGGAGTGTGAGAAGGAGATGATGGAGGAAAGGGTGGTCGCTCGTCGGAGACAGAAGAAGGAAATGGTGCAGCCGGCGAAAGGGTAGGTCCAGGAGAGAGGAAAGAAGAAGAAGGTCTGATGCCAAAAGTCCCAGCTCGAAGGAACGTGAATGAAGGATCCGAGGGTGTCGAATCGTGAAGGTCCTCCCGTGTTCGCGGCGCTGTACTAATGTATATATCAATTAATCCATAATTTCCCGCGGCCTGCACTTCCTCAATCCAAAATGAAGGTGAAACCTAATTTATCAAAACGCATGGCTTCACATAGGGACCTAGATGAAATTTTCAAAAATATTTCAGGAGGGACTAAAGTGTGAACGTTCAAAACTTCTGTGGGTAGGAACTAAAATTTCCAGAACACTGGGCCTTTTCTGTAATTTTTCTCTAGACCTTTTCTTCACTCATTTCCAATTTTCAGAAATTGTTGGGAAATTTCTTGTAATTTGCCCCAAACCTCAACACATTAATTCTGACCTCCAAAATCTCCATTTTTCTTCGTAAACACCTACAAAGCAAGATTAACCACAATGTAGCATCAAATGTCCAAGAAATCATTTGCATGAATTATGAATAAATTATGACCATTTTGCCCCTAATTACATTTAATTCAATACAAATGTCTCAAGCTCAAATTAATGCTTAATCATGCAATAATGTCCCATAAAATGCATTAAAAATCTCAATTTAATTATGAAAAATCATCTAAAAATATGGTTCGATCACTCCCAGGCATATAATGCAAATGAAGATGTTGGACCAGTTCCAGATCATTCGAAGAATTGTTGTAAATATTTTATATAATTATATTTAAACCAATGTTTGTAATTATTAATATTACACTACGCCCAAACTGTTTAATACTACTATTGCGCTATATTGCTCGATCTGTGATATTATTAGAAAAGTGTAACAATTGGATTTAATAAATAAGAGCTATCACAGAACATAAATACTCCATATGTTCCTTAATACAAGACTCAATTGATTTTTTTTTTTTTTGAAAAATTAAGAAAGCTCAATAAGTTAGTTAATTATAAAATATGTCCTTTATTATAATATTAAATATTAATTTATAAATCTGACAAATTAGTTTGATATAAAAAGATGATTATGAATATTGTAAAGTAATTTAATTATTTAGCTTCCTTAATCTTTTTAAGAAAGTTAACTGGGGTCTTATATTTATTTTTAAGTTTTATATTACTATTCCAATTCTTATTAACAAGTGTTTGATGGCCTGGTAAGTTCTAGCCAGGTTAGCAGGAACCAACAGCTTTGTTATGATTTTATAATTACAGAAAAATAGCTTTGATCTTTTTGTTTTTAAATTAAGACGTTTATTTTTCTTAAAAATAATATAACATCTGAATTATTTTAGATGAATCATCAACTAATTAAGATTATAATGACTTGAGTTGTTGTGTTTTCATGGGACAGAGTTCAGATGCCGTGGCAAATATGTAAGTATTTTTAAAATTTAAATGTTATGGTTACACGGTTAGATGCTTACACCAACAACTTGAAGTCTTAACTCTTAACTATCCCGGGATCATTGACTAAAATAATCACCGACATGATCGGTGATTTACTTTTCCAATCATATTAATATTCGAATTATATCCATGTCAACGATTAAACTATTTCAAAATATTTGTCATATATAATTATACTTCTTCCGGTCCTAAATATAAGAAAAAGTTTGTCGTGCAAATTGCCATACGGATTTTATCCTATATTTAGAACCGAAGGTAGTATATGATTTGAGAAAATTATAAAATAATGTATACTATGGTAAAATTTAAATATGAATTGATTGAAATTTTATTAAATAATTAAGAAAGATATTGTTCCTTAGGTTCTAAATATAAAACATAATTTATAGCGTAAATTACACTACAAAATATATCATATATTTAGGTTTAGAGGTAGTGTTTGAGGGCGTCAGTGTGCAACGAGACGCAGGATCTGTGAGAACTACTTTATACTCTTCATGATATTCCTAGATTTTCCCTTCCCGAAATCTTAGGTTTAAATAAGATATATCTTTTCTTGGACTAAAAATAAGAGATATCTACTAACTAAAGATATTAGGTGATAGAAATATATTAAGTTTGGATGTACATTATTTATATACACATTTTAAACTAGATCTTTGTAATCAATATATATATATTGTTCACAAATGGTAAATAGTGCAACCTATTTTAATTTTAGAATTTATTTGCGTACATAATTTTATTTTTATTTTTTCTAATATAAAACATCCAAATTAAAATCAATTGAAAGAGTTCAAATAAAAATAAAAAATATTAAAAAAGAAAAGAAATTTCAAATTTCATAATCATCATGTATTTGAAAGTACATTGACCTAAAAAAATGCATTTAAAGTTGTGGTAGGATATAAGACACTGCGTTGGGTCCGGATTTAAACGTTTGTTTTTAACTGATAGAATTATCCTTTTCAACAGTTTTTTGCCTCAAAAAATCTGTTTTTTTAACAAACTTTATCATGATTCATCAACAACATCTTTATTTAGGCGAATATCTTTAGAATCGTGGGAAATGGTATCTTGTGAGGGCTTACCCATTCTGACAATGTCTGCCACTGAAAGAAATCGTTCTTCATTTCTTCTCCCTTTTCTCATTGATCCATAGCTTCTTTTATTGTAGTCCCAGTATCTCTATTCTCTCAGTCGTCCCAAAGTGTTCTTTCTCTTCACTGTTTGCAGTAGTACTCTCTTTAGCATCAGTGTTGCTATAATTACACGTAACTTAAGATCCACTTTTGACAATGCTCTAATCTGCTTGACTTTTCAAGATCATTGCAGAGAATAATGTGCCATCTGACAAGCTTCAAAATTCACCCCTAAAAATCTGATACACTTCTAGGATTAATCAAAACAATTAGCTGCAACCTCTTCTAATTGCAATATTCTTCACCCTTAAAAAATCTTATTATGCACTGTATATAATTACCTTTCCTAATACTGTCATGATGTCCCTAGAAAGGCCCCAAACATTTCTCATTCTTCAATTTGAGACTATCCCAGGCAGTACCCATATTCTGCTGCAATACCAAGCTTCATAATACAACAAAATGACCCTATTCCTTACCCTCTTTTGAGCAAAACCATAGCATCAATTGAGAGCTTTCTAAAATTGGGGTCAAGTGCCACCACTAGAGAACCATTAAAACTTTCTTCTTCCTGATATTCCTTGCGGGGTCCCCCGTGCGAATGAAACATTGGGTCTGCCCATTTTGAGATATCACTAAAAGATAGAGTCAATGTCCCTTTGCAGAAAAATACCCAGCCATGATAATGTTCTTTTTTTTTAATAATCATCAATATAGAAAGCAAGCAGAAATTCTGTTTACTGCACATCGACACTGCACTTACTTAAGCAACCAAATATGACCATGGAATCACAAGAACTCATAAGCAACAGATCAGTCAAGATATTACCAAAAGTGCTGTGTTGCAGAAAACTATGAGACTCTGACGAGGTTCTTTGAAACATGCGACCCTTACTTGGAATTTCATCAAACATCTGCTCTGCAAACTTGCTTTTTTTTTTTTTTTGAACGTACAGCCTCCATTGGCATAGGCGAGAACTTGGGTCTTGAAAGAAACAAAAGACGATGCTTGGAACAAGAATCAGACCCAGTAGTCTACTTACAGAGCGATGACGGAAAAATGAGAAGCCTAACCTCTGGGGAGGCGTCCAGATTCTCTCCTTATCAGCTCTCTGCCTATCCCTCATCATCAGCAAATCTTGGCAGTTAAAATCCTGATTTAAGGGCCCAGAACAATTTTTTTAAAAACCGCATGCGGTAATTTTTATCGCATGCGGTTTTTTTAAAATTTACTCCGAACCCTTGGATCACGATTTCAACGGTCGGGATCAAAGATGAGAGAGATGATGCGCAGAGATTGATGGGCGAGTATCCTCTTCCTCCGGCGAGTCTTGAGCTTCTGGAAATACCATTTTGTTCCTAGACGTCCTCTGGACTCTGAAGCACATGGAATGCCATAAGTTTTTTTTTGTTTTTTTTTTTTTGTAAATATGAAACACTTTAGCATTTTAAATATATAGAAATTAACTTATTCTAAAATCAAAATAAATAAAATGGTGTACTTTTATTGAGAACAAAATGTTCAAATGAGCCTACAAGTTTTGATCCACTGGTAAGGAGTAGGCTCATAACCCATAAGGTCATGAGTTCAAATCCTCATTTTGCCAATGTAAATACCTTGTTGGTGGACGATTTGTACATAGCTATGTAAATGCTATTTGAATATGGAGGCATGTTATAGCCTTGATGAGCCCCTCGAGACCAACTCACCTTAACTTTTTTAATTTTAAAAAAAAAAAAATTCACCTACTCACATCACGAAAAAAGAGAGAGGGAAAAGTCGGCAAAAATCCCCTATTAAAAAGTTTATAGGTGGGAAAGAGATGAACTAATACTAATACTGGTACTCATGCGTACAAAATTTGCAGACCACTAATACTCAGTTTGTATACAAATTGATCCCTTTGAGACAAAATTTGCATACCACTAATACTCAGTTGTTCATATAGAATTTGCATTCTATTAATACTATCTATGGATAAAAATTTATCATGCCCTTCTAGTTAGTTAAGAATTTAAAAGACACTGCCCCAATGTTTTTTATAGTTTTTTTTATCATGATATTGAAAATGGTAATAGGAGTGTAATAGTTGGTGAACAACTCCGAAGAGATTGGTTTAGCTATCCTTATCAATTATTAAATGACTAAGAGATCTAATTGACGGTAAAGAATTGGATCCATGTGTGGGCATGAGGTGGAATGGATGAACAAAACCGAATGAGAATTGATGGATGAGTGAAGCGGTCGTGGAGATTGAATTGGATTTGAAAAGTCGATGAAGACAAAACCGAATGAGATCAGAGATGAGGCTTGAAGTTTGTGACTTGGCAAAATGGAAAGGGTGAATGTTGTGTCCTGTATTTCATATACAAACGTTACATATATATAGAAGATAAGAGAGCCTCAATAGTAATGGCTAATAATGACTATTAATGAAGATTATTCCTAATCCCTACAAATCAGGGATTCCTATAAATCAGAATACAATTTCCTAGCTATAAATCAGAATACAATTTCCTATGTAATCCCTGTCACCCCCCGCAAGCTGGAGCATAGATGTCTTGGATGCCCAGCTTGGACTTGAGTTCATGAAACTGAGTAGGATGAAGTGGCTTTGTGAATATGTCTGCAACAAACGTCTCACAAAGGACCTAACAATATACTTCACACGTCTCGTTAGAGACAAACACCAAAAGATCTCATCGGGGAGTAAAAAAATACTCCAAAGGTCTCATCAAGGACCAACACCAAAATGGTTAACAAAAGTGATTAGAAGATAAATCAGAATACAAAAACAAAAAAGGTGATTAGAAGAACTAATATGGAGAAAAAAAAAAGATGAAGAAGACCATGTTAACTCCTTCTTAGAGGGAGACCATGTTAAATCTCTCTTGGAGGGAGACCAAGTTAACTCCAAAAAAAAAAAACAAGATCAATCGAGATAATAGGTCTCGAGAAAACAAGGAGAAAAAAAAATAGTATGAAAACAAGGAGAAAAAAATAGTATCAATCAAGATAATAGGTCTCGAGAAAACGAGGAGAGAAAAAAAAAAAGGATCAATCGAGATAATAGGTCTCGAGAAAACAAGGAAAAACTAAAGTAAAATCGAGAGAATAGCTCTCAAGAAAACGAGGGAAAAAAAATGGAGCAATCGAGAGAATGTGTAACATCCCAATTTTTGAAAGCGTTTTCACGGTATCATAATCGAGTAAAGCATCTAAGTAAATAGTATTTAAAAAGTAACTCGATAAATCCACCGTAATGTATGTGATCGGCCTTAATGGCGATTCAGAAATTTCAAATATCATAAGTACAAACAAAAGGCCTATCTCCAGCCGGCTCCTAGATCTGCTTTGCTTACCCTTGTCTCCTGGGCCCCGTTTACTCCGGATCCCGGAAGCTATGGTAAGAGCCGAGGTTCAATACCCATTGAACCTCGTAACGGTTAACCTCATGTTTATGTACAAGTATGTATGACAGATATTCATGATACCACACAGTAAAATCCACATATACCAAGTAATAACACACCATATACACCTGCATATGAATGTTATTACAGTCGCACTATTCACCGGTGCCACGATGTACGGTCGTGTCCTCGTGCTAGGAAAACTTAACGGCGTTATCATGACTATAACCCGTATAAAGCTGTATGTGCACAGTCAATAACTTTTGAAAACAGAATCTCAGTTCAAAAACACATCTCATCACATATAGGTATACAATGAACATCGAGTTAGTGTTACAAAGACGCGTCCGTACCTTCGTCGGCGTTTGTCGGTACGTTTGACGTCCGAACCGTGATCGCGTTGATCCTATAATGGTAATACCGTATCTATTAATTTGTAAGTAATATCCTAAGAGATATTTTGGCCCCTAATGACCATTTTGCCCTTACAACTTTTATTTTTCACTTTATTCCCTCAAAATTCGTACAACAACGCGGGTATAAATCTGGGCAGCATTTTGTCTAAATTTGAAAAATCATAATTAATTCTACAAAAATCGAAACGAGGATCCGTAAAATTCCTTGGAATCCTTAGGATGTCTAGTTTCATTTAAAAATAACCACTTCTACCCAGATCACACGGATCATTCCCAGGTTTAAAGTGTTGAACCTCTGCCCAGAATTTTTTCCAGAATTTCGTAGCCTAACTTTGAGGAATTTTAACTCTCTGTACAAAAATCATTTTGACATGTTCTTGACATATTTAAAAAGCCCTATATGTCTAATTTAACCATGAATTTTCTCAGAATTTTTGGATCATCATTTCAACATGAAATCCTGGCGTTTTCATGGCTGACTTCAGAATTTCCGAAACCGATGAAATTTCGCGAACTTGGTTACTTTCATGATCTCTCCCAGAAATTTTGCCATAACCTCTACTTCATCAATTTTTCGAGATAAAGGCAATTTTAACTATAAAAACATCTATATAAAATCATCCTAGCATATTTAAGCTACTTCTAAGAATTTAAGAACTAAAACTTAAAGAACTTAAAGCTAGAACTAGAAAACTTACCAAGAACTTTGCTCCTTCTTTCTTCAAGGCTCTCACTCTCACTTTCTCTCTATGTTTCAGCTTGTAAGCTTTGTGAATTGGTGAGAAAATATGAAGAGCAAAGCCCCTATTTATAGCAAAAGGCTATGGCATTTGTGTAATTGTCTTGCTAGCTTTCATTGGTGGATTCCAAATGAAGTTTAAATTATGACAACTTCTTGACTTCCTTTTTAAGTTAGAATTTCCTACCTCTTCCATTCCACTAGATAGAATAACTAGATAAAAATTCATTTGGGGACCTTAATGAAGTTTGATTCAAATTTTCTTTTTGGTTTTGAACTCTTGAGATTTTTGGCTTTAATTAGAGACCTCAATCTCTCATTTTCTCAATTGGCAAATTCTTAAAAGTTGAGAAAATAGCTTTGGTTATAGTCAAATTGAAGCTTGAATTTTGCTTGTTAATAATCACTTCTTATCTTTGATTGATGGTTAGTGGATTTCAAGATACAATTTATTTTGTATAGATTTCCCTTTGATTAAATCTTGAATTAATCCCATTGATTATCCTAATTATCCTATGTGTAAACACCTCATTGGCTAATGGTTGGATATTTCCTCTTGATATTTCATCTCACCACCTTATCCCTTCAAGCAAGTGGGCAACTTGCATTTTTCAGCAACTCTTTTCTCTCTCCCAAGTGCCAAAACAGACCCCCCTCCCCTTTGTTCAGTTTTAGTTGCATTTTTATGCTCTAATTGATTGCATGTGGGGGTTATCTAATTGGTTGTTTGCCTAGTTACATGGATTAGGCTTTATAAGAATTAATTAGGGCCTTTAGATAATCTTTATGAAATTAATTCTTGACCTTTAGATCTTGTTGCAATTGTTGACTTTTTCAACTCTTGATTAATTCTTGATTAACAACTTAATTATAAGCTTAATCATCTCTTGATTGTTGTATTATTGGTTCAAGAAGTGTTTTATGATTGCTAACAATTCATTTAATGCTAAATCTTACTCCCTTATTAGCTCTTGACATTTGATTAGGCTAATACACCTTTAATCAATGGCTATTTTAATATAAATTGCTGAATAATTACCTAAATATTCCATTAGGGTAGTTTTAATTGCTCATTAATTATTAAAAATTGCCCTTAATTGTTTCAAGTGTTTTGGTAATTTTTTATGGTCTTTTATCAATTAGACATGAGCTATTTATTAATTATAAGGTGTTAGAAAGTTTAATCTCCCAATAAATTATGAGAATAGGTATTTAAGGCTCTTTAATCAATTATGAAACCTTGGACAATTTTCTTAATTTAGTGAAGGTTTGGTTGGTCTTTAATTGTCATTAATTTCTCTAAATATACTTAAGTATTTTCATCTCCATATGAACCATAATTTAAATATGGTATTTGTTGCATTTATGGTATTTTATGATGCCAAATATAGTTTATGAACCTATTGGCTATTCTAATTCTAGGAAAAATTGCCTAGAAAATAAAATAAACATGTCTCAAAATTTTGAGACCACATACTCACCTATTTAAATAGGCTTTAATTATCAAAAATATTGTATTTAAGATAAATGGAAATTTTGGGTATTACATTTCTCCCTCGTTAAATAAAATTTCGCCCTCGAAATTTGCTCTATACTAACTAGACTTGAACCATAGATTCTAGAAATGTACCCTATTAGAATGTTTTCACATCTAAGTTGCTTCTCTCGGTGATCGAGAATTCACTTCAGCTTAATTACGAAGGTATTTGTCATGTCGTACTTTGACACAACAAAAATGTTTCCGTGGCGCCTACATACGGTGGCCACTTAAAACACCTCATACTCTATGTCACGATTGCGGTCTGATTGGTATAATTGAGAAACACAGGAAATGTTATGGAGATTAATCGGGTTCGGGGGTAACGTTATCACGGTAAGTGATCGGTTCATGTTTAACTAAAATTTTCGAATGGTCTTACGTAACGTGGACTAAATTTTCTCCTCTGAAGCCTTCTCCCTTTTGTCGTCGTAGCTCTTCTGTCCGCATTGTGCTGCTAGAAGTTGTCTTTTGAATAAAACGATTTGTTCGGAGGTCTAGTCAATCAGATCTGGTCCAAGCGATTACCGCTCAGATCACAGTGACTGACACGTTCGCCCTTGACGTTCGATCGTATAAACTCAGAAAACTCTAGGCACCTAGTCTATTTCCTTACTATGCATGCTTACTTAGCATGCACTCTAATATTCATATAATAATCTTATTCATTTCTGTACTTAGGTACAGTATTCAAACATAGGACCTTCTCGTCCTTCCTCATCGTGCTTGGTTACGCAGGCCTTACCGCCTGACCCATTCAGCCTCTCGGCTTAACACATATTGGCCTTTCGGCTTAATTCATTATCACAACACTAGGGACCTTAGCCCTACTACCTGGTACAGTAAATATTTTGCTAGACTCAAGACGTACTTGTAGGCATACTAGTCTAAGGTCACTATAACAATTCACATTTTATACAGTGATAAGTACTACTATCTTAAGGCCTAGGGACACTGCCCTGTGTACATTCGTACACCTAGATTTCAAGCATCTGCTCGTCTATTTTATCTAAACCTCTCCCAAGTCTAACTCTTAGACTATATTAGAAGCTTGACACTAGTTTCTATCCACGAATTGTTGACTACAACGGTAAATCTTTTCTTTGCTAAGGTAATTATTATGCTAAATTCCTAACATAATATGAGGATTTTATATTCCATATTTTTATCAGGAGTGAGGAGGAGTCGTCATACGAAGTAATCGGAAAATAGTTTCAACGAAACCCAAAACAACTTGTAAGTACTTTTTAGTTTCTATGAAATTCACATGCTACTACAAATTTCATGTTTAATACTTATCAACAGAGATGCAAATAATAAGAAAGCAAAATTTCAACTTCAATTACTAAGTAACCCACACATTCCCATTTATGTTTTATATATCGAAACCTAATGGTTTGGACAGAGTTCAACACAACATATTCGTACGGTGGTGTACTAAAGTAGGATTTCGGGAGTATTAACAACAACAATACTAACTCTTTAATTAATCCAGATTTACTAGAGTGTACACTCAAAATCTCATATTTAGAGCTTCATGTCTTTAAAATCCAGGAATCTCATCCTTACGGTTTGTTCTTACCAAGCACCAAAGATAAATTCAAATTTGTCGAGCCAAATAGTTCATGTATGTTAACTTGAAGACGTTCATCAAAATTTCAAAATGAAACAAGGATATATAATGCATGGTTATCTCATTATGATACAAAGTGATAAGAAATCTTAATTTAAATGGATTAAAAGTACAATGTATTTCAAAACAAGGTTCCTATGCAAAGCATGCCACAAAATTTCACCAAGTGTCATTTCAATAATCAAAACCAGTTTATCCCTCAGGTTTCATCTAATTCAACATACACCATTTGAAACTTATCTTGTTTAACATACCAACGACTAACAATCAAGTTTACAACAACAGAGATTACCAAAAACAATAGTCGATCAGGTGTTTTGAGAAAAATGATATCAACCACATCCATTTGTCCAAATTTCATACAAGTGTGATAGTAGAAATTCAAAGAATGATAATGCACATATAAAATGGAACTTAATATAGTATACTCCAAGCCACTTTCATAAATTTAATTCGTTAAAGATTTTCTTGTATAATGAAGTAAAATTTCGAACTCATATTTTCCAATATAATTAAATGAAGCAAGTAATATCACAAGGATGTTCAAGTCATAGCATCATTAGACATGCAAACTCTTTTTAGAGTAGGTTAACACAAAACACCTAGACTTTCAACTAACTATTTAAGTGTTACTTCCAACATATGACTAACACCCTATGCAAGCATCACCATTTAGAGTTCTTACGGCTATTTGGTTGGACTACAATAATTACATGCATAAACTTAAATGAAATACCATAACAGTTTGCACTTAACAATATTTAACAAATTTAAAGAAGAATCACTTTCAAAAACAGTTTCAAATTGGCTTAATTTGGAAAATTTAAGTGAAATGCTCAAGTTAGATTCCCGAGTGAACAAACAATTGGTCAACATGCTTGTCTATGAGTTATATTTGGTTGGAAATTTTCAGAAATAAAGTAAGCATTTAAACATATGTGTAACATACTTAATATATTAAATCATACAAGTTTCAAGTTTTAACAACAACCTTAAAGCGCAAATATCCAATGCAATCTCATATCGTACAAAACGTGTTTATCAGCAAGCATATGATCACACAAGGTTTTCAATGTCAACCTAGAGAACACTAAATTCTAATCATGCAAATGGTCCAAATGATAAGAGAGAGTTCATACAAAGCATTGCTTGATTTATCCTAAACTTCATGATGATGCTTAAATTCTATTCAATAAGACATATCTCTTCACAACAACATAAAGAAAGGGGTTTTTGAGTTTTGGCAAGATATATCTAAAACGTTTAAAAAAAAAATCATGCATACAAGGAAAAGCGGAACTCAATATCATATACCACATAAACCTCACTTCTCCTCTTATGTACTTTCAAGTTTTTATTATAACACCAATATGGATGCCAACAAAGGTTAACGAAACTATTTTTTCTAGACATGTCTCCTAACATGTACTTAGGTACCAACTTACTATTTGATTTTTCTTCCTTGAGTACATACTCCATAAAGAGTATTTCGATACTAGCTAATTTGTCCCTTACCATTAAGGTATCTCACACTATCTATGAAGACAAAGCGACCTAGAGGGGTAGAGCAAAATGGACCACCTATACGGCCCTCAATGATGCCTTGATTATGATTATGCCGGGTTCATAACGATGATCAAGACCCCAATGAAAAAGTATTGCTCTAGGTCTTGGAATTGGTTTTATTTGTGGTTGTCTAACTCTATCTCTATCTCTACCTCGGCCTCTAGGAACTCTAGTTCCTTGCAAATTTGTCATCTTATCTTTCTATTAAGAATGACACATATTAAGGAATAACTTAATTTTCTAAACAAATACATACTCCACATAAGGTAATATACCTGCCATAACAGCTAACTGACTTTAATACCTGTAATCATATTTAACATTTCAGTATTGTCGTACTAATGACTAATTGTTTACATGTTGCCTAAAATGTTCTGTCTTTAGGAAGTTCGTTCGTAGAGCGCTTATCAGCTCTTTGTGTGTACTCAAGACACATCGCAGGGTATTTGGGTTTATAAAAAGATTCACTTTCGGAATCATCTTGGTAGCTTAACAGCTGGAAATACGCACGGTTATTATCGATGGATGAATGATTTGATCCTATAGGTCTTTTCTGGCTCAGAGGGTCTACTCAGAGGGTATACTAGCTATTGGTTTCTGAATACACTATGTTGGGGATTTGAATGAAAAGGTCCTTGGTCATATATGGTTTTGTAAAGATATTCTAGATCGGAAGTATTCAGGTTCGAGATCGATTATAGGAGCAAATATCATATTCAGGAGCAGAAAGATGTATTAGCTCAAGGTTAAGTTCTAGAGTGGGGTATAGCTAATCAGGTTGAAGTACGGGTTCGGGATTAGCTTAGGATGGTATATTTCTGAGGGTTTATGGTTATGAATGGGTACAAGGGGTTTTTCAGGGCTTAGGTGATCTACCGGCTCAAGGTGGTACACTTGGTTCAGATTAATATACTAGTTTGAAATGATACACTGGTCTAGGGTTGTAGGATTTGTCAAAGTACTGGTTTGAAATGGTACTCGGGTTGGATCATCTACGGGTTCGGGCTCATTTATTGGGCAAAGATCTTTGTTCGGTGGTGGTATTCGCTCAGTTCGTCATCGGGGTAGTTGGCATATACTCGTGGTCTAAATGGTATTTTGGAGCGGGAAATATGGTTCGGTTCGAGGATAGACATAGGGGGTGGATTTGTTGGTTCCGGGTTCGTCTTACTTTTACGTTTCCAGAGACTATCGGCCGACGTGCTACACGTCTCCTCCTCCCATAATAATCTACATAGGGAAAACTCGTCTCTGTTTATCACTACAACAATACCGGGGTTTTATCGTACTTGTTTTCAAAAGATGCTCTAAGATAATGGCTTAGAGCCTAACTTAGTTAATCAACCGTTTGGCCAGGTAAGTGTCTATCATGGGAGCCTCACCGTGCTAGGGTGACTCAATGGTGATCCACATAGACTAGCCTTGCCTTCGGCACCAATGGTCTGTTATAACGAGTCGGGTTCATACGAGATAAAATGCTTTTAGTTGAAAACTCCGAACCTAACTCCGTTACTCAAACAATGCAGCGGCCGGTGTATATCATGGGGCCTCACCGTGCGAGGGTGACTGATTGGCTGATCCACAATAAACCTTTCTAGACACCAGACCGTTTGGGGTAGCATAGTTAAATTCGTGCCAGGATGTCTGCTCTGATACCAAAATGTAACATCCCAATTTTTGAAAGCGTTTTCACGGTATCATGATCAGAGTAAAGCATCGGAAGTAAATAGTATTTAAAAAGTAAGCGATAAATCCCTTTGTAATGTATGTGATCAGCCTTAATGGCGGTTACAAGAAATTTCAAATATCATAAGTACAAACAAAAGGCCTATCTCCCGGCTCCTAGATCTGCCGCTTACCCTTGTCTCCGGTCCCGTTTACTCCAGGATCCCGAAGCTATGGTAAGAGGCGAGGTTCAATACCCATTGAACCTCAGGTAACGGTTAACCTCATGTTTATGTACAAGTATGTATGACAGATATTCATGATACCACAGTAAAATCCACATATACCAAGTAATAACACACCATATACACCTGCATATGAATGTTATTACGTCGCACTATTCACCGGTGCCACGATGTACGGTCGTGTCCTCGCTAGGAAAACTTAACGGCGTTATCATGACTATAACCCGTATAAAGCTGTATGTGCACAGTCAATAACTTTTGAAAACAGAATCTCAGTTCAAAAACACATCTCATCACATATAGGTATACAATGAACATCGAGTTAGTGTTACAAAGACGCGTCCGTACCTTCGTCGGCGTTTGTCGGTACGTTTGACGTCCGAACTGTGATCGCGTTGATCCTATAATGGTAATACCGTATCTATTAATTTGTAAGTAATATCCTAAGAGATATTTTGGCCCCTAATGACCATTTTGCCCTTACAACTTTTATTTTTCACTTTATTCCCTCAAAATTCGTACAACAACGCGGGTATAAATCTGGGCAGCATTTTGTCTAACTTTGAAAAATCATAATTAATTCTACAAAAATCGAAACGAGGATCCGTAAAATTCCTTGGAATCCTTAGGATGTCTAGTTTCATTTAAAAATAACCACTTCTACCCAGATCACACGGATCATTCCCAGGTTTAAAGTGTTGAACCTCTGCCCAGAATTTTTTCCAGAATTTCGTAGCCTAACTTTGAGGAATTTTAACTCTCTGTACAAAAATCATTTTGACATGTTCTTGACATATTTAAAAAGCCCTATATGTCTAATTTAACCATGAATTTTCTCAGAATTTTGGGATCATCATTTCAACATGAAATCCTGGCGTTTTCATGGCTGACTTCAGAATTTCGAAACCGATGAAATTTCGCTTTAACTTGGTTACTTTCATGATCTCTCCCAGAAATTTTGCCATAACCTCTACTTCATCAATTTTTCGAGATAAAGGCAATTTTAACTATAAAAACATCTATATAAAATCATCCTAGCATATTTAAGCTACTTCTAAGAATTTAAGAACTAAAACTTAAAGAACTTAAAGCTAGAACTAGAAAACTTACCAAGAACTTTGCTCCTTCTTTCTTCAAGGCTCTCACTCTCACTTTCTCTCTATGTTTCAGCTTGTAAGCTTTGTGAATTGGTGAGAAAATATGAAGAGCAAAGCCCCCTATTTATAGCAAAAGGCTATGGCATTTGTGTAATTGTCTTGCTAGCTTTCATTGGTGGATTCCAAATGAAGTTTAAATTATGACAACTTCTTGACTTCCTTTTTAAGTTAGAATTTCCTACCTCTTCCATTCCACTAGATAGAATAACTAGATAAAAATTCATTTGGGGACCTTAATGAAGTTTGATTCAAATTTTCTTTTTGGTTTTGAACTCTTGAGATTTTTGGCTTTAATTAGAGACCTCAATCTCTCATTTTCTCAATTGGCAAATTCTTAAAAGTTGAGAAAATAGCTTTGGTTATAGTCAAATTGAAGCTTGAATTTTGCTTGTTAATAATCACTTCTTATCTTTGATTGATGGTTAGTGGATTTCAAGATACAATTTATTTTGTATAGATTTCCCTTTGATTAAATCTTGAATTAATCCCATTGATTATCCTAATTATCCTATGTGTAAACACCTCATTGGCTAATGGTTGGATATTTCCTCTTGATATTTCATCTCACCACCTTATCCCTTCAAGCAAGTGGGCAACTTGCATTTTTCAGCAACTCTTTCTCTCTCTCCCAAGTGCCAAAACAGACCCCCCCCTCCCCTTTGTTCAGTTTTAGTTGCATTTTTATGCTCTAATTGATTGCATGTGGGGTTATCTAATTGATTGTTTGCCTAGTTACATGGATTAGGCTTTATAAGAATTAATTAGGGCCTTTAGATAATCTTTATGAAATTAATTCTTGACCTTTAGATCTTGTTGCAATTGTTGACTTTTTCAACTCTTGATTAATTCTTGATTAACAACTTAATTATAAGCTTAATCATCTCTTGATTGTTGTATTATTGGTTCAAGAAGTGTTTTATGATTGCTAACAATTCATTTAATGCTAAATCTTACTCCCTTATTAGCTCTTGACATTTGATTAGGCTAATACACCTTTAATCAATGGCTATTTTAATATAAATTGCTGAATAATTACCTAAATATTCCATTAGGGTAGTTTTAATTGCTCATTAATTATTAAAAATTGCCCTTAATTGTTTCAAGTGTTTTGGTAATTTTTTATGGTCTTTTATCAATTAGACATGAGCTATTTATTAATTATAAGGTGTTAGAAAGTTTAATCTCCCAATAAATTATGAGAATAGGTATTTAAGGCTCTTTAATCAATTATGAAACCTTGGACAATTTTCTTAATTTAGTGAAGGTTTGGTTGGTCTTTAATTGTCATTAATTTCTCTAAATATACTTAAGTATTTTCATCTCCATATGAACCATAATTTAAATATGGTATTTGTTGCATTTATGGTATTTTATGATGCCAAATATAGTTTATGAACCTATTGGCTATTCTAATTCTAGGAAAAATTGCCTAGAAAATAAAATAAACATGTCTCAAAATTTTGAGACCACATACTCACCTATTTAAATAGGCTTTAATTATCAAAAATATTGTATTTAAGATAAATGGAAATTTTGGGTATTACGGAATGAGTCTCGAGAAAAGGAGAAAAAATAGAGTAAAATTGAGAGAATAGCTCTCAAGAAAACGGGGGAAAAAAATAGAGGTGACGGGGAAGAACGTGAAAACCTAAAAAAAAAAAAAAAAAAAGAAAAAAAATATTTCAGAGAGGACACAACCTAGGCTCTGATACCATGTGACTTGACAAAATGGAAAGAATGAATGTTGTATCCTGTATTTCATATACAAACGTTACATATATATATATAGGATAAGAGAGCCTCAATAGTAATGACTCATAATGACTAATAATGAAGATTATTCCTAATCCCTACAAATCGTGATTCCTATAAATCGAATACAATTTCCTAGCTATAAATCGAATACAATTTCCTAGCTATAAATCGAATACAATTTCCTATGTAATCCTTGTCAAAGTTTAGAGGGCGGGGTGATAATTTCAAGGTGAAGATCTAATGGAGATAATAGGAAATAATAATAGAATAGAAGAGGGGGAAAAAATTTAAAAAAAAAAAATTGCACTTAAACTTTAAAATCTCAAGTTAGTCTTGTTATATAAGTATTAACTACATTTGACTACCAATCGATAAATCAATTTAGGAAAAAATCACTGATTTAAAATTTGAAAATCCAAGTTGTAATTTTTTTTTTCTTAATAAAAAATTTCATGTATCCTAAAATTAGTCTCCTTCCTCTTGTGCATTTTTGGCCCTGGGGTCAATCTTAATTTACCTTAATCCCGTTAATTTATGGCGTCACATTGGGATTAAAATTGGGCGGTAAATTTAAGTTGTGTCCAAGCATTCCCATGTTAGCCTACACATAAAAACAAGGGAATATTTCACTGGACTTTTCTATTGGCATTTAATACCAAAGAGCTCTCAGAACTTTCTAAAACTTTACTGAACCCCTTATAACTAAACTAAAATGATTTTTTTTTTGGTTAAAAAGACATTTATGCCCTTATTTTGTACATGGCTGAGATAGTCTTGTAAATTCTTATATGTGTCTTTTAAATACACATATTTGACTTGTAAACTCTCATATGTGTCTTGTAAATAACATGTATTCTTGTGAATATACTCATTGTCTTGTATATGGCCGAGATGACCCTTATAATTCCACTTATTTGTCTTGTAAATAGCCAAATTTGAATTGTAAAATTCCAAATATGTCTTGCAAATAATCATATTTAATTTGTAAAGTAATGACACAATTGTCTTTTTCACCTACAAATTTTAATTCCAATTTAGTTCTAGGGGTTGCAAATAATACATCTTTATCAAATTAAGTTAGAATTAAACTTAGAAGTACATAAGTTAACAATATTAATATTGAAAAAAAAAATAGCTATAAAATAGTTCACTGCAAAAAAATATTGTATATAAAATAAATAATGCGCAGCACAATCCATTGTCCCCCGATTTCATTAAAATAAAAAAGAAGTATTTAAGTTTATAACTTATAATTATAAGTTCTGTCCTTCACTCACATGCAATAAATTGAAATTCAAAATAACTTTTTGAGATTCAAGGGGTGGTGAAAACAAATCTCATCTTGATAACCTCTGTCACAAAAAATTCCGGCTGCCGACTTGCCGGAGGTACAGTGGCTGACTGTTCTCGATGGTTGTAGAACTTTTTAGAGAGAGAGAGAGAGAGAGTTAAGGTAAAATTTTTAATATGCTGATTCTTAATTTTTTGGGACTAGATTTTTAAATTTTGCATAATTTGAAGGCATTGAGATGAAATTTTCCCTGACGAACTTTGCAAATATGATATGGGGACTCACTTGAATGCGTTGCTACATCACTTTCGTTTTAATTTTACTCGGATAAGGTTATACCCAAAAAAACCAACAACACAAAATTAAAGTCTCATCTCCTCTTATCTCAAACATTAAATTTTTCCCATAATACCCATATTTTTTTAAACATTTTTTATTTCTGCGCATTGAATTTCAACCATTAAATAGCATGTTTTTGAAAAGTGCCACAAATTTTTCATACATTAATTATAGGAAAAATCGCATATAAAGACATTAAATTACCCAATTCTAATTTGGGTTACTAAACTTAACAAATTATTAATTAGGTAATGTAACACAATAAGGGATTCAGAATTTGGGTCAAATTACCTATATATCCTTGGTTATTAAAAAAAGCAAAATTGGAGATAAAATTTGTAAGAACTCTAACGACAGAAAATTTGTTAGAGGAATAGAAACCCAGATGCCAAAAACAGAAAAGAAAAATGAGCAAGTTAATTACTCGCATCAATTGCATATCAGAATGAGATACCTGAAACACATATTTACTTTTATTAAGAAAGTTACTGGCATCATACAAAATAGGGAGAAGAATATAGATCCAGCGACTTCGATGCCCACAGAGGCGGATTGTAGTTTGCACACACATAAGCCACGTCAAGAGGAGCAGCGACGCAAGAGAATAGAGAAAAGAGAGCAGCGACTTTGCCCATTTTTTTATGGATTTTCACCATCGGATCTTCATGGCTTTCTTCATGCTCCATAGCATATGAGATGGTAACGAGTGCAACAAACATCCGACGTCCAGCCTTTCCTTTCCTTTTTTTTTTTTTTTTTAGATGATGGGTTAGGGGTATTATTGAAAAATAACTAACATTTAAATTTCTAGATTGGGTCATTGACCCAATTTAAAATTTGTTGAGTTTATTACCAGCTTTATATAGGTTTTTCCTATTTCAACCGTCTTTATATGAGATTCTCCCATAATTATAAATAATCAACTTATTTATTTTTTTTATTTCTATGAATTAGTTAAGATTGTGTTAAGCTCTATATAATATAGAGCCTCAAAATTTATCAAGATGAGTTATCTACTAACATAAATATTGAAATGATGGCAAAATATAATACAAAGATATTGAAAATTTGTGGGTCTCATAGGATAACTACAAATTAAGATCGTTTATGTAAATTCAGGATGATGTGATGCATTCGGTTTGGCAGCTCTCTTGGAGCTAAGGTTCATGCTTTAAAATGCAGAAATTTTAAACAATTATATGGATAAATATCACAGGACAGGGGAATAATTCTTGATAGGTGTGACATCTTACTTGTTTGCTGCATTCTATGATTCATCCGGAAACGCAAAAGCCACAAAGTATTCAATCAAAGCTTAAGCAATCGGATCTTTCTGACTGGAAATTCAGGATATTCTAAATCTCTATCCATCTAAAGTTTGGTTGGTTTTGGATTTTACTCCTAGTTGGCGTAATGGTGCAGCAGATGCTGATAAGGGAGAGTGCCCCTTATTCTGACTTTACGATAAAAGTCCAAAAGCTACAAGCCCGTGATGATTCTTTTCTGTGTTAAATTGTTAATAATTCTTCATTATTTTTTTTATGTATAATATACTGTAAAACATTTGTATTGCCTGTATCTAATTGGACAATATGTACAGGCCTTGTACTATTTAATACCTAATGAAGGATTTGTGCCTCTCAAGTTGAGAGGAATCATTAATATTTTGTGATGGAAGTTAGTTTGTGGTGGAATGCTAATTCCGTCACAAAATATTTTGTGACAAAATTAGTAATGGATTAGCAACAACGAAAATTTTCTGACGGAATATAGTGACACAAAAATTCCTGAACTAATTTTGTCAAAAGATATTGTGACAAAAATTAGCATGGAAATTTTTTTTTTCGACAATCCTTATTCTAAGAAAAAGATTCACAACGATAAGATGATTAGACTCTAGCAACATAGAAATATGAGCGATTTTTTTTTTCCCCTAAAAGAGCATTTGGCACCATAAATAATTTTTAGGCTCAAAAATACCCATAAACTTTTCCAAACATGGCAAAAATGACATCTCCATTAAATATCTAAAACACCATTACTTTTCTTTTTGTGACTCCCACTTATAATGTCCAGGTGTCCATTATATGTTAATTCATTTTAATCCTGACTAATCGAAAAATAACACATACTTCAACATTTCATTCAATTTAAAAATAATATAGTTTTTGGTAGAGAGGATTCCTCTCCTGGGTATAAGAAATCTCAGACTATGGTGAAACAACGAAGAAGCCGGCAAGGGATTAACACTTTATTGATGTTGTTATGGAGTAAATGATGGCAACGGCAGAGGAGGTGGTAGTGGTAGTGGTCGGTGGCGGACCTAGAAAATTATTGGAGGGGGGCACCATTGGTGGTGGATTCGGGGTTCGGGGCGCGCCCCCGAAAATTTTTTTTAAGCAAAAATGTAAATACATCAAAAAATAAAAGAATATAAAGGGAAAAACAAGGCAAGTATATTACAATAAAAATAATTACAAAGTCATTCTTCTAGGCCTAATTTTTTGGAATTCTATCATAATTGCCTCATTATCATTGTTATCCAATACATCTTTTTCAATATAAGGCACTAGGCAATCATTCAATCATTCATCTCCTATCCTATTACGAAGTGCAGTCTTGATGTATTTCATAGCTGAAAATGCTCTTTCCACAGATGTAGTTGCTACAGGTAAAGTTAATGCTAACTTTACAAGTAAATAAACCCTGCACTTTTTTATATTATTGTTAAAATTATACTCACATTTCAATTATAAAAATAAAAATAACCTATGCATCAAATAAGGATAGAATAAACTGACTAAGCTTCTTTTTTTTTTTATATCATTGTTTGATGTATTTAATGATTTGCTTTTCTATACAAAGATTTACGTATTTTAAATCTTGTATAACTAGGTATGTTTTCACATACAATGCAATGAATTAATAACAGGGAAAAAAATCAAGTTTTGTATTTATTTTTAATATTTAAATCTTGTTAATTACGTGGAACCTTATAAAAGAATATACAGTGTGAAGGTGTGTGTGAGAGAAATATTGTATCGTTTTTTGTGGAAGTGTAGCTAATTTTTTTGGTCAAAGGAAGTGTAGCTAATAGCTTGATCAAAATCACGTGCTCTCTCACGTACATGTTGCTTTCTTGGATGAGGCTGCATTCTGTTTGGCTGGCTTTCATCGCATCCGGCAAGGGATTTATTTTTTTTATTTTTTTTAAAAGGTAATTTCGGGGGGCACGTGCCCCTTCGTAGTACTTGCGTCTGCCTCTGGTAGTGGTGGTGGTGGCAATTAAAGTACGTGTTATTTTTTGATTGGTCAACAGTGAAGTGAGGTGGTATATAATGGATATTTGGACATTATAGGTAGGACCCACAAAAAGAAAAGTAATGGTGTTTGATATATTTAACAGAGTTATATAGCATTTTTGCTACAAAAAGAGAGGTTCAAGGATTTTTTTAACCGAAAAATTATTTATCGTGCCAGATACTCTTTAAGGGTATGTTTGGTTTGAGAGAAGGGGAGGGGAGGGAGTGGGAGAAAAAAGTTGAGAGAGAAATTTTTTCTCTCATCTTTACAAAATTGGCCATAGATAATTTTCAATATTCCTAAAAAAGATATTCCTCTCATTAATGGCAAAATGATCAATGTCCTCGCAAAAGATTTTTTTCCTCCTCCCCTCAAACCAAACATATCCTAAGGGCCCGTTTGGTTCACAAAACTCGAGAGAGGGAATGAAAACTTAACAGAGTTCCCTGTCAAAAACGTGTTTGGTGCGCCAAGTTCCCAGGAGCCTAAGTTCCCGGGCCCACCACTCTTCCCTCATATGTGGGAACTTGAGATCCTACCAAAATTGGTGGGATTTCAAGTTCCCACGTCACTATTCACTTTTTTGGACATGCATTTACCCCCGAAATTCAAACTTGGCGGAAGTTCGAACTTGGCGGGAAAATTCGAACTTGGCGGGAAAGTTCGAATTTGGCGAAATTTTTTTTCCAAGAGTTCAAACTTAACAAAAACATTTTTAAAAAAATATATTTTAGCAAAAAAAAAAAACATTTTCCTTTTTTATTTTGAATTAATTTCTTTTTGAAGGTAAAATAGACATTTCCTAATTCTTTATCAACTACCACCCCTTCATTTTCTTCCTACAAAACAACTTAAGTCATCTTCCCACATCTTTCAAATCTTCCTTCCCCTTCCTTTAAGGGCCCGTTTGTTCACGAATTTGGGAGAGGGAATGGGAACTTTACGAGTTCCCGCCAAAACGCATTTGGTGCACCAAGTTCCAGGAACCCAAGTTCCCGGACCCACACCGGCCCACCACTCTTCCTCATATGTGAGAACTTGAGATTCCACCAAATTGGTGGGATTTCAAGTTCCCACGTCACTATTCACTTTTTTGGATGATTTACCCCGAAATTCAAATTTGGCGGGAAAGTTCGAATTTGGCGAAAAAAAATTTTCCACGAGTTCGAACTTAACAAGCAGATTTTTTAAAAAAAATTATTTTAGCAAAAAAAACATTTTTTTTTTTATTTTGATTTAATTTTTTAGGGTAAAATAGACATTTCTTAATTCTTTACCAACTACCACCCCTTCATTTTCTTCTTATCAAACAACTCAAACCATCTTCCCTCATCTTTTAAATCCTCCTTTCCCTTTCTTTAAGTTCCTTTCCCTCCTCAAAGTTCCTTTCCTCCCCCCAAATTCTTTAAACCAAAAGGGCCCTAAGTTCCTTTCCTCCTCAAAGTTCCTTTCTCCCCCAAATTCTTTAAACCGAACGGGCCCTACGTGTGGGGGAGGGAGGAGATTTTGGAAAAATCCATATGGGGGCCCAAATAATAAATAAAAACCCAAAAAAGGCCCCAAAAGTTCGAAAATCCCCTTTAAAAGGCCCCAGGGCATTTTCTAGAATAAATTCATTAAAAACGTGAGTTGTTAATGGGGCTGATATAGTTGTTAACGGGTAGGTCATTAACAACTAAATCAACCCCATTAACAACAATTTTTTAACAACTAAATCAGCTTCATTAACAACTATATCAGTACCTCGTTAACAACTATATCAGCCACATTAACAACTAACGTTTTAATGAATTTATACCAAAAAAAGGCGTCAGATTTTCAAACTTTTGGGACCTTTTTTGGGTTTTTCTTTATTATTTGGGCCCCATGTGGATTTTCCTGGAGATTTTTACACCTACACGACACCCTAGAAATATTAATCTATCCACATCACAAAGTAGCAGTACTTGCCAAAAGAAGATTCTTATTAATGATTAACTTCCTTTATCTTTGGGAAAATCCTTTTCAAGGCCCATATTACCAAAAACATTTCAGAAAAGGCCCTAAAATTCTGAAAATTCGAGAAAAAGCCCCAAGATTCTCGAAAATTTCAAAAAAGGCTCCAAGATTCTAAAAATTCGAGAAGAAAAGGCCCAACGTGAGTTGTTAATGGGGCGATATAGTTGTTAGCGAAGTCGATATAGTTGTTAATTTGGCGATTTAGTTGTTAGAAAAAAATTTAACAACTAATGAATCGGCCGGTTAACAACTATATCGGCATTCCCGCTTAACAACTATATCAGCCCCATTAACAACTCCATAAATTCTGAAGGGCCTTTTCTGGAATTTTCAGAATCTTGGGGCCTTTTTTGGAATTTTCAGAATTTTAGGGCTTTTTCTAGAATTTTTTTGGTAAAGAGGGCTTTGAAAAGGATTTTCCCTTTATCTTTCCTCCACTTGACTAGTAGCATGTAAATTGACCGAATCACCCTTGAATTCATACCGGATATGGAATGATGTGTTTTCTGTACGTGTTTGAAAATCGAAATAGCTTAGCTACTATTTACACAGGTAACTTGAAATTTTTAGAAAGAGATTTTGGCATTATTTTAATTAAATTAAAAAAGTTAATTGGGGGGAGCAAAAGCCAGAGTTTAGCAGGGAGGGGTTCAACCAATTCGCTCAATAATTGATCATAAATTAGAGGGTGAAATGCCATCCCTGCCCTCGCTCACCTGACAAGCTTTCATTATATATAGGGCCATTTGCAGCGACGAGTTTTGAGCAGCATTTAGTTTTAATTTCTAAGTTTCTGTGTGTGTGTGTGTAGAGATATATATATATATATGGAATCCAAAGTTGAGAAGTTGGAGGCAGATGTGCATATAAAGGCTCCAGCAAAGAAGTTTTATGATGTTTTAAGCAGCAGAACTCACCACCTCGCCAACGTTTGTCCTGATAAAGTCCATGCCATTGACCTTCACGAAGGCGAATGGGGCTCACATGGATCCATCATCTTCTGGAATTATGTCCATGGTACGTAATAATTAACCAGATAATGTTTAACCTGCATCATATATCTATATACCCAGTGGCAGAGCCACATTGGGGCAACTGCCCGTAGGTGCAGACACAAACTTGTGTCTTTTTTGTTTCTTCTTTTTTTGTAAATGATTACTTAGAAGTGGAGGGAGGGTCATGGTCGAAACAGAAGAGAACAAGAGAAAAGTGAAGGCCGTGATGAAGGTTGGTAGGCGGTGGCTGTGTTGCTGGTGGTGGTGGGCGTTGCAGTGGAGAAGACGGCGATGAGGCAGTAGGCGACGAGTGGTGGGTGAGGGATGGGGAAGAATGAGAGAGAGAGAGGAGGATATAGTATTATTGTTGCAGGGGGCAGATATTTGCGTGTGGGAAGAAAGGTCACAAGTCAAATGTGCAGAAAAAGACATTTAAAGTAGAAGAAAGAGAAAGGAGGAAAACATTTTTTTTTTTACAAAATCAGAATTTTGGAGTTGAAAAATTAGAAAAATTATAAATTGTTTCACACACACATGATAAGAATATAAAATGGTAAAAAAAAATGAATTAAGGAAGATACTAAATTTTGAATATAGAAATTTCTTTTTTTAAATATGGTAAATTTTGAATATTAATGGATTTAATTTCAATTATTTAGATTTAAAATATATTTAAATCAAATTGTTATCATTTTTTTATAATTTAATTATTTATTATATACTATTAATACTTATTTCATAGTGATGATAAACTTTTACGAGTTTGTGTAAATGAATTATTCCTATTTAATAGTGAATGTAAATGAACTATTCCAATGATGCTTTGTGGCTTTGTGGGCGTTGAAGACTTGAGGTTCTTCACCAATTTGTGTGCTAATTGATTTAAGGGAATAAACGTGTGCAATTGTCCCTCTGATGTTCTAGCCTTCGCAGATTCTCATTCTCTTTTATATAAGATGTTCTTTGGAAAAATCACTTGTTTTGTTGGGTTGTGTAGTTTGAAAAAATCTCATTTTTTCTGCAATGACTTTTTGTTAAGGATAAGTTGTGTAATCGGATAAGTGATGATTGGTTTAACTCATGTATGATAAGTTATGTTGAACGTCATATGTTTGGTAAGATTGATGATGAAGATATAATGCAATATTTTTAAGGAATGAAGAATCAAATAAAGCTTTTGTAATCGTTCTGTTGTAATAACTTAGTTGACTCTTGATTATTATTTTTTATGTTAAGTTGAAGTTTTCTTTTCTTTTTTTGTTTATATTATTTTGTTTTTTAACGCATTTAAAACTTTCCTTTAAAAAAAAAAAAATCGGGGCGCGTCTCTAAACCCCGAATCTCCTCACTAATTGTGCGGACATAAACAAAAATTGCTAGCTCCGCCATTGCATATACCATCAATTTTGTTTCTTCTTCAAGAAGCTCATATATTCGCAGGTGTGTGTGTCAGTGTGTGTATATAAAGAATACGTACAACTTTAAGTGTTGATTTTATATTTACGAGTCTCCAAATATGTGTGTGTGTTTTTGCTTCTTCAGAGTTCAGACATGAGATCCAACTTTTCCATCTGAGTGCGTTTTCGTCAGAAATATTCAGTGCCAACGGCACGCTTTAATTAAGCATAATTAATTGTAGATGTCGCACAGTGCTAGGGTTTCAAGTTGTGCAAGTCGTTTTCCAAATCCTTTTATTTAGTGGTTGGGGTTCTCTCTTAATTCCTCTTGTACTGAGAATATCATATCCACCTTTAGATCAAGAAAATAATAATAATTTATAAAATTATTATTATAAACATGCCCATGACCCTCCTCAGACCCTACTTGATGGGTGGTTTAACCCCTCCTCTTCATCTCTTCCCTACTTTTCTTGTTCTAACAATAATGGTTCAAATTTAGTCTTATAAAAAATATTATCTTATTTTCTTATTGTAGTATTGAACTATTCACATTAAAATTTAGTCATGTGTATTTAATTAATTATTTTTCTTTTTTATAATTTAACAAGTCTTACAAAATATCAAATATGAATCATTTAGATTTAATGGTTAAGAGAGAAAAGGGGGGGAAGAGGGAAGGGAAGAGGAAGGGCCCCACTTGGTGGGAGCCTTATGTACTAAGCCACCCTTTCTTTATTACTATAAACATAAATATATAGAATTAAACTGTTAAAATTTGATGTGCTTAGCTAGTACAGAGAAAATAAGGAAAAAAATTAATATAGTTTTGTAATAAATAAATAAAAAATCTGAACCATCCATTTTTTAATCAAAGAATATATGAGATTCTGAGATCAATGACTAGTTTTTGTTTGTGAAACATATATACAGATGGGAAGAAGTGTGTGGCGAAGGAGATGGTGGAGATGGACAAAGAGAACTACAAGATGACATTCAATGTGTTAGAAGGAGATCTGTTGGAAGACTACAAGAGCTTCAGATTCCTAATGGAACTGTTGCCTCAAGAGGAAGGAACTATTGTTCATTGGACCTTGGAATATGAGAAGCGCAAGGGTCACTCTCCTGATCCTCACACTATGCTTCAATTTGACATTGATATGACCAAACAAGTTGATGATCACCTTGCTGCTCAACCAGACAACACCACCAATTAAACTATTATATCTATATATGTCTGTTTTGCGGTAATATATATATAAGGTAAATAAAACTTGATGAAGACGCACTATCATGCTCTGTGTGTGAGAGATGACCAATCTTTTATACACAAAAATGGGTCAGCGATCAGTGTCTCTTCTATCTTCACTTTGTGATTTCTGCTTTGGCTTAGGGTTTCAAGACTGTATATATGTATAATATGTATGAACTGCGCCCCAATGTGATATGATGTTTAATGAGATCTTTTATTTTGTGTGCTGAGTTTTAATTTGAGTGATGAATTTATGTTTGTATCTCTATTTTCATATTTTAGATGGTTAAGCTTGTATAGATATATATTTTTGTCAAATTAAATTAGAATTAAACTTAGAAGTAGTTAATAATTAATATTAATAATATAAAATTGGTTATAAAACATTTCACCATGAAAAATTATATGTAAAATAAACCATGCATAAAACAACTCATTTTCCTGATTTAATTAAGATAAAGAAATTTAAGCATATAGGTTTATAACTTATACTTTTTCGCCTTAATATAAGACGTATTTGCCTAATTTGATTAGATTAAAGAAGTTAATTGAATGAGTTGATATGACATGTATTTTCTAAAATACCCTAATCATTTTCCTTAATTCTCTCATTCCCCCTCCTCTTAAAATATTGTTAACTGAGCATTAATATGAAGTAAATTAAGAAAATATTAACAAATATATAAGTTATGTATTATATTTAAGATCAAGAGTAGCTCCCCAAATATATATTATATTAAAGACCGAAGAGAGTATATAATTATATAAGTTTTGTCCTTCACTCACATGCAATAAATTGAAATTCAAAATAATTTGATTTGATGATTTTTGACATAAAAGTTTAAACTAAAATAATATTAATATATTGATAAAATGTGGAATTGGTACAAATGTGTTGTACAGCGCTAATAGTAAACTCCGTCTCTAGTGAAGTTAATTTCATGAAGCATGCCCTTTTTCTTTGATCTTTCTGGCTGTGAAATTCATTAAATAAAAAGTGTTCTAAATCGCTAGCTAGTGTGAATGGTTGAGCTTCAAGTGTAATAAATTCGGCCTCTAATGTTATTTTGCGTTTTTTCCAACAAAATGGTTTGTTGTCTCACTATCGTCATTAAACTTTTTGAGATGCAAGAGGTAGTACAACCAAATCCCATCTTGCCTATCTTTGTCACAAAAAATTCTGGCCGTCAAAGTTAAGTCGGTTGCGTTGGCGGTGGAGGTTTTTTTTAAGGATAAAATTTTAAAAATGCCAACATTTATAAATTCCTTTTGGGACTAGCTTTTTAGATTTTGCATGTTCTAAAGGCAATCACATGAAATTTTCCCTAACAAATTTTGTAAATATGATATAGTTGCTGAGTTGAATGCGTCTGATACATCACTTTCGTTTTAATTATACGGCCGGGGATATAAGGTGCCCCCCAAATAAAAACCCAACACAAAATTGAAGTCTCATCTCCCTCTTGTCTCACACATCAAAATTTTTAACATGATACCCATATTTATCAAAACATTTTTGTATTTCTATGCATTAAATTTCAATCATTAAATAGCATGGTTAATTTTTAAAAGTGCCACAAATTTTTCAAAGATTGATTATAAATAATCAACTAATTGTCTTTTAAACTCTGCGAATTAGTTCAGAGATCATGATCATTACAGTATGGACACGGAAACTGTGTTGAGCTCTATATGATATAGAGACTCATAATTTATTAAGATGAGTTATCTACTAATATAAAATTATTGAAATAATGCTGGCAAAATATAATACAAAAATTATTGAAAATTTGTGGATCTCATAGGATAAATAAAAATTGAGAACGTTATATAAGTTCAGGATCATGTGATGATGCATTTGGTTTGGCAGGCCTCTTGGATCTAATGTTGATGCTTTAAAATGCAGAAATTTTAGAGAATATCACAGATGACAGCAATAATCTTGATATATAGCCGTAACATCTCACTTGTTTGCTGTATTATTATTCTATGATTGATCTGGAAACACAGAAACCACAAAGTATTTAATCAAAGCTTAAGCAACCGAATCTTTATGACTGGAAATCTACATTCTAAATCTCTTCGCATCATCTAAAGTTGGGTTCTGTTTGGATTTTACTGTCTAGACAGGGTTATTGTGTAGCTGATGCTTACGAGGGAATGTGCCCCTTGGGGAAAACTACAAGCCCGCGATGATTCTTTTTTGTATCAGATTGTTATAAATCATGTAATTCTTTATTATTCTTTTTTTTATAGGATACTGTAGAACATTTGTGTTGTCTCTTTCTAATTGGACAACATGTACATGCCTTGTACTATTTAATACCTAATGATGGATCAATCCACTTGTTTAATTTTTTTCTTGGCATTAGAGCTCCAATCGGATCCTAATTAATGGCGACAATCCCAAATTTAATTAGGTTCCTCTTTAGCAGAGGGTTTGAGAGTTTAGAAGTTTCAGTTCCTTTGTAAATGATTCTGGAATAATTTTTGGTCACTCCTATCCTTACAGAAGCACAAGCAATTCTGGAATAATTTTTGGTCACTCCTATCCTTACAGGAGCTCTATTTCTTGGTGCTTTCTTTTGTTGAAAATTTTGAATAGATAGTTCATTGTAGTGTTCTGCTCTAGTTCTTGGTGCTTTCTTTTATTTGTCTTCTATTTCATTCAGTTAAGACTTGAGATGATTTATTTATTTTTAATTTTTCTTCTTATTTTGTACTTCGTTGGACATAAAACGCTCTATTTCTTGCGTCAAATCTTGAATGATGTTGTTTATCGTTCATTTTCAATCCATTCTTTTTCTCACGAGGCTTTACCTTGTTCAAATTGCATCTTAGATTGTGTTTTAGATGGTTATAGACTACCTAGCATATGGGTTTGTAGATATACAAACACTATTATTTAAATAACAGTCATTGAAATTTAACGACTGTTTTTTTTTAAAACAGTCTTTGTATGTTATAAACTTTCAACGACACTCCGTTTAATGACCGTTAAAAATAGTCGTCTAATGGTCTTAAAAACGGACGTTAAAAGTGTTTTTTGTTGTAGTGATGATGCTAATAAGGCCACATGTCCTGATGATTGTCAGTCTACAAGGGGATATCTTGTTTTCTTTTGGAGAATCATTTGTTTGCATTTGAGATCACTTTTGGAGCCCCGCATTCCAATAGCCAGAAGTGGCTTTTTACCTTGTGTTGATATTTGAATTAACGTCTTGTCTATCTGGGTCATGGGATCTACCTAGCTTTTAGAAAAAAGCAATTTTTCCACGCTTCTATGGTGAGGTGCATCACGGTGGGATAAATATGGTGATAGGTCCTACAAATATGCTCATTGATATCCCTATCAAACTCACACTACTACAAAACACATAAAAAACGTCCTAAATTTGACTCATATAACGTCCTTTTTTCTAGGAACGTCTCGGGAGGCGTAGTAAAAAATAATACTTTTGGCGACCTGAATTAAATTCAGTCGTCTTACATTAGACGACCGAATTTAAATTCAGGTCGTCTAATGTAAGACGACCGAATTTAAATTCAGTCGCCTTATCGCTTTTTTAAAAAAATAAAAATAAAAACCCCACGGGGTTGGCCATGGAAGAACAAATCAAAAATCAAATTCCGAAATACTTTCTTTTTTTATGTTACAAGCAATAAATTCCAAAACCAAAGAAGAACAAGAAAAGAACACAAAGAGAGTAATCAAAACAAAGACAACAAGGAAGATACAATGAAAAAAAAAAAAAAAAAAAGAAAAAACCTAACAAGTAACTAACGACTCACATTCTAATCCCCTAAAATGGAAGGAATAAGGAACAATAATGCAAAAAACAAAGTAATTTCATATCTGCAAGAGATTTGGTGTTCATAGTATCGTCTTGGAGCCACGAGGAGATTTCCAGATCTGCAAAAATTGGTGCCCTCTCAGATCTACAAAATAAACAAGAATCGATCTAAAAAAAACACTTACTAGCGGTAGCGTTTTTGGATGAAATCGATGGTGACTCTTGTTTCAAGTGCGGATTCTCGGGCGTCTCGTTGCTCGGTCTCCTCGCCTTGACCCGGATCGAAGAGTGTTGAAAGAGTAGGAATAGATCGAAAGAGAAGATGGGGTGTAGAGGAGAGAAGAGGAAGGCGTATGTGCAGAGGAGAGAAGAGGAAGGCGTATGTGCAGATCGAAAATAAGAAGAGGAAGGCGTACATGGGGGAATTAAATGGTGTGCAGAGAAGAGAAGGGATAAATGAAATTAAAAAATTTCATTTTAGGCGACTCGAATTGGTATTTAGGTAGTCTAAAGTCTCAAAAAAAATTTAGGTGACCTAAATCGGTATTTAGGTAGTCTAAAGTCTCAAAAATGATATCAATTTTTAAGAGTTTTTTAGAGCCAAAAAAATCCTAAACGGCGCCAAAAATTTCATTTTAGGCGACTGAATTAGTAATTAGGTAAAGTCTCAATATCAATTTTCAAGAGCTTTTTGGAGCCAAAAAATCCTAAATGACGCCAAAAATTTCATTTTAGGCGACGAATTGGTATTTAGGTGGTTTAAAGTCTCAATATCAATTTTCAAGAGTTTTTCTGAGCCAAAAAAATGCTAAATGGTGCCAAAAATTTCATTTTAGGCGACTCGAATTGGTATTTAGGTAGTCTAAAGTCTCAAAAATGATATCAATTTTCAAGAGTTTTTTGGAGCCAAAAAAATCCTAAATGGCGCCAAAAATTTCATTTTAGGCGACCTGAATTGGTATTTAGGTAGTCTAAAGTCTCAAAAAAGATATCAATTTTCACGAGTTTTTTGGAGTAAAAAAAAAAATCTTCATTTTAGTCGACCTGAATGCAATTCAGGTCGCCCAAAATCCGAATTTGGGCGACCTGAATGCAATTCAGGTCGCCTAAAATCCAAAATTGGCGATATCAATTTTTAAGAGTTTTTTAGAGCCAAAAAAATCCTAAATGGCGCCAAAAATTTCATTTTAGCGCGATTTGAATTGGTAATTAGGTAGTCTAAAGTCTCAATATCAATTTTCAAGAGCTTTTTGGATCCAAAAAATCCTAAATGACGCCAAAAATTTCATTTTAGGCGACTCGAATTGGTATTTAGGTAGTTTAAAGTCTCGAATATCAATTTTCAAGAGTTTTTCGGAGCCAAAAAAATGCTAAATGGTGCCAAAATTTTCATTTTAGGCGACCGAATTGGTATTTAGGTAGTCTAAAGTCTCAAAAATGATATCAATTTTCAAGAGTTTTTTGGAGCCAAAAAAATCCTATATGGCGCCAAAAATTTCATTTTAGGTAATTCGAATTGGTATTTAGGTAGTCTAAAGTCTCAAAAATGATATTTATTTTCAAGAGTTTTTTAGAGCCAAAAAAATCTTCATTTTAGGCGACCCGAATGCACCAGTCGCCCAAAATCTGATTTGGGCGACCGAATGCAATTCAGTCGCCTAAAATCAAAATTGGCGACCCGAATTGCATTCAAAGTCGCCAATATTAAAAACATTAAAAAAACAAACCTACTTACGGCGCCAAACAAATAAATTTTATTCTAAAAAAAAAAATTATTTCAATTTGGGCGACTTGAATACAATTCAGTCGCCTAAATTAAATATTGGCGACACAATTCAATTCAGTCGCCTAAATTCAAATATTGGCGACCCGAATTCAATTCAGTCGCCTAAGGCTCTTTTTTCTTCCATATATTTACAAGAATGCCACGCCTTCATTTTTTACTTCCTATTTTTTAATAAGGACGTTTTTTAGGGTAGTAATATCCAAATTTTGTAGTAGTGTCACATCTGTCCCATCCCACTTTTTTCTTATTCATTTTGTTGAAGAGATTAGTTCTTTAGGTTGGTGAAATAATGACAGATAAAATATTGAGGTTTTAGTTGAAAATTTTAATATTATTATTATTATTGTATATAATTAATTATTTTTTATTGTTTACAAATTTTTCCCAATAATATATTAACATTTGTTAAAGCATGATACTTTTCTTAAAATTAATGTGAATATAATTAATATATATATATTTGTCATTTAGTAAAATTCATATTCTTTTTAGTCATTTTACATCTAAATTTTCTTTTCCACTGATTGTCCAAACAACTTTATGATTGTCAAGCTGACTTTTATAAAGATTAATGCAAATATTAATCACATTATATAATATGACTTTTAACACACCTAACTTGTTGAGTTTGTGAAAGTCAAATTGAAAAAAAAAGTCATATTTGTCATCATTAATCGAAACATACTTAGTCATCCAAGAAGCAATGTGTAGTTGCGGGAGCAATTACAAATTCTAAATATAGGTCCATTATAATATCCTAAATTTTGAACCAAAAGATTTGGGAATTAGCTTGTGACAGGCAGATAACCAACCCAGTTCAGGGGATGTAAAAAATGTAATAACTCCATTCTCATGTAATTATTGTATATAATGAATTATTATTATATTATTGGAATATATGGAATTTTCATGACAAGTAATATTTGTTTTAATGTGATTGGCTAAATTAAAGATTAATTAGGAAAAAATAGATTTCATCATATGATGATAAGAAGACATCTAGGACAAGGCCACATGTCTTCATATAAATTAAAGATTAATTAGAGGGGACACATGTATACCCTTATCTAATAATTAAGGATTAAATGATAAGATGACTCTTTCAAGAGAGTCAAAAATGGTGGCTAGGTGTTAACAAGAAGGAGAAAATGCCAAAGACACATGGAAAGGTGAGGTTAAAGGAAGAGACACCTAAGCTACCAAGTGTTAATATGATATTTAAAGAAGAATAGATAAGGACACTTGTATACACTTGAATAATTATATGTGACACCTAATCATCTTCTTCATTAAGCAAAGGATTACAACCACAAGAGGTATATAATTGAAGATATTTTGTGCCCAAAAGATTACACATGGCGTGACAAGGAGGAGGAGGAGAAGAAGACAAGATTTCCCTAGAAGATGGAAGAAGAACCTAGAGAACTCAAGGAGATAATTACAAGGGTAAAATGGTAAAATTGCAAGGAGACACACACACACACACACACACACACACACACACACACACACACACACACACACACACACACACACACAGAGAGCAGAAAGAAGAGAGTGGGGAGTGGGGAGAATCACAAACAAGAAGAATTGCAAAAGAGGATTGAGGTAAGGAAGTTATGAGATTTATTCTACTTCCTTCAAATTCATACAAATATGTTTAAGCTTTTAGTTAGTGATCTTGAAGTTCTAGCTACAATTACAAAGAAGTTCAAGAAGAAGTAGCAAAAGAAGTTAGAACCTTGAGCAAGTAAGCCTTTTTCTCTAACTTCTTGTAATTTTGCAAAATTTTAAGGGAATTTTGGCAAATAGCTAGAACATGATGATATGATTTTACTTTGGTGATTTTGATGGTTTTAAAGTGTTTAAAATGGAATTTTGTATAAGGAAGAGTGTAGAGCATGATTTTGGAAGTAATAAGGTTAAGATATGAAGGAACATAACTTGAGAAGCTGAAAAACCAGCAAGGGTATTTTCATAAACTGGGAATGATTTGCGTATCTCTGGCCTTGGCAAGTATTTGTAGTAAAAAATAGACATGTCAAGAGTCATTTAGATTTTTAGAATACCTTAATCGGATTTTTCTACAATTAGTTATGAATTTTTGAAATTGGGTCAAATTTTTGGAATTTTCTCGGACCCTATGCGAAAATGAAGAATTAATAACCAATCACTCGTTAATAAAAAGAATTGATGAGTTTCAAATGGTGAAAGACCGTTCATACAAATTATATATTTACATATTTTTAGAGAGAAGTTATATTGATAATGACACCATTTATATTGTATTACTTTAGGTCTATCATTCTTATTTAGTAGCTGAGAGTTTGTTATTCAACTGATCAGTTGTTGCAGGTAAGTAACCCTAATCTCATATGCTTCGTATATCTCTGTATGTATGTTTTACCATGTATATGTATGCATTCGGTTGTTGTTATTATCCAAGCGCTTTGGAACCGGAACTCACTGTGTTCGACTAGGGCCTTATTGTGTGCTATGCCCTGCAGTCTATGCTGTGTGCTATTAAGACTGCTTGTTCCGAATTTGGCTGTATGTCACGCTATATGTGATTTGCTGAATGCTTATGATTTGTGCTTATGGTTTTCTTACATACTTTGAATATACTTTGTGTATGAGATTAATGGTTATTCTGTGATCCTTCGGGATTCCAGCCTCTGCTACTACCTGTATATGTACAGTTTATTGGATGTAGTTCCCAGGAAAATGTTAGCAAATGGAGGTGTTTGACTAGTTCCAGATTATTCGGAGAGTTGTTAAAGAAATTTTATGCAATTATTGTTTTAAATTTTGTAACAAAGATTTGTAATTTATTATCAGTATACCACGCCCAAATCGTTTTGCCACTGCGCTGTGCTATAATGCTCTAATCTGTATATTATTTGAAGGGTGTGATAGTTGGATTTAATAAATATGAGGGTACCACACTACCTACCATCCGAAAGGGCGAAGCCAATAGGATGTAAGATCCATAGAAACATAAACTTAGAAAATCTCCCTCCATTTCTAAGTTTTTGGATAGCACATTGAGATAGATTCTCATTTTATTCGAGATCATATTACAACCATCCGATATCTATACGATGGGTTCCACGGTTGCAGATGTATTTATCTCTTTAAGAAGCAAAGTCCAAAACAAGTATGGCCCAAAACTAGAAGCCCGTGATGATTCATATTGTTATTAATTCTTTATCATTCTTTTTGTATAGCATATGGTAAAGCATTTGTGTTGTCTCTTTCTGACTGGACAACGTGTACAAGCCTTGTAAATACCTATTGAAGGATCAGTGTGGCTGAAGCTGAGAGGACTACAGTATTGAAGCCCTTTCTTTAATATTTTCTCTTCAGTATGTGCAGGATGCTTATGGAAGCACTTCTAATATCTCAGCTCCAGGAACAAGAACATGTGTCGGCTAATTCATTGTTTCCTATTTATATAACTTCTTCTTCTTGTTGTTGACTTGTTGTTATATTATTTTTTGCTTTGTTTCTGGATGTTGTAAGCTTTTCTTAGCTATTAGTAGAAGTACCTTTCGATTAAGAAGGAAAAAAAAAAAAACAAGTTATATATATATATATATATATAATCAATTGATGGCTAAAATCTACAAACCCCAATAATTTTTTTAAAATTAATTTGTACTTAATTTTTCCAACATTTCAAAATTTAAATTATCATCCTTGATGTTTTAGATTTTGATATTAAACCCTTGCCGTCAATTTTTCCGTTAAGTTAGAAAACTGCCACATTAGGTTACACTACAAAAAAAATATTGGATTAGCTACGGAAAAAACACCGTCGTAAAAATAAAATAAAAAATAATTACGGACGGTGTTTTTTGCGACTAAAATTTTCCGTCGGTAATTTTTAATTACCCATAAAATTCTGTGGATAATTTCCGTAGTTAATCCGATATTTTTTTGTAGTGTTAATACACACGACATAACATCTAACATGAATTAAAAACTTTAGGCTATAAGATAAAAAAAAAAAAAAAAAAAAGTATAACACCCCCCCCCAAAAAAAAAAAAAAACCAAAAAAACTTGAATAGAGGGATTTTGAGGGTATGGGAAGTAAGTTGAGCAAAAAAATTTGTAAGTTGAATTTTAAAAAATTGGAGAAGTTGGGTTATAAAATTTTAACAAATAGAAGATAAAAGAGGGAAAAAAAGTAAATTCAAAAATTTTAACACAACTTCTCTAAAATTTTTAAATCCAACTTTAAAAAAATCCCGCCCATTACTTTAATTTCCCTCCCCTCCTCTCATATTTCAAAATCTAAATTCATTTTAATGTGGTAGTTTAAATTTTAATGTTGGATGAATCATCATCCCCATTATTCTAATGTGGTAGTTTCCATTAATAAACTAACTAGCTTCAAGATTAACAGCATGATTTAAGATCTCTAAAATGTTAAATTTAAACTTTGAAATTTTAAAGTGTTATATATACAACTAACTACTGGAAGTTCAAGAGGCTTTATAAATTTAGCCTTTATTCAAACTCTTAACATTTTTTTCTTTTTTTTTTTTTTTTTTTTTTTTTTTGAGTTTCAGTGAAGCACATTGGAGAATACTTATAAATAAGATTAACTGAGTATGTTTGAGATTGATTTTTTAAAATGTTCCTATTAGTAATGAGAATAATGTTATTACAACAGCTTCAACTGCAGTACTCTATTCTAATTTTGAATAGGTGTATAATTGGAAAAACAGAATAATTTATTTAAAATTAAAAGATTAGGTAGATTTTGTTTATAATTAAAATCAGAGGGAGTAATAAATTATAATTGTCCAAATTTTAATGTCAAGTGGTCCACCAAAAACGTATAACTGTTTTTTGCCATAAAAAATATATAACTGGTATGTTGTAAGTTTCAAGTGGAAAGATCTGCGATATTTTAATGAAACATTCTTATCAACGATGTGATGATACTTGAATTTAAAAAAGGAATTAGGTGCGTGATGTTGTGTGGACGAGACCCATGTGACAGAAATAAAACCCAACATGAAGAATCAAAGGAACGGTGGTTATGGTGTCCATTCAAAGGATACACATCATCTCCTCGTCTCATTTTGATCATTTAGATGAGATTTAGACGATCCAAATTTCATATTTTTTATTTTCTTAAAAAAATATTTTACTAAGTATAGAAACTAAAATAAAGATAATATCTTAACTAAGTACCTTTTTAAAAAATAATTTTTGTAGAAAAAATATTAAATCCGACCAATCAGATTGAATGAACAAATGGTGCCTATTCAAATAGGCACTATAATCGTTCCAAAATGAAACATGCCTAATTAGATTTTTGATGATGACTACAAGATGAAATGTTATTTAACTAATGGAGAAATATTTATTCTCCTAATATCCCTTGCAACTTATTAACTTAGTATGTCAGCATATGATTATCCTAATACCCCTTGCAATTTATAACTCGTTTTTCAAATTTTGATGGGAGACTTTTGTCCCATTCTTCCTAGCTTTTTTTGTGTAAGTTTTATTTTTCACATAAGAAATTAAAATATATATGAGCAGAGGCGGACCTATGTGTATCTTGCCCCCCAAAAATTTGGGACTTTAAAAAAAATAATAATAGGTCTCATATAGGAATATGCAAAGATATTCGGGGGAATAATACATGTTTTTGATTCCAAGATGCAAAGATTTCTATATTTGGCGCCTATTCCTATATCTTTGGATTTCCATTAGCATTAATATTATTTGTCTACTTTCCTTGAATTAATACATGTTTTCCTATATTTGCGCCTATTCCTATATGCTTTGGATTTCCATTAGCATTACTATTATTTGTCTACTTTCCTTGAATTATTTTTATTGTAATATACTTTTTTTATATTAAAATATATGTACTTGAACTTATTAAGTGTGGACCCTTCATTATAATTTATGTAGTTGCATTTCTAACCGTATTTAGCCTTGCTTTTCTAAAACGGTTTGTAAAATAATTTCCTTTCTTATTACATTATCAATATTCACTTGATTTCATAAATATTTTTTGTATATTTTTTCTTATTTATATTCTTTTATTTTTTAATGCATTTAAAAATTTCCTTTAAAAAAAATATATTTTACAATGAGACACTTTATATGAGACACTTTAGCATTTTGAAGAAAAATTGTATGTTATCAATGAGCTCTTTTTGTGCGCAAAGGGGGAAAATGAGCTTTTGAAGCTATGTCCATTCAATTGTCTCATATTATGTATGGGATAAGTTTTTTTTCTTTGCTATACAAAGAAAATTGTTTTTATTAACAAACATAAGGGAAATGTACATTTAGAGAAGTTTTAAGAAAATAAATTATAATTAAGAATGATATATATTAAAAAGTTAAAAAAGACCAAATTTTTTAGTTGATTTTTCATTGCTAGTATTTTATTTTAAAAAAAAATACTTATCTTTAATTTTTAAAGACTTATTTTAAATTTTTTAGTACTAAAGAAATAAATATTAAAATTTGAGAATGAGTAAAAATACTATAAGTAAGTTCATATGAGTAGTGTATCCCAAAAAAAAAAAAAAAAAAAAAAAAATCATATGAGTAATGAAAATATTAAAAAGGAGTACTAAAAATTAATTAATTTTTTTTTTCTAAAATTAGGTAAGAACCGTAGTATTTTTGTAGGATTTAAAAAATTCAGTCTTTAATTCTTATTAATGTTGCTATAGAGTCTTGAAGGCCAAAAAATTTGTTACAAAGTCATTATATTTCTCAGCAATCCTTAAATATTCTAAATATGATAAAGACACTGATCTAGTTGAGGTGGTAAGAGACCTCATCCATATAAGGAATATAACACAAATTCGAATCTTGAAGATAGTACTTGTTGGGAAATATAGGAATTCTTTGCCCCAATAAATCTGAAAGGAAAATCCTTAATTAATTAATTAATTATTATATTTTTTTTTTAAAAAAAAGATCGGAGAGACTTAAACTTATTAAAGCTTGAATTGACGGGAGACAAAAATGGCCCTTTGACCCCATGAAATATACTCTAGCGCCTTGGTCTATTCCTGACAACTCAGCTCGTCCATCCACCTCGAAAAACCACGGTTCCTACCCCAACCCCCGAAGGGTCTAAAAAGGAGCGAACTTTTTCTCTGTTTATCCTTCAATCCGCTCTCTCTCAGGAGTTCGAAGTTTCCTAGCTCCTTCCCGTTTCGCTGATTTTGGCTCTATCTTCAATTGCGCTTCTCCCCCATTTCTCGCTTCTGGATTTTCTTGAACTTATCACAGTACTCGTGGTGGTTCGTATAGTGAGAATCTGTTTTGTGAACTTTAATGGCAGTGTTGCTGCTTCTTTTCCTAATAGCAGTCGCTGTTGCTGCTGATGAAGGTAAGTTACTTGTTATCCCGTATTTTCCTTCTGTGATACTGAATTCTCTGATTGATTTATCTATCTGTGTTCCTTAATTGGTTTGTGCTTCTGTAATTGCATGTCTGAATGAGATATGGGTTTCGTCTCCAATTTCTTTACATGAAGAGAGTATTAGCAATATAGAGAAAATCGGGGCTATAGACTTTAAGTTGCATTGATTGGTATGATAGTATTTCATTGTGAGCCCTGCAATTCTGGTGGACTGTGTAGTGTCGGTAGTTAGGAAATTATATGCTTAACCTTATGTTGATCACAAGCTTGCTAATCAAATTGTATTATGTAATTGTTTAAAAAGGTTCTTCTGATGGTGACCTAGCATGTAGCTATCATCTGTAAGTATGTTACTCTAAGTTCAGTTGAATCCCTGTTTCCTCACTTACATGTAACTCTCACACAGGGTGACAAAATATTACCTTCAAATTTGTCATAGTTCATGATTAAACATGAACTATTGTGATGATTCTTCACAGGCCACTGATGAGTTAATTGGTCGTAGGGAATATATTACTAACTTGATGAACAATTTGATCATTTATGTATGCTAAAATACTACCTCCTCCAATCTTTAATATAAGAACCAATTAACTTTCTTTGGAGAGATAAATGAAGCTAAATGAATTACTAAATTTTATGATAGGTTCTGTATCATTAAATTCTATATTAGATTATAAGTCAGACAAATTAGTTTGGAAAAAAAATAATAAATATAAATACTTCAATGTAATTTTTTTGGCTTCCTTAATCTCTTCAAAAGTCAACTAGATTTTACATTAGGGACGGAGGGAGTATTTTTTTTGGGGGTCATGCATATTTTTCACGAATACTAGAAAATTATCTGTTATTTCATTTTTCTTTTTGTCTCAATATGGGATGAAAATCTTCTATGCGCAGATTTTTCACTTAGGGCATGCAGAAGATTAAAAACCTTCTCTAGGATGGTTTAGTTATCTAAAATCCTACATTTGTGTCTGCGTTTTTTGCTGCAGAAGCTTTTATTGGAATCAACATTGGTACAGCTATTACTGACATGCCTAGTCCAACACAAATTGTGGCACTTCTTAAGGCTCAGAATATCCAACATGTCAGACTCTATGATGCTGACCAGGCCATGCTTCTTGCACTTGCCCGAACAAGAATCCGTGTAACTATTTCTGTTCCAAATGAACAGATCATTGCCATTGGTCAGTCCAATGCCACTGCAGCAAACTGGGTTTCTCGCAATGTTGTAGCTCATGTTCCTGCAACCAACATTACCTCCATAGCTGTTGGATCTGAAGTACTAACTACCCTCCCAAATGCCGGTCCAGTCCTAGTCTCTGCTCTAACATTCATTCACTCTGCACTAGTCGCTGCTAATCTGGATCAGCAAATTAAAGTCTCTACTCCACACTCTTCTTCTATCATCCTTGACTCATTCCCACCTTCCCAAGCTTTTTTTAATCGCACCTGGGATCCAGTTATGGTTCCCTTGCTTAAATTTTTGCAATCAACAGGTTCATTTCTTATGCTCAATGTATATCCATATTATGATTACATTCTAGCTAATGGTGCAATCCCATTGGATTATGCGTTGTTCCGTCCTCTGCCTCCAAATAAGGAAGCTGTCGATGGCAACACTCTCCTGCATTACACTAATGTCTTTGATGCTGTTGTTGATGCTGCTTATTTTGCAATGTCATATTTGAACTTCACCAATATCCCTATTCTGGTGACTGAGTCAGGATGGCCCTCCAAAGGCAGCTCATCCGAGTCAGATGCAACGCTTGATAATGCAAACACTTACAATAGCAACTTGGTCAAACATGTCCTTAACAATACGGGGACTCCTAAACATCCTGGAGTTGCAGTTAGTACGTATATTTATGAGCTTTATAATGAAGACTTAAGACAGGGTCCAGTCTCAGAAAAGAACTGGGGGCTTTTTTATCCAAATGGAGAACCAGTTTATGTCTTACATTTGACTGGTGCCGGTACTGTCCTGGCAAATGATACAACAAATCAGACTTTTTGTGTTGCAAAGAATAATGCAGATACTAAGATGCTACAGGCTGGACTTGATTGGGCTTGTGGACCGGGGAAAGTAGATTGTTCAGTTTTGCTGCAAGGTCAACCATGTTATGAACCAAATAATGTAGTTTCACATGCTACATATGCTTTCAATGCATATTATCAGAAGATGGATAAATCTTCAGGGACCTGTGATTTCAAAGGTGTTGCCATCATCACCACCACAGATCCAAGTATGTCATCTTCTGAACATTCATAGTTAAATACCAGTGAAGATGACTGCAAAGGATGTGTAGATTTAGGGAGAAAAACAGTTAAATACCATCATTATAGGGAAGTAGGAAAAATTAGTGTTTGCATCTGATAATTGAGGAATATTATAGTGTGGAAATTTCAGACTCCCTGTGGACAACTTTGTTGCATTAGTTTGTTCTTTATTGGCCTTATTTGCGGATTCACTTTACACTGATGAGATTTTTGCATTAGCAATCTCAAATTCAAGGTTTATAGCATGTGTAGTGTAACTGAAATTTGTCATATTGTCATGCAGGTCATGGTTCCTGTGTCTTTCCTGGAAGGTATGATCTCAAGTTTACAATTGATGCAAGCTACTTGTTACTACCTCTAGTCCTTAATATAAGATCCAGTTGACTAATCTTGAGATTAAAAAAACTAAATATATTACTTAATTTAGCATATGTTATATAATCTCTTTGAGATGCTTATGTTTATCATTAGATTATATATCATTTTATAAATTAACCAACTTAGTTTGAAGAAAAATGATAAATATAAATACTTTAAAGTAACTTATTTAGCTTCCTTAATTTCCCCAAATTAATCAATTGAGTCTTATATTAAAGACGGAGGTGGTATTATATTCTAAATTGTCTGAAATCTTTGTAATCTGATGGAATTACACATTGAATAGAAAATGTAATTCTTATAATATCTGAATGACATGGTTCTTCCTCCTTACAAATACCTTTTATAAGGGCAAGTTCCTCATACTCGTTGAAGTCTCCATCACACTTACGTTTCCAATATTTCTCTATTAGAAAATAAGGGTTGTGAAATTTCCCGTTTGTGAGATGACTCTACATAATTTGCCGAACCGTTCTTTCTTATTCCTTCTTTTCTTTCTCTATGTTTGTGAACATCAGTGGTGGTAAAAACAGAACCAGCACAAATGGCACGTCACTGGCACCATCTTCTAATTCTACATCATCAGGCTACTTTTCAAAATACGCTCACAATGGTGAATTCTTCAAAAGCTCTTTTGTCATAGGTATGTTACTATGGAGAGCAATTGTCATGTAAGTTAGTCACATTTGCTCTGTGCATTTGGTATTGGAGTTGTCGGAGATCCATGGAAGGGTGATCTTCAGCTGCTTATGGAAGATTGCTGCAAAAGCCAATTTTGTTTTTCCTCCTATTGAGGATTTAAAGGCATATAGGTTTCCTCAAAATGTATATTTTATTCTTACATTTGTATAATGTATGTCTTCATTTGATTTTTGTACCAACAACAATTTATGGAATCGCCAGGGTGGCTGGAGGCCGCAATATTTATAGCTCCTTATAAATAGTGCAGCTTCCACTCGTGTTTATATATATCTATACCAGATATAATATTAATATTGATTGTTGATATTGATGGAACTTCTACATCGATTCTTTGTATTCTTTGATCTGTACTGTAATTGTTCTATCTCACATTCAACTAAATCACCATTGGAAAATGATCTTAAATTGCATCCAAAATACTGGACAGACCCATTGCTCTCACACAGTGATGTGGACCCAATACTAACTTGTTCTAGAAAATCCAGAAATTACAAATTGGGTATGCCTCCTCATTTACATCAAATGACTAATCTCATGTAAAGTGACAGAATTGCCCTTCACGATTACATCACGCAGTGCTTCTAGAATTTTGCGTCAAAAGGCATTACACAAGGAGTGGCTCTTCACCCATTCTCTCATTCCTTTTTACCTCTTCATTGCTTAAAGGCAGATTATTAGTACTGGCATCAGAAGAGCCAAATCCTATTAAAACTCATTGTATCTATCAAATTATACATGGACATAACGACTTTCTCCAAATTGAAACACAATATCGACATGGCTAAACTAGAAGAACTAAATTTAGACACTATAACACCATAGGGACTGAAAAGGTGTGTTTAAACTCTCTAAAACACAATATCACTATACAGATAATAGTCAACAAAATTTTCATCATATAGCTGTAAGAGGAATCCAGGGGTTGTACCATTGCACCACCAGTTATTATGTTGCTTGCAGTATGGCTTCTCACAGACACTACACTTAGGAAACTGAAACCAACACTCTGAACACAAGAAATCTGTACCTCCTGATGCTACTATTGATCTAATGCATCCACCACAGTTCTCACACCTTGGAATGCACAAAGTGCATGCCCTACACTCCTTCCTCTTGCATTTCCCTCTTGGGCAGTCATAAACCATTCTGACCTCAAAGCACATAGGACATGTTTGCAAGTCAATAATCTGATGGCTTTCTTTGGGCTTAAAGGCAGAGAAACTGAACCTTTCATGGTAAAAGATAGGGTGTTGTTTTTGAAGCTCCTTTAATGGCTGGTTCTGATCTTTTGTAAGGTAAGAAGAAAGTGTGTCAATGTGCTGCTTCTTGAAGTTGTAGATGCCATTTATCCTCAGAATGCTTAGGTTGTGGCTTCCTTGGCATAGAATTTTGACAGCTGTCAGTACTCCTTCTGGGGTTATGCCAGTGCATGCTGGTATATAGAGCTACACAGAAATGAAATGAAGTCAGTATTGGGAGAAAGATTCAATCCTGCAACATTTGGGAACATGTTCTAGTTAGGGAATCAGGATAATCCTCAAAATTACTTTTCTGGATGAAGTTACAGTGAATTGAAAGGAGAGGATTAATTGGACCACAATGGTTTAGCTCAAAATGACCTGCGTTTTATTTATAAAAATGGGAACCCATACTCTGGATCTTTCCTAATTTTATTTTTAACAGATCTAAATTTATTGCACAATAAAGTAAGTTAGTTATTAATTTTTTAGTTCACATAATCTTATTTTCTAGTTTACTTTTTAAAAAATTCAACCCCCATGATATAAAGTCGATATTTTTTTTACTCTAATTGGTCCCCTTCATTCCCATCCATTCTTATCCCCTGGTCAACCAATCCTATCTGGTATGAAAATTACGAGTAGATAACCATAACAATTAACGAATCGAGAATCTTAAAAAAAAAAAAAAGAGTATCTGTGAATCAAACCTTGTCTATGAAAGGATTTTCTTCAACGACCTTTTGAAGGCCAATGTCAGTGATGTTCTTGCAGTTCATCAGAGCTAAACTGGAGAGCCTACCGTTGGCCTTAGCAGCGATTCTGATGAGAATCTGATCGGTAAGCTTGGAGCTGAGAGGACCTTCAACAAGGAGGTTCAACCAGGGCAACAAGTCGTCATTTAGGGCGTCGTTGAGCGATTTGCAGACGAGAGACATGGCGAGGAGCTCGTAGAGAGGAAGGTAAGGGAGGACGAAGAAGAAAGCATCGTGAGGTGGCTCTGAATCGGATGGTTGTGATTGATCGGAGGCGAGGGTGAGAGTGGAATCAGAAGAAGGCTCCGATGAATCGGCCATTGTTGTGGTTTCTCACTTTTCTATGACTGTTTTTTTTTTGTCGAAACTTTTCTATGACTGTGAACCCTTAAAAGACGATATTTTTTTTGGAGAGAAGATCCAGCTTTATTCGGGTCAGCATCAATGCTTTTGTTTTGTAGTGTTTAATTTATCTTTTTGAATTGTTGGGATCAGGTGGGTCCGCTTGAGTCGTAAGCCTCACCCAATTAGAGGAGGGGAAAAAATGAATGGGGCTCCCCGTATCCTTTCTGGAAGATCCAATTAACCAAAATTATAAGGGCTGCACATTTTGGAATTATTGTTAAATCATTACATTTTTTATAAATTAAAATAAATTTTTAATTATATCTATATATTTGAACATTAATTAATTACAAGGAAAAAAAATGATGAAGCTTTCTAAGTGATTTATATTGTGAACCAAGTCATTCTTTTAAAAGCATTTATATTGTGGACATGATGGAATATAAGAAATAAACTCTTTTTGCTTAATATGCTATTACCTACGTGTCCTAAGACGTAATTTAGAAGGGAATTTCAGTATTAAATATAAGATATTTTTTATTTAATCTCTTATATTTTTTTCAAATTAATTTACCTAATTTATAAAATGATATATAATATAATAATACATATAAATATTTTATAGAGATATTTAGTAATTTATTTAGCTCCCTTAATATATTTAAATTCATTAACTAAATCTTATATTAAAGATGGAGGTAGTATTATTTATAAGAGGATAAATAAAAAACAGAATAGTGAAAATAAGATGAAGGATAGTGCATGTGAAAAAAATAATGAAAAAGTAAATTAATTAGGGGTAAAATTGGTATATAAAAAAGACATTTAATGTTTAGACAATCCCAATATGAAACTTAAAAAAAAAAAAAAGACCAATTCAAAAATTTGAATTTTACATAAAAGATCAGACCGAGTATGTATTAAAGGAAAAAGCTATTTCTTCTGAACAACAAAAATAGGATGGCTAGATTTTTCTTAGAAAAATCATTTATTATACATTAATGCTGACATGGTTGTATCTGTATAGTCATATACAAAATAAAAAATTTATAATAACCACAGTTAAGGGAGAACTGGCGTAGTAATTACTGAGGAAATGATGATGGTGGAGAATTATTTAAGATAGCTAGCGCCTAATAAGACACATACACACACATATAAAATAAAAAGTGGGTTGAAGCGGCCCTCAGGATTGGGTCAAACAAATGGCAGTTAATAAGTAAAGGAAGAGTAATAAGATAATTTTTTTTAAAAAAATTATTGAATGGAACTTTTTGACAAACGGTTTATCCGAAAACAGATAAAAATTGACATACCAAAAAGGCAAAAAAAAAAAAAAAAAAAAAAAAAAAAAAAAAAAAAAAAAAAAAGAAAGAAAAAAAGGTTATCAGAAGTGCTTAGTGAGCAAGCCGGCCCTAAACATATAATGAACAAAAGTCACGATCTCTAATTTTATGAGACAATTAGTTTTGCATGAGCGTGAGTGTTTCTATGAAGTTACTTCATAGACAATAACCATTACCTACAGTAAAATAGGATTCAATTGACTTTTTTAGAAGAGATTAAGGAAGCTAAATAAATTATTAATTAATTATAAAATATATTGTGCATCATTTGATTATATATTAATTTATAAGTTAGACAAAGATAAAAATAAATACTCTTAAAATAATTTATTTATCTTTCTTGATCTCTTTAAAAAAATTAATTGAGTTTTATATTAAAGATAGGAAGTAGTATTTGGAGTTGACATCCCTTTCATTAGGCAAGAGCTTCCATGCCACCTTCGAACTTGGAGTTTGTTGGCAGGAATGATTCTCCCAAGAGTAAAGGATGAGGAGATGATAATGATTTGCCTTCACCTATTTAAATCTTTAGGTTCAAATTGGGTCAACATAAAAGTTTTTTTTTGTCGCCCACCTGATTTATCGGAGCTTCGCCTCAACTAATCCGGATTCGACCCGCGTCGTGCACTTGGCTATAATAGAAGAGTCTCCCAGCGGAGTTTTTTGCATTCACAAAATAGGACTCAAGTCCGAGACCTTACTTAAGTGAAACAAGCCGTTTACCACTTAAGCTAACCCACGTTAAACCAACAGAGAAGTTTCTTTAGACTACAATGAAGACCATGCGGATCACACTTTTTAAACTCGGCTGAAATAACAACAACTTTTATAAAACGAGGTATTCTCCCCCATTGTTGTACGGGTCAGTGGACTCTACCCAATCGTTTTTAAGACTAAAAATCACTTTGGTAAGGAGATGCAAATTTAAAGCCATTGATGTAAGCGTAGGATGCTAATTTTGGTGAGGCGTTGCATTGTTTAGGTTTTTAGGATCTCGAATAGAGTTCTAGCAGTTGGAGCAAGTCGGTGAAGAATCATTGTACTGCCGTCATCGGAGTGTTTAAAAATTGTACGTTATTGTGATAAAGCTCAAAGTTAATTTGATGTGTTTATATCCATCCAAGGGGTTTTGTTTTGTAGTGTGACGGCAATAACTTTGTCTTGTCTAAAGATTTTTTTTTTTTCCTACTTCAACAACCGACTTTTGGCTTGTAGGTTTTTTTTACTTTCATGTGTGTGTTTTGGCCCATATGTTTCAGTACCCAAAAGTTGCAATTGTTATAGAAGGAAGAGCCTTTATGATTTGCCCGTGAAGACAAGAATGGTCACATGTGGCTGAATGCAGTGGTGGAGATAGTGGAGGGCTAGGAGTGGCCCCCACCCCCCTAAAATTACATAAAAGAATCTAAATATTTAGGAAATTACATTTCAACTTTATAAAAATTTCAATATTTTTACTTTAGTCCCCATTAAAAGTTTCATGGAAGGACTAAAATGAACATCTTGAAATATTTATAGGTCTTAAATGTAATTTCATAAACACATGCATTCTATTTTGTAATTTTCGCTCCCCGTAATTGTAATTCCTGGCTCTGCCTTTGGGCCTGAATGTCTTTAACGATACCATTGCAAGTAAGAGTAGTACAACTCTATTATCATAATCAGGTGGGGAAATTATAGTTCTGTTTGCTTCTTTATTTGGATTCTCCATATTTCGTCCCACTGTCTACGATGTTGTTGCCTATATGCTATTCTCTTGAATAATGTCACCAAATTTGTTTAGGAGTACGATTCCTCAGTTTCAGCCCCGTGTGCTCTGGCCTAACAAATAGTGATGTTGGTTCTCCAAATGCAAGGAACAATTGAGAGTAACCCTTGTCACATTTTTTGCAACTGCCTATCTGCTCGGTCCTTATTAGTTGTATTTGTAATTGTAACTGTATTAGTTGTTCTGAAGGATATTTAAACATTAGTTGTTATATAATGTTGCTCGTTTATCTTCTTCGTGGGTTGATAGTTGCGCCTCCAAGTTTAGAATTTTGTCATGATGGTTTGGCCTTGAAGGTGACTCTTCTTCAGTGTTGAGCTACCAATGTTGTTGTTCCAGATGGCATTGGCTTCCTCCTGATGACATACATGTTGCATGTCATATTGGTGGTTGGTAAATTTTGTTGAGGAGCTTGGTCTTTTATCCCTTGAAGATTGTTTGGGTGATATATGGACAACAGTGTGATGGTCTCGAGATGCCATGTAAGGGGAAAAGCACCAATGTAGCAACTTTTACAAAAAATTGTATCCAATTGAAGAACTTTGGAAAAGAATTACTGAAGTAATGCAGTCAAAGGCGCCACTGTCCCGACGACACTGTAGCGGCGTCAAAAGTGCCGACGCCACCTGGTGGTGTCGGGAATCATCCGGACACCCCACCCCCCACCCATGACTCCTTCCCTCTCCCTCACCATTTAGCTCGTGACTCCTTCCCTCTTCCTCACCCGTGACTCCTTTCCTCTCCCTCACCATTCACTCCTTCACTCTCCCTCATCCCTGACTCCTTCTCTTTCACTCTCATCATTCACTTCTTCCCTCATCTGAAAACTCCCTCCATCCTCCATCTTCTTCATTCTGTTTCTTCAATTTTTTTTTTTTTTTTTTTTTTACAAAAAATGAATCAAATTCGTTCATTTGTATATTATAATGGTTCTAAAAATATAGGTGTAAATTGATTGAGCTTTGAAGGTGAAAGAAGAGCAATGTATATTGTTCGAGGCATGTTCGCTGAAGATTTAAATAAAAAAATCCGTCAAAAGTTAAAGCTGCAACAAAATCAGGTAATATCTTCAGTGACGGGTAGAGTTCCTTATGGAAACTGCAAATATGCTGGTTTTGAGATATTCGATAATGAGGATATGGATATTTTTGTTCAAATATTCGACAAAAACCCTACGTCCCAATTTGCTGAGTTATATGTGGATATTGAGACGTCAGAGGAGGGTGTACCAATACCGACTCATGGACTCCATCAATCATATTATATGGCTCATTCTGGTACACCTCAACCAACACAATCAACCGTTGGGCATGGAGAAGAAAGCGACTATATGGTAGATGAACCTGACAATGAGGAGGAACAAAAGGAAGAAGATGAAGACACTTTATTGGCTAATGACCATGATCAGAATGATAGTGATGCAGATGACGAATATCATGGTAATGTCAGGTCACATCAAATTGGTATGTTACAATCATCAGGTTAGTTACGGAGTTGTATTATTATATAATTTATTTTTTATTAGTTACCATGTTTTCGCATAAATTGTATTATGTGTGAATATGCAGATATTACACCGTTTTGGAATGAAATTCCGCATTATGAGGCTGTTGATGAAGATTACCCGCATGAGGATATACTAGATGTGGAAGGCTTGGGCCGTGGTCCGTGGGTAAGAGGAGACGGATTATATTTGAAACAAGAGTTTGGGTCCAAGAATGATGTGCAAGCCGCAATAAAACATTATTGCATGAAGGAACATCATGGAGCTATAGTGGTTGAGAGTACTACGGCCAAGATGTCAATGAAATGTCGAATCATGAATAAGGTTGCGATTGGAGAGTAAGAGCAATTAAACCGAAGAATAGCAACACTTGGATGGTAACCAAATGGGTTGGAAATCATAGTTGTGTAAGCAAAATTCTCTCCTAAGATCACAAACAACTTAATTCTGAAATTATTTACGAGGCCATAATAGGTATGAGGCACAATACCATTTGATAATTTATGAATTTATTTGTATTTATCAGTGAACATAAATAACATTCTTAGTGTACACTTTTTGTGATTGGTTTTGCATACATGGTCAAGGAAACACCTTCGGTAGCTGTAATCATGATACAAGAAAGGGTGACTCGAATGTCTGGTTATCATGTTTCTTACAGGAAGGCATGGAAGGCAAAACAAAAAGCAATAGCTAAGATTTACGGTCATTGGGACGAGTCATATGCATTCCTACCAAGATGGTTCGAGTACATGTTGAAAATTTCCCCAGGATCTGTTTATCATATTCAACATGGATTATATATTATTGTTGATCGGCGGGTTGTTAATGGGATTCGGGTTTTCCAACGTATATTTTGGACCTTCAGTCAATGTCGTGAGGCGTTCAAATGGTGCAAACTAGTCATACAGGTGGACGGTACGCATTTATACGGTAAGTGAATTAATTATTTGACTAATTATTATTCTCTATTTAAAATTATCTTATCTATCTTAGAGTACTATAAATAATAATTTACAACATATTTCACAAAATCTTTTTATTAATTCACTAATTATTATTCTCACAAATTTCTTTAATTAAATTTAGCTAATAATAATATTTCACAATTTATATATCAAATTATTAATTTACAAAATATTAAATAATTAGTCATCTATCTTAAGGTTTATAATTAACATACAAAATAAATAATTAATTCACTAATTAATTAATTTACTAATTAGTCTTGTATCCTAAGGTTTATAATAAATTTTAAATATTTTCATTCCCTAAATTATTAATTATAATTATTATTTACTCTTTTTATTATTTATAATTATTAATAATTTGTAAGTAATTAAGCATCTATCCCACCGTTATACATTTATTAAGCATCTACAATAAATAAATGTATATAATTAAAAGTTAAATAAAATTATTAAACAATAAACATAACAAAAAAATTAAATGTTACCTGTGCAAACGTGAAGTCGGGGGAGTGAGAGAGAGAATTTGAGCCTCCTTCTTCTTCCTTCCGTGATTATCTCTTCTCTAGGTTTCAAAGTTTCTCGGCCTCTCTCGGCGTTTTCTCGGCTTTAGCAAAAGGAGAGAATGAGATGGAGATTGGAAGGATGAGGAGGTGTGTGTGTGTGTGATGAGTGGCTGTTGTGGGTGAGAGTGAAAAAAAAATGAAGAACATGGAGGATGGAGGGAGTTTTCGGATGAGGAAAGGAGTGAATAATGAGAGGGAGGGGGAAGGAGTCGCGGGAGGGAGGGTGAAAGAGTGAATGGGAGAGGGAAGGAGTGAGGTTGTGTGTAAGTGTGTGGTTGGGGGGGGAGGTGTCGGGGGGCACAAGGGGTCGGGAGATTCCCGACGCCTTAATGGCGTCAGATATGCTGACGCCACTGCCAGGTGGCATCTCCCATCCTAACGCCACCAGGTGATGCCTTGAACTGCATTACTTCGGTAATTCTTTTCTAAAGTGCTTCAATTAGGTACAATTTTTGTTAAAAGTTGCTACTTTGGTGCTTTTCCTACCATGTAAGTCATGTGGTGCCCCGCTCGCTTGTCGGAGAAATTTATTGAATTTGAAAAATGGAATGGGTAATTTACATTCATGAACTGTAACTTTTGAAAAACTCAAGAAATGTGAATTATTCTTCTTTAAGGTGGTTTTTATTGGGTTATCAATTAGTAGTGAGTTCGTGGTTAGTGATGTGTTATTATTACAATAAGGTTGAGCATCTAAAAAAGCACACTTTAAGCATTAATTTATAACTTTAATTGCAATCTTTATTAATATTAAATTGATGAGCCACCAATCTTGTCCCAAACAATCTAAATAGAAATTTGAAGAATATGAATAATGGAATAGTAACACTTTTGGAAAACTCAAGAGATGACAACTATTATTTTTTAAGTTGGCGTTCGTTGGGTTATTAATTCCTAGTGATTTAGTGATTGATAATGTGCCATTATTTCACATTGATTAGTGTTTTTGAGCCCTCCGTTTCCTAACTGTAACTTCAATGCATATTAAAACTATTGAAACTAACTTTATTGAAAGAGTTAAAGAATCCAAAATGGCATAACGTGTATATTGAATACAATTTAATTAAGTAAAATATAGGGGACATAACAGTTAAATACCATCTCAAGTTGGCAATCAGGGATATGGAAATTTTGAAAAAAAGTCCAAACAACCCTTCACATATCGAAAAATACCAACCTTATCTTTGAAAAATCCTCCTCCGATCATGATCTTCAACCTTAATCTTTTTCTTTTGAGTACCAAGAAGATCCAAGGCTTCAACCTCCACGATCTCCTTGGAGACCAACGGAATCACGCCGGAGCTTTGGCCGGCTATGGTACAGAGCTTGTCGGAGGTTTGATTCCGGCGAATGTAGAGGAAGATCAAAAGAACCAGAAAGAGGAAGATGAAGAGGAAATAACAAATAACGATATAGAGTTGCAGATAGAAGTGTCAGGATTACGGAAAACGCGCTCCAACTTCTTCTTCCTCTTTGAATCTAAGCTTGATGAGCAATTCATTTCCTTCGCAATCGCTCAGCTCACAAGGAAAAGAGTGAGGCCTCCCTTCCTTCTATAAAAAAAAAAAGTCGGTCAATTAGAAGTAATGGATTTTGGTGGTGGATATTATAGTATGCCAATATTAATAATTTGCCTCTGCTAATTTCTTTTTCAGTTGTTCAGCCGTCCAACCAAGCAGCTCAATAGCATGGTGAGCGAAGAACAATATATAGAGCATTCCCCAATTGAATTCGACTCTTTGTAATGCCCCTTTGGTCTGTTGGAATATTATTTAAGAGACTGTTTTGAAACATTAAATATTAAATAATTACTTGAAAAAAATTAATGCAATAATCTATACGTACTTTGGTTGAGTATGCACAATATCAACCTTACAGTTGCTGCAGGCGAGTTTACCCTTTTCATCGGTTGCTTTTGTATCACATGGGCAAGCATCATATGTCCATCCATGTGTGGTCTCCAAGTTTGGATATATACTTTTGAGACAATGTCACATTCCTTTAGCAAGGGTGGAAAAGGAGAGAAAGGTGTAATTATTTAGTTAGTAAAAATATAAGGATATACCATCTTATTAGTCATTTAATCCTATTCAATGCTATTTTAGCAGTGCTGGGAAGAATTTAAATATAACCTCATTAATATTCCACAATTGCCCCAAAAGGATCCTCAAAGATAATACCAAAAGGTCTTCTTTATTGTAGTTTTGTTTATCGACATTAACACTTGAGACAATAGATGAGTAGTAGTAGGATTTGCTTGAAGGCTAATTATGGGAACCAAATAAATGAATAAGATTGTTGTTTCAAATTTGATTAGGATAAATATGAAGGCAAGAGGGCAATCTAGTTTCAGAAATGTTAATCTAATTTCAAAAACGATTGGTGGTTCCATTGACATAATGTTTTTGTTGAATGTGCCTCTCCAAACAACACCACATTTATTGCAGTCACACTATTCAAAGCACGAGTTATATACTTATAAATTTGAAAATTTCACATGTAGCTGAGACCCAAAAAATAATTGATTATTATTATTATTTCAAATGCACATTTTAGTCTTCCTTAAGTAAAAGGGAGATGACAGTGTGGCTTAAAAAAGCTAATTCAATTATACATAGGTCCCAAAATAATTTATAGTTGCAGAAAGCAGAAGCTTATTTCAAATGAAATATTTTTTTCCTAAGTATTATTATTAGAGTGACATTTTGAGACTTAATTAAAGGAGAATTCCAATAAAATATTATATGAATTTGTAAAACCCCCGAAAAGCCGCCGAATTTGTAAAAGGACTGAGAGGTGACAAGGACTTTTGAGGGATATGCAAATTCATGCAAAATGACCATAATACCCTTGCCCCTTTTGAGAGATGAACGAGAGAGAGAACGAGATTCAGAGCCTCCGCCGCCGTTGAAGCCGACGCCGACCTTTGCCGCCGACGCCGCACCCGCCGCCTTAGACGCTGCCGCCTTGGACGCCTCATTGGCCGGCACGGTGATGAAAAAAAAAAAAATGAAACCCGGGGAATGCCTTGAGGCATTCTTGGAGAATGCCTTCGACGGTGCACTGGAACACTCTTTTTTTTTTCTTTCTCATCTTCCTCCTTCTTCCTTCCTTCCTTCCTTCACATCTTCTTCTTCCAATTTCTTCCGACCCGATGGAAAAAAAAAAAAAAAAATCGTTCGGGTTTCGTTTTTTTTTTTTTTCTTTTTCATCACCGTGTCGGCTGAGGTGAGGCGTCAAAGGCGGCGGGTGCGGCGTCAGCGGCGAGAGGTCGGTGTCGGCTTCAACAAAGTGGCGGAGGCTCGAATCTTCTCGAATCTCGTTCTCTCTCTCGTTCATCTCTCAAAAGGGGCAAGGGTATTATGGTTATTTTGCATGAATTTGTATATCCTTCAAAAGTCCTTATTACCTCTTAGTCCTTTTACAAATTTGGCCTTCGGGGGTTTTATAAATTCATATGGTATTTTATGGAATTCTCCCTTAATTAAAATATGAAAAAGCGATCTTCTCCTCCGTTTCTAATTATAGGAACACTTTTAATTGTAGTGTAAATTACACTACAAAAATGTTTTTATAATTAGGATCAGAGGTAGTAGTAAATGGTGAATTATTTTTTTATATTGAGAATTGTTGCGAAATTTTCTTGGTGGATCTGTATTCTTGTATAATTCAAGTAATTTGCTTGGGTTTTAGGAAAAACAATAGGCCAGGAGCATATCTTGGGACAAGTCATACTTTTGATCAGCAAGTGTAAGATTCAATATTTTGTAAGTGTCAAAGTCTGTTTTTTGGTTTTCCAACTGCTCAAAAGCTTTGAAGAAATCCTATCACATCTGTTTTATGTGAAATTAGTAAACAACTCGAAGTCACGAAGTGAGATGCACAACATTCAATTTTAAATTGGTGCACAAAAAATGAGTGTCAAATGTTGGATACCGATCATTTCTTCATTTTGGGTGGTGTAATTAGAAATGTGTTTTAAGGGAACAAAGTCGAATACTTCCCTAAGGATTGGAAAATCTATTTTCTCGAAATATGTGGCCTTGTGGAATATAATTTTCCAGGAATGTGTGATCACTTTCTATTTGTTGTTGTCATCTAGCACCTCAAAATGTTCAATGTGGTAGACTTCTTCCTTCTTGATCTCTTTCATGTAATGTTACGTTCCAGCAATCTTTGTTGCTTTGCAAAACCCTCAATCTGGGGGCCCTACAAGTAATACAAAAGTTATCATTAGAGGGTTCACATGGCGATGAAAATGTGCAATCTGCAATGATGTTTCAATTGCAAATAAATAAATGAATAGGGAGGGTGCTTGGTTGTGGCCACATGTGCAAATGGGACCACTTATAAGGAATTGCATGCAAGTATAATAATAACAATTTAAATTTGAATTAATTAGTATTAAATGGCAACTTTTTCCAGGCAGACGAAAGGTAGAACTCAGGGCATGTGAAAGGTGTATGAGTTTCATAATGCTACATTGAAAAGGATGGGGAAAGAGATTTGAGTTTGTATAGACGTATAGTGTTTGTGTTGGAAATAGATAAAGAGGGGCTTTCATTATCATTAAAAAGGTTTAAAGGTGGGGTTAGGAATTGGAAGTGGAGGGTTCTTGGAGGTGAAAATAATTAGGGGTTACATGTTATTTTAATTACATATCCAAAAACAATTAATAACAAAAGAGGAGTATGTGTTACTGTGTTAGCCATTAATATCCAAAACAACTAACAATAAAAGAGATAAATGATAGTAATTTGGCTTTTATATCTGACGCACTCAGACATAAATGAGTTTTGATGTTATTATTTGATTAGAGTGGTTGAAGAGTATTTATAAATAATGAATTGATATCTTGATGTTTCTTTAGTAATTATAACATTTTATAAATTTGTTTAGCAAGTAAAGACAACATTGGTAACTTTTAGTATTATAATGACTCCCTAAACAATTATTCACATAGATTACTTAATTTGTCAGTACATGATTTTTAATAAAAAGGGGGAACTGTTAAAAAAAAAAAAAAAAACCTTTGACATTGCAAAATCTTAAATAATGTATTTTCTATAAAATGAGTTGTATATTATTTATCAAATTTTGTTATTACTTTATCGATTTTTAGTAACAAATTGAATTTAATATTATTTTTCTATCATTTGCTTTAGAAAAACATATCTCTTCGTCCTAAAATTATTGCAAACAATAGTGATTGATGTTGGAGCACGGGCCGTTTTAATTTATTTTGGACAATGGTGATTGATGTTGGTCCTTGATCTAGATGTGGCCCTCTGTCGCCAACTGTTAACTGATATATCCTTTTCAACGGAATCTTTGGTCTTATCGAAGTTCTCAATTAGTGATTTTTTTTTTTTTTTTTTTTTTTTGAAACTAGTGAGTAGTTAAGTGTGAATCCCCGATTACCCAAGACGTAATTTTCTTTCTTGAGCTATTTTATCAAAAAAAATCCCAATCTATCAAATAAGGCCTTCGTGGCGCAAAAAAAAAAAAAAAAAAGGCCTTCCATTCTGGCTGGCCCAAAAGTGGTATTCTGCTCTTCGTTTAAGCCCAAGGATCTTCAGACGTATTTTTTTTTTTTTTTAAAGAATCTTAAACTCTCTTGATATAAATAGAAAAACTAAACCAAATAAAAAGTCGTTTGATTGGCTTTCTTGGTAGTTTCTTACAAGTTAAAACAAGAAACATTGCCAATGAGAGTTAAGATAGATGAGAAGGATCTGGATTAGCAGCTCTTGGCCGTGGTTCGATCCCTCGTCGTCGGCGCAGGACTCCTTCTTTGGTAGCGATCTCGTAAGTCCCCAATAAGTGCTTCATAGAAAAGGTGGTCGTTCTCGGCAGTGTGGGGATCGATGTCGAACCCCTCCAAAACTTTCTCGTATCAAAAAAAAAAACAAGAAACATTTTTGGGACATGAAAAATACCTTAAAGTCACAAAGAAAATAATACATATCATTCACAATATTATTTTAAAAACTTGGATCAATCGATGAATTGATGGAAATACAATTTTCAATTTATTATTTTGATATATCAATTTCCTCCATAACCTTCAATAGAAGGAACAAATCATAGCTATTCCAATATTTGGCAATGTATCATTTGAGGCTATTTTAAGTGGTATTAATAAAGTAAAATGTGAGTAAAGGTTTAAATTTCAAATTCTACTAATACAACTTAAAAAAAAAAATCCAATTCAAAATTGTGTAGGAAGAATAGCACAAAGAATGAGGTAAGATGATGAAGATGATGTTACGTAACCATCCACTACAAAAATTCTTAAAAATATTAAGAATTCAGTTTAATTAGATTCAAGGAATTAAATCATCTCTTCTTTTGAAAACATTGTTATCCTCTCGTGGACAAATTTCATTGGCTTTCTCAATCCGATTTTAATGGCAAGTGCGGTCCAACACAGATTCCAACTCAAAATAGCGTCATGACATGGCGGAAAATATCTGCAAAAGAAGGTATCCTTTAACAATCACGGACATTGATTCATAATTGAATCTAAAAGGAATTATTATATTGGCTTTGATTTTATATATTCTACGTACATTGGTAAAAAATATCCCATACATATGTTTTAACAAATAAATAATTACTCCCTCCGGTCTTAATTATAAAACATATTTAATCGATTTTATGAAGATTAAGGAAAAAAGTTAAATTAGTTAATTTTACTCATTTTCCTAAAATGCCCTTATATAAATTTAAAATGATATAAATAAAAGTGAATTAATAATTCCTACCACATACCTCTCAAACCTAAAATTTTTATTTTCACACGCTATCTAATTAAAATAATGATCTTACTAAATATACATATATGTGTTTATATATATATATATATATATATACGTCTACACACCCAAATATGTGTGTGTGTCTATATATATTTGTGAGTAGACGCGCATATATATATATATATATACATATATGTATACACACACATACATTATACATATATGTGTGTGTATCTATAGACACACATGCATATACATCTATAGACACACACACGCATATATATCTAAAAGTTTCATTCATTGAAAGAATCTACGTACCTACATACATATACTCACTAAAAACCAAATACAGTTGAAAAAATAAAATAGGGGTATTTTAGACATAAATTGACAAAAATTAGAATGTTGTTTTATAATTAGGACCAAAACTAACTCCTAAATATTGTCTTATAATTAGGACCGGAGGAAGTATTTCAAATTTAATTTAGTCACAATTTAAAATTTAATCATGAACTTTAACTTGTTGATAAACTCACTAAATTATATAATGATAACCTGAAAAAGTATGTGTGCATATATATATATATATATATATATATATATATATATTTATTTATTTATTTATATATCCACACACCACATCTGCTACTTAATACTCTCTCCGGTCCTAATTATAACTATTTACTAGAATTTGGAGAGATTAAGGGGAGAAGTTAAATTAGTTAATTATAATTATTTTCCAATAATACCCCACAGTAATTGTTTTTTTTTTTTTTTTAAACAACATCAGAATTAGGACGCTATTCCAATATATTCCGCCATCTGAATACGTCTCATTCCCCTATTATTGAAAACCACCCGTCTGGCCCTCTATAAACAGTACGTAGAGGGTGCATTTTTTCTGTTATATTATTAAATTTTTCTATCAAGAGAATATCTATTTAACCGGGCATAATATAAATACAAGTTTATATTTTTTATTCTTGAAAAAAAAAGATAATGAAATTAATGTTTTATTAGGTTATGTTGGTGGGGAAAAAATTAATCACTTTTGACAGATAATTACAAAAAAATATTTTTAAAGGAATATTAAAATTATGTTATTTAAAAATAAAAAATATAATATAATTTCTCACTTGATAAAATATAAGCTTGTTGTTAAATTAATTATTGTGGAAGAAGTGTTAGTAAGGGTGATATAGGAAAAATATGAAAAAAAATTGCTCAAAATTATTTTATAAAAAAAAAAACAGTATAATTGATGTGTATATGACATTAATGAGTTGCAAACATTATTTACTTTATAGAATATATAGGTGTATTATTAAATTATTATTGAGAAAGTAGCAATATGGGTATTATAGGAAAAAAATTGACAAAAGTTAAAACTTAATCTTATAATTAGGACCAAAACTAACTTCAAAATGTGTTCTATAATTAAGACCGGAGGGTGTATAAAATTTAGCTTGTTGTGCAACTCACGGAGGCAGTATAGCATGTGAAAACGTATAGCAAATAAATAACTATTTTCGAAGTGATTTCCTGGCACACAAGGTAAACATGTAAGAATGGTTTTATGTTGACATATGTAAGGGTGTTCATGGTTGGAGGGGAGGGCAGGGCAGGGAAAAAATTTAATAAAGAGGAAATTTTGTGGGCCGTACTACACTAAATTTTGGTACAATTTTCTCCTCCCCTCATTTTTTTTTTCTCTCCCCTCCCCTCCCCCAACCATCCACACTAAATGTACTTCTAAAAAACTAATTTGAAATGCCATCATGTGATGATTATTAAAAAAATAAAAGTATATTTTTTATCCTTTAATTTTATATATATAGGGGAGGATTTTAATGAAATTCTTCCAAAATAACAAAATTCAAACTCAAGGCCACACTTTCATCAAATTCTTAAGAGTAAAATACTTTAACCACCTTTCTGCTTTTGCTTTAATTACACGGACCTCCCCTCTATTTTGAAAACATACACTTTAGTCCATATCATTAACACCATTAAAAAATATTCTATAAATATATTTTTAAATTAAAAACCATATTAAAATAAATGTTATTTGCTAATTTACCCCTCATTATACCAATTCCCTAATTTATCTTTTAATATTAATGTTCATTAATGATCTATTTAATATTTTTAATAAATTTAATTTAGAATAATTTTTAGTAATATGTTTTCGTGGTAAATATTAATAACTTGTTCAAAATTTGAGTAATTATTTTGAAGAATATATGTTTAATGAAATATTCTTAAAAATTTTAAATTATAAGATAATTAATATGTGAATCTCATAATAATATCATTTTATAATTATATAACTTAATTGAATATATGTATGTATGTATTATTGCAAAACATCATCATGTGTATTTAAAAATTACTTGATAAGTTTAATAAATAAAAGAGATTAAAAATTTAAATTTATCAAAAAATTAAAATTTATAATGATAAAATTAATTAACTTTATAATATGTAAAATTTAAAAGTATGAAAATGACAAAAATGTAAAAATATATACTAATTTTTTTAATATTTTGAATAAAGATATGTAATTAAATTTTTTTTTTTTTTTTTGGCAAAGATTACATGATAAGTAGTAATATTTATCTTAAGGAGGGGCATTTTTGTCAACATAATGAGTCAATATTGTGATTTACCGGTCAACTAACCGTTAGATGGATGGAGGTTGAATTTCAAAACTAGAAGGAAAGTTTATGTAAGATATATTTTGATTTTGAGGGAGGTTCATATACGTTTTCAAAATAGAAGGGGGTCTCGTAATTTAAAGTAAATAGAGGGGAGGTTGATGTATCTTACTCAATTCTTAATTAAGCCATGAGTCATAATTACGGATTTCAGAATGTTGTTAAATGACTATAATATCCCTGTTTAGTTAAAAATGAAGAGTTTTAACTGTAAAATCCCAAATACTTTTAACCCCAATGCCACATTCGTCATTTTTTGTTTAAATATATGATCGATCGGTTTCTTAAGAAAGTAAAAGGCAAAATAGGGTGCACACATTGAAGAATTTTTTTTTTTTCCGGAAACACACATTAAAGAAATAAACTACTACTACTAATTAAATATATAAACTTCTAAGCACCAGACCAAATCAATGTCAGCTTGAAGAATTTTTTGCAAAAGCATATCTGGGAGCTTCCAGCTCAATTGTAGGTAACGATATGCCTAACTCCATTATGCAAATAAAAGAATGAACGTTGATAATCTTCTTTCCCAGTGAAGCTTGTAGCTGAAGTTTCTGCAAGTAATTATCGTTTTTTCCTTTTTCTTTTTTCTGGGTGGACTCTGACACGCCAGAATGTAAGAGAAGAAGTAGCCAAATACAGTACATGAAATTTAATTATGAAGAGTATTTTTCTCTTTTAATGGCATTCAAAAATTCTTAATTAAGCCTCATGATCTGAATAAGAATTTATTGAAGTACGCAGGCTTGAATTTAGATTTTAGTATTTTGAAAGGATTTAATTGAGATTTTCCCTATATATAACCTCTAATTTTCTATAAGATTTCAGTTTGGTATATTAATTTTATAACCTATATTTTCAATCATATAGTTCTTTTTTTTTTTTGTCTCTAATAATAAATTTTTATGTGCATTATTGTTATTTTTTAAAATTAGACTTAATAAGAATGTTTTTGTCAACTTTTAAAATTTAAATATCAGCATCTTTTGTCAACATTAGGGTTGTATGATTGAGAAGACACTTTGAATAATAAAAATTAAAATAAAACTTATTATAAAGTTTAACGACTAAATTTGGAGTTTTTCCTCAATAAAAATAAACTTCTTGGGGTCAAGTCAACCTCACAAACTCGTTAATAACTTCGAATTAAAGCATGTTTTCACTGAAATATCATCAGAAGCTTAATAGGTTTGTTGTTTTTGACAATGTGACGAGTAAATTATATACAAATACACTACTATAATATAAAATTTATAAAAAGCTGTAATTACTTATAAAACATAAATAATTATAGCATAGTTTATATTTTTGTGTAGAATATAGATGAACAGAATAAACTCTCTATATATTCCATGGGATTTTTAAATTTAAAATTTAAAAGAAAAAATTCTACTAACTACAAAAGAGTTGTATAATAGACTTAGATTTTTCAGAAAAAGTAAGCTATAATATTTTCTTTTAAGAGATAGTAAATTTTTAATTATTATTTTAAAAAATCACATGTATCTCCATCAAATATTTACTTCGGCGGAAAAGAATCTCAACTCCTATGTGCAGAAATAATATCCTTTTTATAGTAATAATATCCTTCTATTGCATAGTCAACTCCACTACATTCTACCTTCCTTTCTTTAACTTCGTCTTGTTTGGGAAAGTGACATCCAAGACCTGTATGTTAATGACACATGGAACATTTAAAAAAAAAAAAAAAAAAAATTTTGTGTGTGTGGAAGGATTATAGAATTATCATTGAAAAGTTTCAGAATTTTAACGAAGTAGTCTCAAAAACACATCATGATCTCCCATAAGTCATGAAAATGCTTTAGCTATTCATTTTAGAAATATTAATTAGTTATTATTTTGAAAACGTCATGATTACCTTGTAAGGAGATGCTCTAGTTTCATCTTTTGTTCCATTATTTAAGGAAGGAACTTCAACGAAGTTTTCCCCATGAATTCTCGTGTTACAAAAACTCAGCCATTACAAAAATATGGAAGACAAAGCTCCGTTAAATTCTTGGTCCTCTGGCTTATGCGAATGCTTCTCAGACTGTGGAGCTTGTAAGTTATCTTCATCTTCTTCTTGTTCTCCCGATCTTCTCTTCACTATATCGTCCAGGTTTTCAAATACCACAGTATGCATCAATATTAAGATTTTTTTTCCAGCATACTGACATAAATATTAAGATATTGAAATTTTTTCTCTATCATGATATAAAGATCGAGTGTTTCATAGACCCCCAATATTTTAACATGTTAACAAAGTGTTTATTCCCTAGGCAACTTGAGATGAATATAACTCAACGATGATAAAATTGAAAGAATATTTTGTAACCCTCCCCCTACCTAAAGAAAAATCACTTAAAGAAAGTAATGGAGTCAAAGATAGAAATAAATTAGATCTCTTCAAATTAAGGGATATGCAGCTAAGAAGAAATATGGGTACCTAGCAGTGAATTATAAAGAAATATGAAAAAAATGAAAGTATGAAATAATCAATAATAAATTGTATTTATTGATTAATGGATTTAAACCGATTTGTTTTCTTATGAAGAGGGTATTACAAGGTTTTAAGAATAAAGTTGGTTGATGCTATGACACGCCCTCCGGGGGATACCCTAGGGACGTTGTTGTGAATATCCGTGTGTGTGTATATATTTTTTAAATATTTGACTTTGACATTAAGATGATAATGTATCAAATGGACCTGGATTCTTCTCTGGTGAACTTGAAGTGTCGGTGGAGAGAGAAAGATAGAGGTTTGTGAGTCCCATATATCAAATACCTGTGAGGCTCGCCAAAAAGTTCTCTCTCTTTACTCTTTTCACACGAATCCTCTTACACTTGGAGGGAATTATTCCTATCTCGTATCAAACACTTTAGATAACACATATGTTTGGTGATCGATTTTGTAAGTTTCCTAAACCCTTCCCTTTTTCCTCCGACAAATGAATAGGTTGCATGACTTTATGTTGCCCATGCGTCACCTTCGGAAGAATTGCAGAGATCGTAGATGGAGGATCAACAAGTAAGCAAGCCTGTGTCACATTTGTTTCATTGATTTTCAATTTCTCGTTGTGCATATATATATGTAATGCAAAACTAATAATACCTCCGGTCCTAAATATAAAACTTAATTGACTTTTTTATAGAAATTAAGGACACTAAATAAATTATTTAATTATATCATATGTTTTGTATGATTAAATAATATAACAATTTATAAGTCATACAAATTAGTTTAGAGAAAAAATGATAAATATAAATACGTTAAAATAATTTAATTGGTTTTCTTAATCTCCTGAAAAAACTCAATTTGGTCTTATATTTTAGATTTGAAGGTAGTAATAACTACCCTAAATGTTTCATATATCTCTACCCCGATTATCAGCAACGATAAAGGTTACTGCTATGTGATCACGAGTTCAAATCTTGTAAATAGTCTTTTCACTTGTAGATGTCAGACTATGTACATCTGATCCTCCCTAAACTTACCTAGAAGGAGCTTTTTGCACTGGACTGTCTCTTTTTCATCTTAGTGATAGTCCCCCGCATTGAACTAGTACCAAGGAGTTTTTAGAATTGCACATGGTTAACTTCATTTGGTTATGTATGTGTTGTCAGGTTGTCTTCTACAAGGAGCACTATTCTACATACTGGGCGGCTTTACACATTTTGTGTCAGTCTATTCATGCATTTATCGTACAAAGTTAAGGAAGCTCTACAGAATTGAAGGCAGTGAAACTTGTGATTGTATTGTGAGTACCTTCTGCCCCCACATGGCGCTTTGCCAAGAGTATCGCGAGCTCAAAACTCGTGGATTCGACATGTCTGCCGGTATGTAAATTGATCCAAGAGATTGTCGTATGCATATATTTACTTTGCTTGAAGTATACCACTCTGGTCCTTATTAATTATAGGTCCAATTTTACCAAATCTTACATATTAAAAAATGGAAAAGACATTTAATATATTTTTAATTGATTTATTTATCCAAATTTTCCCTTATTTAACAATAAGTATTGAAAAAAGTATGTTATATATTTTTTCTCTCCCACTTCTTCAATAGGGGCCAAATTGAAAATTAATCATTAATGCCTCTCATAATGGACTTATATTTAGGATAAATTTTTTTAACAAACTGGATTTATTATAAGGACCAGAGTGATAATCAACACTTAGCTTGTAATTACTTATTGGGAAATTATTGTTCTTATTGAAGGATGGCAAGGAAATGTGGAAATGAAGACTGCCGGTGCCCTGGCGGTGATGGCTCCAGAGGTGCAAGGTGGCATGAGTCGCTAGTGATTGAGGTGGTTCTCTTGGTTATGATATGAGATCTAAAACATATGCTTAAGAGAAATAAGTGAACTTAAATATTGCCTTGGTATATATTTTGTGAGTATTTTTGGTGTTTGTATATGTTTAGTGAATAAGTGAAGACTTCTAGCGTTATATTTGTCATGAATTATATTATCTTTAAGTATGTGGTCCATGTGTATGGAAATCTGTGTTTCATGAATTATACTCCCTCCGGTCCTAATTATAAGACATATTTAACCGATTTTGTGGAGATTAAGGAAAAAAGTTAAATTAGTTAATTTTACTCATTTTCCTAAAATGCCCTTATATAAATTTAAAATGATATAAATAAAAGTGAATTAATAATTCCTACCACATACTTCTCAAACCTAAAATTTTCATTTTCACACGCTATCTAATTAAAATAATGATCTTACTAAATGTAACATCCCAATTTTCTAAAGTGTTTTCAATATAGTTTGAGCAGAGTAGAGCATCGGAATAATTTAAAAGAGCGAGCATCTAATAAACCTTCACTGCTGGTGTGTCTGGTTGTTATTACAGTGGTACAATTATTCGAATATTTAATAATACGTTGATACAATATTTCATAACAGTCTTCTCCGCTCGTGTCCTCATGCGTGCCGTTTACCCTTGTCCTCGGTCTTGGTTCCTCCGACCGGAAGCTATAGTGAGGGCCGAGGTTCAATTACCATTGAACCTCGTGTAACTGTTAACCTCATACTTATGTAACGAGTTATGTATAACGAGATATTCATGACATTACAAAGCAATAATCAACATAAAAACTCATAACAGATTTTTCCGGATAACGGTACACAGCCACTGCATATGTCCGTTATCTCTAGTCTGCACTATTCACCAGTGCCACGATGGCCTATCGTGTCCTCAGCGCTAGGAAAACTCAACGGCGTTATCAAGACCATAACCCGTGTACAGCTGTATGTATATGAAACTTTAAAACAATTTTTGAGTCTATGAATACATCTATCACATATATGTACACCATAAGCATCAGAGTTAGTGTTACGATAAAGACGCGTCCGTACCTTCGTTGACGATTTTGGTACGTTCGTTGATCGGACTGTGGTCACGCTTATCCTATAATAGTAATATCGCATTTATTAATTCACAAATAATATCTTAATAGATATCTTAGTCACTAATGACCATTTTACTCATGGTGGAATTATTTTTCAGCTTATTTCCCTTATTTTTCAGAAAAACGCTGGCACAGTATTTCTGGGCAGATTTTTCGTCTAACTTCAAAAAATCATAATTAATTCTAAAAAAATCGAAACGAAGATCCGTAAAATTATTTGGAATCCTTAGGATGTCTATTTTCAATTAAAAATACTCAATATTTCCCAGATTACACGAATCATTCCCAGTTCTTAAGTTTTGAGCCTCTGCCCAGAATTTTTCCAGAAATTCGTAGCCCAACTTTGAGAATTTTTATCTCCCTGTACAAAACTCATTTTAACATGTTCTTGACATATTTAAAAATCCCTATATGTCTATTTTGACCATGAAGTTTCCCAGAATTTTGTGACTATATTTTCAATATGAAATTCTGGCGTTTTCATGGCTGATTCCAGAAATTCGAAACCGATGAAATTTCGCTTTAACTTCGTTACTTTGATGTTTCTCTTCCAGAAATTTTGCTATATAACCTCCCTCATCTTTTTTCGAAATAAAGCCAATTTTTCCTATAAAAACATGTAAATAGAATTATTCTAGAATTTTTAAGATCTACACTACTTCTATCTAAGAATTTAAAAGTTAAAGACTAGAAACTAAAAACTAAAGACTAGAAACTAAAAACTAAAGACAAGCTTACCTCTTGAAGCTTCTTGAACTCCTTCCTCCTTCTTAGAAATCACCACTTGGTGGTTGATTTGGTGTGAAGAATGAGGAGAGGCAAGGCCTCTATTTATAGCAAAAGCTCATGAATTTTATCCCTTGGATCAACTTTTCTTATCAATGGCTAATATTAATTTGTGCTTCTATGAAGATACAATTTGTGAGCAAATGCTTCCCATTGGTTAAAAACAATTACATTGGATTTAGCTAATTATCTTAATCTCCAAAATTAAATCCCACATGTGCTCTAATAAAAATCATATTTTAATCACTCTCTCTCTCTTCCATCATCTTTTTCCTTGCTTTAACGAAATTCATTTTTGGTTGCCTGATCAATCACTAATACTTTTAAATTCTGAGTATGCTTTTTGATTAGTAGTTGGATATCCAGATTTATGGTCTAATTAGATTCCCCTGGTTGTACTAAGCTTATTCTTCAACGTTTGCAAAAATAGCCTTTACTAGACTTACTTTCGAGGTTAAATTACGTGGGTTCAAGATAAGTCCTTATATTTTTTCCAGGGTTCCTACTTCTTCACAACTATTTAAATTTGTATAAATTCTCACTTTATTTGTTGTTTTGAGTTTTTACTGTGTACATCAGATATTTACTAGATTTCAAACCATTATCCAATTTACTTTAGGATTTCAAACTTTATCAAATTTGCTTTAATTTTCTTTTTCTCTCTCTATTAATTGATTTAACTAAACATGAAAATTAGTGCTTAATTAGGAAAGTATTATTTCACCCTCATTTTATACTTTTATTTTGCCTCTTGATTATTTTGCAACTAATCCCAATTAGTGCAAGCTAACTTATTCATTTGTTCATATGAGAACTATAGTTTAATATGGTATTTATATCATATTTTATGATCCTTAAATATAATTTCAAAATTGGCCCTGGATTCTTCATTAAGTTAAAATATCCCTAATTGATGACTTTTAATTGCCACTAAATTTATTATGGACATTTATAAAATTATTTTAATTAACGTATATTTAATTGTCATTTATTTATTGGTAATTTCCTTTAATTGATTTAGGTATTTTCATAACATTCTATGACTTTCTATAATTAAATAAAACTATATTGTAATATAATAATCTTAGGGTATTTTATGATATCTAAACCAAATTAGAAAATTTGGGTCTTTGGTTTATTTACTTCTAGAACAAAATTCCCTAAATTAAGCTACTAAATTTTGAGACCACATATTCACCTATTTCTAATAGGTATTATTTGCCCAAAAAATAGTATTTATGAGAATTATAAATTCTTGGGTATTACACTAAATATACATATATGTGTTTATATATATATACACACACGCACGAGCGTACACACACATATATGTGAGTGTACATATATCTACACACACATATATACGTGCGCGCACACACACAATGATATATATGTATATATATGTTTTGTGTGTAAACACACACAGATATAGATATACGTCTACACACCCAAATATGTGTGTGTGTGTCTATATATATTTGTGTGTAGACACACACACACACACATATATATATATACATATATGTATACACACACATACATTATACATATATGCGTGTGTATCTATAGACACACATGCATATACATATATAGACACACACACACACACATATATCTAAAAGTTTCATTCATTGAAAGAATCTACGTACCTACATACATATACTCACTAAATACCAAATACAGTTGAGAAAATAAAATAGGGGTATTTTAGAAATAAATTGACAAAAATTAAAATATTTTCTTATAATTAGGACCAAAACTAACTCCTAAATGTTGTCTTATAATTAGGACCGGAGGGAGTACTATTTTGTGAGTACTGAAGTTGTAAGAAGTTTATTATTACAAGTGTGTTGTTTGTTCCAAGTAGAGATTTTGGGTTGTCAGAGAATGAGAAAAAGAGTAATTATGAATAGAAAAGGGAAAGATATTAAAGAGTTCATGAATATGTCCAAACATAACATGAACAGCATAACGTTGGCTCTGTTTTAAATTATTATAACAGTAATACCCCACATATTTTTGTGTAAGGTCTAAATCTCATCATAATTATTTGGTAAAAGGTCTAAATCAAATCAAGAGCAGTCTAAGAAAAAAAAAACGACATAGTGGAGCACCATCGTTAATTTCTACTACAACCTCAAAAATTCATCTTTCCCACTATATAAGAAAAGAATTGTCTTTTTTCCTTAAATTGAATTCATTGATACATGTGATAAGTATGTTCATTAATGGTTTATTTAGCTTGATGGATACTATATATTTTATTTAAAGATGAAAATAACATTTGAAAAATTCAATGTAGTGTATGTGTGAATAGCCAGCTTAATCATTTAATAAAGTTCACTAAAGTCTAAAAGAAACTAGAGAGGCTCCTTGTTTGATACTCTGGTTCATCTTCACACTAGTGTAAAAAAGGGCTTTAAGACCGCCTCATTTAGACCGGAGAATCGACGCCCCGGTCTTAAAGGAATGACCGGTGGCAGTTCTGTAAATATAAAGAACTTGTTGGACCGGATCATTTTTTCATTGGTCTTAAATATATTATTTAGATTGGACGAAAAAACAACCGGTCTTAAAAATATTATTAAGAAAATTGAAATTTCAATTACTTTATAAAGAAATCTCATCATACGTAGGTACTTATATTTTTTGTGGTCCAACATAATAAGGAAAGATTTAAATTTAAAAGTCTAAATTTTTTAAGACCGCACATATTTAATAGCCGATCTTAAAAGTTATTCTTTTAAGACCGGAGATATAATAGGGCCGGTACACAAAAAATTAATTAATTTTAAGACCGAAGGTTCATAAGAACCGGTTTTAAAGGTTAACTTTTAAGACCGTCTTATAATTTGTCCGGTCATAAAGTTAAATATTTTAAGACCGGACTTAAATTGTGGCCAATAACTCATATTGAAGAAAATTAAACAAATAATTAATTACTTTTAAGATCGGACTTCAATATGACCGGTCTTGAATTTTGAATATTAAGATCGGACTTCATTTTTTATCCGGTCTTAAAAATGAAGCGCCAAATATACATTTCTTCGCGCGAAAGCTTTTGTTACTCTCACTGAAGAACCTCTGTTCACGTTGCGAAACACTTCTTGTCACATTACCTCTCTTCCTCGCCCATGTACGATAGCCTCTATTAGTCTCTCATTTGTTCAGACATTCCTCTCTTCCTGTCTCGAAAATGAATGGTGAAAACGATTCTATTTGTGTTCCGGGAACGCCAGTTACTGGTGTGACTGGTGTGAGTCAGAACGAACCCTCTTTATCTCACAATGAGCCTCGTAACCACCCTGCACACCGTGGTAGAAGAGGCGCACGAATGATAGATGTAACCCTAAGTCAGACTTCTGGGTCAAGGCTCGAGATTCAGTTTGATGAAAAGTTGGAACCTTTTGGTCCTAATAAAAGCAAATATACTAGTTTTGTCGGTTATCTAGCACGCATCAAGGTTAGCATCTTGATAGATGAGTGGAAAAATGTGGACTTTGGCACAAGAAAGGATCCTATTTGGGACACTATCCGCTTACATACACTGTCCCTGACTGTCAAAAGTTGAAAGACAAGACATTGTCTTATTATGCTGATCGGTAGAGGAAGTTTAAGACCTTTCTAGCTAACAAGTATATTTTTGCTGAGGTTCAGCCTGACTAAAAAATCCTCAGGACAAGTACACATTTATTGATGAACAAACTTGGCAACAATTTGTTCAACTCGCGGACCACTCCCGAAGCTCTAGTGAGTTTATATTTAGTTTTGTTTGCCCTTTTGTTTCGCTTATTAACCCGTGCAGATATGTGAATGTTATTGTGTTCATATAATCCTGTTAGTTAAATGGTTTGGTGTGTAAATAGAAGTATACATTTCCTGCCTTTGTCTATGCAAGTCTGATATGTAAACTCTGAAAAGGTAAAATACTAAGAAGGTAATTAGGGAAATAATAATGGTATAAGAGTCAAGCCATTATTATAGTCTTAGTTCTGTTATAGTACGTAGTGGTTAGACATTGTTGTTAGTTAGTTAGTATGTCAACTGTGTAATGGTTTCGGTGCAAGCTGTTATTGGGCCTTAAGAGTCAAGCCTCTAACTATATATAAGAGGTTAGTCTAATATGTGTAGGAACCAGTTATGATGAATGAATGAATTGACTGGTTGGCAAAGCAATTCGCAACTCCCTTCCTCTCGTTTCTCCCAATTTCTTCTACAATTCTACATCTTCCTTAAATAAAATGTTGAAACTTGATGAAGTGAATTTGACTAATGTTTGACGTTCATATGAAGCGAAGTTCTCTAATTTCCGTTAGTGACATGGTGGAATTCATAATTGATAGTTGTTTTCAATTCGATTCACGAAAAGAAGGGAACAAGCACATGAGATAGGGAGAAAGAATGATTGCTCGCATAGAGCTTCTTGCGGTGGATATGAAAAGGCCGAAAAAGAATTGATGGCGGCCAAGTGGAAGAGATTGGAAGATGAAGATGAATCCAATCCTTCTGTGATAGTTGATCAGCCATCTCTAATACGTCGCGAGGAGTTATGGTTGCATATTCGGCAAAAGCCAAGCGGCGCCTACACGAGTGAACAAACCCGTCTAGTTGCTGAAAGAATTGTAAGTATCGTTATTGTTATTTTTTAGTTACTAAACATGTTTCATTACTAAGCTTCTCGTTATTTTTATCTTACAAGAAGATCTTAAAAAGAAAGAAGCAGAGGGATCTTTTGTGTCGGACGGGAGGAATGATGTTCTGACCGTTGCGACCGGAAAACCGGATCACTCGGGGTGTGTAAGGGGGATTGGAGGACGGGTAGGCCTAAAGCAATACTTTGGTAAATCCAAACGCCATAAATAAAGTATGGTTACCTGGGAGGAAATGGAACAGACGTTGGCCAAATTAAGTGAGAAAGTAGCGGCTAAAGAAGCAATATTTCAATCCTAGATAGTATTGATGAAGGAGGAAATGAATCAAATGAAGCTACTTTTGAGCTCTCGTCCAGAGACCAGTGTTCCCTTCACACATTCACCTGCACCTATGCAATAGAGCACTAGAGGGAGCTGTATTGTTGGACAGTTAGAGCAACCTTGTGACTTGTATGTGGAGGATCCTAATAGTCATAGATGATTAGTTGCAAAAGGGACTGTCCACAACTTGGGATCAACTGTACACCACCAACAAATGGCTTATGATGAAGTCAGAGTGTCAGTTGAAAAGGTAATCATTGATGCACCTCTCCTCTCCCAACCGATTAGTCAAGCTTGTGAGTGATGTCAAGGAACCTTCATCTCTTGGCCAAGTGAAGCTTGTACATGTCTCTACTCCTCCTGAAGCTCCATCCCCTCCTCCTCAAGTTCCATCCCCTCATCAAGCTTCATCCCCTACTGCTAAGTTGACTGCCATGGAAAAAATATCCGATATGGTGAAGAGTAGATATTTTAAAGATAAATCGTGGGCTGTCAATAAAGTAGTAGGCCTCCGTCATCCTCTACCGATTTACGTTGACACTGATGATGTAAAGTCTCTGTTGCTTCCTGGACAGGAGGTTACTAATGCAATTGTTCAAATCTTTATGAAGTAAGTATCTGATTCTATGAGTACATAATTTAAATGCATCGTTTAGACACACATACATATATACTAATTCCCTTATCGATGTCATTATTGTAGGTTAATGCATCAAGAATTGGTGAAACAGGGCAAAATCAATGATTTTGGATTCTTGCGCCTAGTCTATGCAAGTACAACATTCAAGGAGGAGAGACAGGAGTACATATCGACGAGGTTGTGTAAAGTGAGAAGAAAGGTGTACTTGTTTCCATACTACCACGGGTACATATCACAATTCTTGTCTGCAATTCACTTAATTTTGCTACATATATCACTGAGTACTTTACTGCTGTGAATTTTCAGCCGCCACTGGTAGTTGGTCCTCATGTGCATGGAGGAGCATAAAGTTATCTTCTTATGCTCCACTCACAGCAATTTGGGGACTATGTTGGTGCATACCATCAACGAGTAAGCATGTCACTTTGATTCTCTTATCTGAAATCTCTGCTGTGAATTTTCAGTGAACATTATTGATAAATTTGTGATTTTGATGATAGTGTCATGAGGACCTTCCAAATCGAGGTAAACAAAAAGTGTGGGTATCAGGCCACTTATCTTAAATGGCACACACCAAAGGTTAGTACATATTTGGACACTGACACACTGCCTTGTGAACTTGGTTAGTAAGCTATATATGCTCTTATATATATTTCTTGTTCTTTTTAGACCCGTTGGCAACCAAAGAAGTCCAACTTATGAGGCCAGTACGTCATGAAACACATATATGATATTATCAAGTAAGGAAAGACTAAATTAACTGCAAAGGTAAATGTATTTGATGTTACATATTATGGCTGAATTCAGTTTTTGGCATTATGTCTGAATTCAGTTTTTGGCTTAATGTTACATATGAAATATGCACACAAGTTAATTCAGTTTCTGTCTTTGATGTTACAGAGGTTTTCCTGTCCTGATCCCTTTCCTGATGATAAATTGGAGCACATATGCAATTTGTTTTGTGAATATCTCGTATGACTCGATCTTACAATGTAGGACAATAATTAATGTCCTAAATTCATTTGTAAATATATGTGTAGCAACAATAATTTTCTATAAATTTGTTTATTTTTTCGAACAATTCATTCATTTGTAAATATACACACAATGTGTAATTCAATAATAAATTTGTTTATTTTTTCGAAGAATTCATTCTAGCTATTTAGTGTTTGAAATTTGAGGTACATGATGTTGTCAATGAACAATAAGAGACTAAACCTAAAAAGTATTCGCGACTTTTAGAACTACATATTTTTTAAAGATCCGGTCCTAAAAGTCCTTGTTTAATTCTAAAAATTTGGTTAGACTTTTAGGACCGTATATTTGATGAAAGTCCAGTCCTAAAAGTCCTTAAAAAAGGCTAGACTTTTAGGACCATTGTTTGTTTAAAGTCCGGTCTTAAAAGTGTTCATTTATTTTAAAAATATGGCGTAACTTTTAAGACTGCATATTTATTATACGTCCGGTCCTAAAAGTCTTCGATTATTTCTAAAGCCTTTTAGGGCCGTATGTTTGTTGAGTGATCGGTCTTAAAAGTATTCATGTGACTTTTAGGACCGTATAATATTTGTGTCCGCTCCTAAAATTATTGTTTAACCTTTAGGACCGTGTATTTGTTAATAGTCTTCCTTTAAATAGAAATGTTGACTCACTTTTCAGACAAATCATTAGGGTTCAAGACAACCGATGTTCGGCAAGGATCACCGCTCAAGCTAGGTCCTTCATTGTTGTCGTTTTTACCTCTCCCGGTTTTGGGCAGCATTATCGTTGTCCCTTTTCCTTGTCTTTTTTCTTTTTGTTAGAAAAAGAAGGAAGGGCGAGGTAAAATCGACGACAACGACGGTCCAACCTTGAGAAGAATTGTCACTGTGTTTGTTTTTATTCGAATAAGGTAAACGATGTTTTTTTTTGTTTTGTATGGCCTTAACTGTATTCTGCGCATTTTTTAATGTTGATCACACATGAGAACAATGTTTTGTTTGTTTCCTTTTTGTCGGAAAATGAAAGAAGATAATGAAAATGAAAGGCGATCGAAATAGGAAAGCAAAAAATTTATTATATCTTTTTTTTTTATGCCGCCTCGTATGAGGGGGCAAAACAAAGATTTAAAATAAAATAATAAAAAAATTTACTCCTCCCCATCGTTGTCTGAGGGGAGGGAGTCGTCGGAGACGTCGTCATCTGAAGGATGGTACTCAACGTCCTGGGCGTCGAGTACCGTAGTCTGCTTGTTGTTGACGGCGTGATAGACCTGAAACAACTGGCCCAAGTGTCGGTCTATATGATCGATGTGGGCCAGAAGGTGCTGCATCATCTGGTCGAAGGATGGGTTCGGAGGCAGCGGCGGAGGGTACAGAGGTGGAAGAGGATTAATAGGAAAAGGAAGACTTGGGGGTGGTTGAGCACCTCGTGGTGGTGGTGGAGCAGCCATTACTATGGAGGTTGTAGAACTGATGGAGAAGAATGTGAAGGAAGTAAAGTAACATCGGGTTTAAATAGAGAACTCTTTCTGAACAATGTGAAACACCGGAAACTTTAATGACGAGGCGCATAGTTCATCAAAATACGAGGAGACGCCTAGTTGGGAAGTTTATCTGGAAGCCGAAGAGACTCTGAATCATTCATTTTAACGAGTGTAAGGATACGACTCGCTATCGATTTAATATCTGGATATTGTAAAAGATCCGTTTTTAAAACTAATATTTTTTAAGAAAAAAAAATCTTACTTTAAAAAAAATTGAACTGAAAAAATAAATGAAGTTTAGGACCGGATAAACGATAAAAGGTCAGTCTTAAAAGTAATTGAATTGATTAAAAAAATAAATAATAGACTTTTAGGACCGGATATATTATAAAAGATCGGTCTTAAAATCAATTGAATTGAAAAAAAAATTAAATAATAGAATTTTAGATCGCATATTTATAAAATCCGCTCTTAAGGTAGATCATTTATCACTCACATCTCCCGCTCTCTACCTTTATTAACTCCTCGTACCTCTCTGTCCTTATTAACTCCTCACTGCCTCGTAACTCCAAACTACGTACGTGGCTATCTGAGAACTGCTCTCTGCTTTTATTAACTCCTCATACCTCTCTGCCCCAACTGCTCAAACCATGGTTAGATACAAGAGAACCGCTTGTAGGGGTAGACTTACTGGTGATGCTCGTGCTTTCCGTAGATCATTATACGATGCGCCTCTTCCAGCGAGAGTGCGTTCTATTGTGACAGAAGAGTCTCGGGTCGTTAGACCTATTATTATTTCTTTGGATGATGAAGAGATTGCCGCACCCCCAGCCTTCGGACCATGATGCGCTGATGTGAATAAGACAGGAACTTGCTGATCTCCGGCGGGAAGTTAATGTTGCTCACGCCGATATCGTCAAGGCTTTGGAGGATAATAAGCTTTAGGATGTTTAGTCAGATACTTAGATTTTTGTTTTTGATAATTTTCTGCTTGTTTTTCTTTTGTATTTTTTCTTGTGTACGTGCATATTCAAGTACTATATGTAGCATTAAGAACTAAGCTTGTGCCTTTTTTTTGTTCATATTCTCCAGTAATTAAAGAAACTCCAGTTTTCTGTTAATTTTTATTCATTCAGTTGCTGCGCTTGCCAACGTCAATCCTTTTTTTTTTTTTTTTTTTTTTTTACAAAATCCGGATGTTTTATAAAACTCTAGTCTTAAAATTAAATGAATAATAAAAATTTAGGACCGGAGTCTTCTAAAACTCTGGTCTTAAAAAGTTATATATTTAGGACCGGCTACTTTATAAATAACCGGTCTTAATAAAATCAAAAACATGTTTGTCGCACGGAATATTAAAATGAATAATAAAAATTGAGGACTGGAGTCTTCTAAAACTTCTGTCTTAAAAAGTTATATATTTAGGACAGACTACTTTATAATTAACTGGTCTTAATAAAATCCAAAACATGTCTGCCGCGTGGAATATTAAATGAATAATAAAAATTTAGGTCCGGAGTCTTCTAAAACTGCAGTCTTAAAAATTTAATTATATATTTAGGACCGGCTACTTTATAATTAACCGGTCTTAATAAAATCCAAAATACTAAAACATGTCTCTGTTGCGCGGAATATTAAATTTCCCTCTCTAAACTTCTCTTGTAGCGCCGAAAGTGATTACTCAGGTTCTGTCTCCATTGTTTGTGTGTTGCTTCGTTGCTGGTTCGCGTTGCTCTCTCGACAATCACTTTCTGGTTCCTTAGCTAAACATCTATAGACCAAGCTGTAAGAGGTGTTTTGGTTATATAACTTTATAATTTTCTTGCTTATCGTTCTTGGTTTTTCATGGGTTGAACGAAATCGATGAAATGTTCTTGTGGGTTTCTCTGTTGTTAATGAATATTGTATTTTGAAGATTATATTTTCACTTTAGACTTACCCAATTGACCAACAAATGTTTTTAGGATACTCTTGTTGTCTGCAACATCAACGTTCATGGCAGGAGAAGAAAGACTCGTAAAACGCATTTGAATTTATATGCTACAAAAGTGAGTCCACAAGACCTTCATGCGATGCATTTAATTTCCTCGTCATGCATTTATTTTGCTTCTTGGATTCAACGTGATACATTTATGACCAAAAGTGATTCTTCGTTATGCATTTAATGGGCAAGTTTCTCCGTAAAAAAAAAAAAAAAAAAAAGAAAAGAAAAAAGACATAACCGACATTGAGCATAAATATGCATTTGGTGTTGCCTTATTTTATATGCAAGTGTCAATTTTTTTGGATTATGTATGTTAAATCTTTCTGTCTATGGGAATTCTACTATGGATCACAGTTGGATAAATGCTTTACGGACGAGTGTTGAATATTAGAATGGGGTGAGGGACTTTATAGAATTTGCTAAACAAAATGCCCATGATGATAGTGGGAATTTTATTGCCTTTGTGTAAAATGTTTGAATGAGAGGCGACTAAGTCTTGAAGTTATACACACACATTTAATTTGTGAAGGATTTTGTAAGACTTATACAGTATGGGTATGGCACGGTGAAAAAATACCAAGTGGGTCTCAACATGGGGAAGTGGCCTTTGATGATAATGACATGGATATGGATGATCGCATAGAGGACATTATTCGTGATGTAGGAGAAGAGGCTTTTCATCAATCACATGCATATAGTAATATGTGTAGTGATGCAGAGACCCCGCTATACTGTGGGTGTAAAAAATACCAATTGTTGAACGCTGTATTGAAATTGGTAAGCTTGAAGGCACGTCATGGATGGGGCGACATGGGTTTTTCTGAAATGCTTGAGGCTTTTAAGGACATGCTTCCGGATGATAATGTGTTGCTGCATCGATACTATGATGCTAAGAAAATACTTTGTCCATTGGGGATGGAGTACAAAAAGATCTATGCATACTCGAATGATTGTGTATTGTATAGAAAAGAGTTTGAAGAGAAGCATAATTGTCCGATATGTGAAACCCCAAGGTACAAGTCAAATAAGGGGCCTGCAAAAGTGTTGTGATAACTGATGATTGAATATTATTACACTTATTTGTATCTCTTGGTGAATAAATTTAGGATTGTTTAGTTAATAAATAATGGATTTTATTACTTAATTGGGCTTTGAGCTTTTAATTGGATTTGATTCATTCTTTATGATTAAATTCCAGATTTACAGTGATTTAGTATTTTTGCCATAACTTTTGATCTAGATATCCGATTAGCCTGATTCTTCTTTCCTTTTTTAGATGATTCAGAGAGCTACAATTGTTATGAAGACTCAGAAGGCTGATTTGGACAAAAAGATGGACGAAATTGGAGCTAAAGACAGACCCATTTTTCTGGATTTTTATTTTGCTCGAATTTTGTAATAAAAGACCATTTATTAGAGGTTTCCTATTTTTGGGCCAATCTTGTAGCCCTAGTGTTTCCTATTTATAGGTTATATTAGATGGCTAAAAACATATTCTCAATTACGTCGAATAGGATTTCTTTTTGGTTTTCTTCTTCATCTTTTCTTTGTTTTGCTTAGCCATGCTTGGCTAAGCTTCGTGGTTAACCCAACGTGAGGATTCCATGATTCATCCAGAGAACTTGTGCTTTATCGATGATTTAACTCGTTTCTATTTTCATCTTATCGGATCCGATTTTTGGAAATAGTTCGAATATTAGATTTAATATTCGGTTTGGTTTATCCCAAGGACCGAGTTCGAACTAGATTTTAAGTTTTTGTGCGATTGCACAGTGGGACGCCATTGTTCGGACATATTCTAGGCGATCGTCTAGTCGAGGGATTTTCTGGGCGAATGGAGAGATCTCGGTTCGTCCAGAGCCAAAGGTGGGTTATTTATATTTTGTTCAATGATGGAAGTCTCTGGAATCCGAATGTTGGGTTGATCGATTTTAATCTGCTTCTTCTCAGTTTTTGCTTCATTTAAATTGCATTTCTATTTTAGTTTATTAATTTAAAAATCCAAAACCCAATCCCCCATTGTTTTCATTGCATTTGCATGACATTTAGATTACTTAGGATTCAATAAAAGGCTCCTCGAAAAAGAGAGAACGATCCTAGGTTTGCCTATACGCAATCCTTGGTTAATTGTTGATTGTGGACCCCAAGGCTAATGACAAAAGGTCCTCATCAAATGCGCCGTTCTCAGGGAGCTAAGTAATTGGCTCCTTAGGTGATTTAATTGTCAAATTCACTTTTGACAAGGGGTTTCTCTTGTGAAGCTTGTTAGATTTGCATTTTTGGTTTTTTATTGCATATAGTTTAGGATTTTTGCATTTAGGTAGCTTGCATATAATTCATTGCATTGTCTTGACTTGGTAGCTTCTGTGTGGTGTGTTTGTATCAAATTCGATATGATTTTGGGCTTATTTGTTTGAATTCACCATGTCTCCAAGTTAATTCATAGCTTACTTGCATATTTCATCATTAAAAAAAAAAAAAAATCTTCTTTTCTTTTTCACTTGCATTTGTATTTTCTTAGATTCCTTATCTTAGTTTTTATAGTTTATAGTTTGATAGTTTTCTTGTAATTCCTTGGGAATTAATTGTATTGAAATTTCATGGCTTGGTTTTATGGCAATCATAATCTACCTTTCAGTTCTCACTCTTTTGTAGGCAATCAAGAATGTCATGGTCCTTTCCACCACCCATTACATGAACCATACCACCAACCTCCATTTCAACAATATCATCAACCCTCTCACTTACCATACTATCCTTCATTCCATCCCACTTCAGGACCATGTCATCCATCTCATGAATCCCAATACCCATTTGACCCACCTTATGATCCTCATTCTCAACCATGTATGCCCAACCAAGATCCTTCATTTTGTGAAGTCATTGGAGATCACCAAAATCAAACGGCTTGGGCTGTAAATGAGGAGTGGTCACTTAAGGACAACTTTCATCAACTAATGGAGTCTCAGTTTAGAATGATGGAACAACAAGCGAAATCATATGAGAGATTAGGAGAAGAAATTGAGCAGCTAACACAAGTGTTGAAAATGAAATTTCAAGGAAATCCTTCTCTCATGGTCACATATGCACAAGAAGTGAAGCAAGTACAAAAGTGCATTGAAGAGTCATCTCTCCCATTTGGTAATGATTCTATCCTTATAGAAGTAGACTCTCCTACTACTTTGGCTAATGAAGCAAGTCATGATTTGAGTGATAATGAGGTGGACGAGGAAATCATTGTTGAATCCCCTCAATTGTTTGGAAATGTAATTGCTCAACCAATTGGCTTTAGTAGTAGTGATTCGACTGTACTTGTTGATGAGTGTGTTCCTATTTCTTCATGTGATGCTCTAACCGATGAAAATGCTTCCCTTCATAGTACTATCGATGAATGCGATAAATTGAATGACATATTTGCATGCTTTTGTGAGGAATATCAAATGTGTGTCGATTGTTATCATGAAAAATGTCATTTACTTGTTGAGCTTCAAAAGAAAGCATTTATTGAAGTGGTTGATTCTACCATTGATCAAAATGCACCCTCTTGTACTATTGATGATAGTAAGCATGTCAATTTTGAAAAGATTGAATCAAGCATGGATGCCAATGTTGATGATGATGTTCTTACCGAATGGTATCTCGATTGTCTAGATTTTTCATCCGTGAGTGAATCTGTTGTATGTGATTGTTCGATTATGAATGGTGCCTCGTTGGCACCGAGATTATCGCATCCGATTTTGACTTGTTTGAGGAATCGATGTTGATTCTGAATTTGATCTCGCATTCTAATCCCGATGTGCATCCCGAATACATACTTACTTCGGATTTTGCTAATCATTGTGAGACCATTGTGAGTGAGAAAGATCATAGCCTAGAATACCAAATGCATAGAATTCCCATTGGATTACCTCCTTATAGTCTTGTTGGTGACAAAGATTCTGAAATTTTGATTGATAAAATCCTGCATGTTGATGAATCTTTTCAACAATTACTTTCTTGTGATTTACCACGATTTAGAAAAACAAGATAATTGTTTTGAATCTTTACACATTCGTGTGGTGATGATTTGAAAAATTCGCTTCATTCTTCCACTCTTTTCCCTTCCATCTCTTGTGATTGCAACGATGATGTGGTGTACTCCAACACTAAGTTGGATTCCACACCTTCCATTTTGCAAGCACAAGAGAATGTTCACAATATGATTGGTTGCTTGACTCCTCACGATGGGAGTATCATTGATTTCCTTGGATGTGATACTTACTTGGAGAGTTTGGAACTTAACATGCCCTTAATTCACTCAAAATCTCTCCATGTCTCTATTTTTGGATGGGATACTTTGCTATTTGCTTGTCTTATTTGCAGGAACATTCTTGGAAAGGTTGTCGATGGAACCAACATCCGCCGTACATTCTTGAACCTCTTCCAATCGATCCGAGCCACCTCCACCAAGGAAATTCAATGAGGGAGAAGATGTTTCAAGGGAAAAATTCATGATTCTCATCGGAGATGAGAACTTCTCCTTCAAGCGACTCAAGATACTCTAACAAAGGTTGTCTCTTTCCTTACTTATTTTCTTCCGAATTCATATGATTACTTGGGCTTAATTGTTGTACGAGGAAGATAAGTGTGGGGGAGGGACACAATTCAATAGAAAAAAGTACAAATAATTTATTTTAGTAGGTAAAAAAAAAAGAGTTTTTATGAATAACACACTCTCTTTCTATAATTGCTCTACCCTCGGTGAACTTTGACATCTTGGTTTTGATGGATCCTTATGTTTGAGGCTGAATTTCTGGACTCTTGGATTATATTTCTTGGTAGTTAATTTTGGGATGCTGATTGCATGATTCGGTATTCACCTTTGTGAGATTTTGGGCCTACATGAATGGAATTCATATTTTACCATTCTTTCTTTCATGTGTGCATCTGCTCATGATTTGTGTTCTCTAGAACTTGCTCATTTTCTTTTTGAAGCTAAATTTTTCACTTACGTGCATAAGTATGATGGAAGCTTGTTTTCTTTCTTTCATTTTCCCACTTTGGCCAAATAGCCTTCCCCTTACATTATATTCCCTTTGCTAGCCCCTTTGTGCCTTCTTGACTCATTCTTTTCTAAGCCACATTACAAGCCTAAGCGTAAAACCATTTTATTCCGTACCTTGAAAATTTATTGAGCATTGGTTTCACCTTGGTTTTGTGTTTGGTGTGGGGGTTGCCTGTGTGTGCAACATTTTAAGTGTAGGGGGAGTATGAGTATTTGATTTTGATTTTGTGCCATTCATCATTTGGCATTAATGTTGGTCATTGTGATTCTATACCCAAAAAAAAAGGTACAAAAAAAAAAAGTACAAAAAAAAGGAAAAAAAAAAAGAAAAGAAAAAAAGTACAAAAAAGAAAAAAAAAAAAAAAAAAGGAGAAAAGAAAAGAAAGAAAGAGAGAGGGGGGAAGCAATGTAAAGAAGAAGAAATAAAAAGAAATGATATTGAGATGATTTGTTATTATTAATTGATGTTCTTTGAATTTCTTGGGTGCTTAGCCTATCATATCCATACTTATTCACACCTATACCCTAGCCCCATTACAACCTTCAATAACAAGCTCTCTTGATTTTTGCATGCATGTGTTATAAGTAGTGGAGAAGTAGAAATTGAGCAAGCTTATGGTAGAACAATTTTCTTGAGTAGAATTTGAGCGATACACTTGTTTACCCTATACACTTGAAAGATTGATTGAGGGCATCCTTGAGAGACCATCTTGTGTGATTAGTATCATTGATTGAGATTACCAGGATTTGTAATTGGAGATGAAAGGATTTTGGTCTTGATTGATTGGTCTTTTGAAGCTTTGTGTCCCTTGCTAAATTTTTGCATTGTTAGCAATTGTTAGAAAGGAAGAGTTTTTCATTTTAGTTTTTTCTTTGAATTTTGCTCGGGGAGTGCAAAAAGATAAGTGTGGGGAATTTGATGATTGAATATTATTACACTTATTTGTATCTCTTGGTGAATAAATTTAGGATTGTTTAGTTAATAAATAATGGATTTTATTACTTAATTGGGCTTTGAGCTTTTAATTGGATTTGATTCATTCTTTATGATTAAATTCCAGATTTACAGTGATTTAGTATTTTTGCCATAACTTTTGATCTAGATATCCGATTAGCCTGATTCTTCTTTCCTTTTTAGATGATTCAGAGAGCTACAATTGTTATGAAGACTCAGAAGGCTGATTTGGACAAAAAGATGGACGAAATTGGAGCTAAAGACAGACCCATTTTTCTGGATTTTTATTTTGCTCGAATTTTGTAATAAAAGACCATTTATTAGAGGTTTCCTATTTTTGGGCCAATCTTGTAGCCCTAGTGTTTCCTATTTATAGGTTATATTAGATGGCTAAAAACATATTCTCAATTACGTCGAATAGGATTTCTTTTTGGTTTTCTTCTTCATCTTTTCTTCGTGTTTTGCTTAGCCATGCTTGGCTAAGCTTCGTGGTTAACCCAACGTGAGGATTCCATGATTCATCCAGAGAACTTGTGCTTTATCGATGATTTAACTCGCGTTTCTATTTTCATCTTATCGGATCCGATTTTGGAAATAGTTGAATATTAGATTTAATATTCGGTTTGGTTTATCCCAAGGACCGAGTTCGAACTAGGTTTTAAGTTTTTTTGTGCGATCGCACGGGGGACGCGCTGTTCGGACATATTCTAGGCGATCGTCTAGTCGAGGGATTTTCTGGGCGAATGCAGAGATCTCGGTTCGTCGAGCCAAAGGTGGGTTATTTATATTTTGTTCAATGATGGAAGTCTCGGAATCCGAATGTTGGGTTGATCGATTTTAATCTGCTACTTCTCATTTTTTGCTTCATTTAAATTGCATTTCTATTTTAGTTTATTAATTTAAAAATCCAAAACCCAATCCCCCATTGTTTTCATTGCATTTGCATGACATTTAGATTACTTAGGATTCAATAAAAGGCTCCTCGAAAAAGAGAGAACGATCCTAGGTTTGCCTATACGCAATCCTTTGTTAATTGTTGATTGTGGATCCCAAGGCTAATGACAAAAGGTCCTCATCAATAACTTCCAACCATACCAAGGTTCAAGCGGTTGTTTGCGAATGAAAATGATGCAAAAAATTTGAGGTGGCATGCGAGATGAGAGGATTTCGATGGAAAGCTTCGACATCCGCCAATTCTTCTCAATGTAAGAAAATCGATCAATTATTTCTGAACCGGTGAAGAACCTAGGAACCTTAGGCTTGCCCTTTGCATGGATGGCATGAATCCATATGGAAGCCTTAGCAAAGCATACATAGTTCATGGCCTGTACTCTTGATTATTTACAACTTATTTCCTATGTTATGCATGAAACGACAAGACATCATGCTGTCTATGTTGATTTCGGGACCAAAACAACCGGAAATGACATTGATGTTTACCTTCGACCCTTGATCGAAGACTTGAAGGACTTGTGGGAAAAAGGTGTCGATGTGTTTGACTCTTTCAAGAAGGAGATGTTTAAAATGCGAGCCATGATATTTTGTACTATAAACGACTTCCCAAAGATATGGGAACTTGTCGGGGTATAGTGTAAAAGGCCATAAAGCATGTCTCGGTTTTGTGAAGAAGACACACGCTATCATCAACTTCAACATGGAAGAAAGACGGTTTATCTTGGACATAGGAGATTTCTTAGACGGGGCCACCCATATCGTCGATTAAAGAAAGCCTTTTTTGGTGGTCAAGAGTATGAAGATACTCCGGTGGCATTGATTGGGGAGCAAGTTTATGAAAAGGTGAAAAATATCAATGTTATCTTCGGTAAGACTACAAAGAGTAGAAAAGAAACAAATATATGGAAAAAGAGATCTATATTCTTCGATCTTCCCTATTGGCACTGTATTGATGTCATGCATGTGGAGAAAAACGTATGTGATAGCATTGTTGGCACGCTTCTCAACATACAAGGTAGTTCTAAGGATGGTGTGAAGGCAAGATTGGATCTGATAGCAATAGGAATACGCGAAGAGTTACATCCAAGGCCACATGGTAATAGAACTTATTGTCCCCTAGCTTCTCATACTTTATCTAAGGATGAGAAATGAAGTTTTTGTGAGTGTTTATATGGCACAAAAGTTCCCTCGGGGTATTCTTCAAATTTTAAGAGGCTTGTATCGATGAAAGACTTGAAATTAGTAGGCTAAAAGTCTCATGATTGTCATGTCTTAATGCAACAACTACTCCCACTAGCTATTCGAGGCATCGCCAAATATGATCTTCGGGTCGTTTTGACTAGACTTTGTGTCTTCTTCAATGCGGTTTCTAGTAAAGTTTTCGAGATTGAAAAGTTGGATGAATTGGAGAATGAAGGATATCTTATCTTGTGCCACCTTGAGAAGCTTTTTCTTCTTACATTTTTTGACATCATGGTTCACCTAATTGTTCATCTAGTGAGGGAGATAAAGTTGTGCGGCCCTATCCATTTACGGTGGATGTACCCAATTGAAAGATTTATGAAATTCCTAAAAGGGTATGTGAAGAACGCATACCGACCAGAAATTTTGTCAGAATTATTTGGCCAAAGTAAGATATATTGGGCTTCCAAAACGTCAGCATTCTGAAGAGGTAGACGAAGGGCTTCCGTAAAGAGTGTAGATCCTGATGAATTATCACAAGTGCACTTATACATCTTGAATAATTTTGACGAAGTTCAAGCCGCATAGCTACACATAAAGAAGTCAGAAGGAAAGAAAATCATCAAATGAGTGAACAAAGGTTGATTAGGGAGCATAATAGAACTTTTGTAAAATGGTTCAAACAAAAGGTTGAGGGAGAGGAATGTGTTTCTGATACAATCAAATGGTTAGCACGTGGTTTTGAGGTTGATGTCATAAGTTGGAATTCGTATGTGATCAATGGTTATACATTTTACCCGAAGTCCCTAGATGATACGAGCACAGTCCAGAACAATGGTGTTATGTTAGAGGCTGAATCTATACAGTTCTCAAGTTCGAAAGACAAGAGGACTTTATTGGCAGTCATGCCATATTATGGGGTTATTGAAGAGACTTAGAGGTGGACTATGTGAAAATTAGATTTCCCATTTTCAAATGCAAGTGGGTTCGGAAGATAATACATAAGTTTGGTGATCGATTTTGCAAGTTTCCTAAACCCTTCCCTTTTTTCCTCCGACAAATGAATAGGTTGCATGACTTTATGTTGCCCATGCGTCACGTTCGGAAGACTTGCAGAGATCGTAGATAGAGGATCAACAAGTAAGCAACCCTATGTCACATTTGTTCATTGATTTTCAATTTCTCCTTGTGCATATATATATGTAATGCAAAACTAATAATACCTCCCATCCTAAATATAAAACTTAGTTGACTATTTTTTTAGAGATTAAGGACACTAAATAAATTACTTAATCATATCATATGTTGTGTATGATTAAATAATATAACAATTTATAAGTTAGACAAATTAATTTAGAGAAAAAAAATGATAAATATAAATACTTTAAAATAATTTAATTAGCTTCCTTAATCTCCTCAAAAAACTCAATTAGGTCTTATATTTAGGACCGGAGGTAATAATAACTACCCTAAATGTTGCATATATCTCTACCCCGATTATCAGCAACAATAAAGGTTACTACTATGTGATCACGAGTTCAAATCTTGTAAATAGTCTCTTCACTTGCAGATGCAAGACTATGTACACTGATCCTCCCTATACCTATCTAGAAGGAGCTTTTTGCATTGGACTGTCTCTTTTTCATCTTAATGATAGTCCCCCACATTGAACTAGTATCAAGGAGTTTTTAGAATTGCATTATGAAAATGGATCGTTCCACATATATATATATATATATATATATAAGATAATTACTCTTTGATGGTTAACTTCATTTGGTTATGTATGTGTTGTCAGGTTGTCTTCTACAAGGAGCACTATTCTACATACTGGGTGGCTTTACACATTTTGTGTCAGTCTATTCATGCATTTATCGTACAAAGTTAAGGAAGCTCTGCAGAATTGAAGGCAGTGAAACTTGTGATTGTATTGTGAGTACCTTCTGCCCCCACATGGCGCTTTGCCAAGAGTATCGCGAGCTCAAAACTCGTGGATTCGACATGTCTGCCGGTATGTAAATTGATCCAAGAGATTGTCGTATGCATGTATTTACTTTGCTTGAAGTATACCACTTTGATCCTTCTTAATTATAGGTCCAATTTTACCAGATCTTACATTTTAAAAAATGGAAGTTAAGACATTTAATATGTTTTAAATTGATTTACTTATCCAAATTTGCCTTTATTTAACAATAAGTATTAAAAAAAGTATGTTATATATTTTTTTCTCTCTCCCACTTTTTCAATAGGGGCCAAATTGAAAAATAATCATTAATGACTCTCATAATGGACTTATATTCAGGATAAATTTTTTTTAACAAACTGGATTTATTATAAGGACCAGAGTGATAATCAACACTTTGCTTGTAATTAATTATTGGGAAATTATTGTTCTTATTGAAGGATGACAAGGAAATGTGGAAATGAAAACTGCTGGTGCCGTGGCGGTGATGGCTCCAGAGGTGCAAGGTGGCATGAGTCGCTAGTGATTGAGGTGGTTCTCTTGGTTATGATATGAGATCTAAAACATATGCTTAAGAGAAATAAGTGAACTTAAATATTGCCTTAGTATATATTTTGTGAGTATTTTTGGTGTTTGTAAATGTTTAGTGAATAAGTGAAGACTTCTAGTGTTATATTTGTCATGAATTATATTATCTTTAAGTATGTGGTTCATGTGTATGGAAATCTGTGTTTCATGAATTATATTATTTTGAGTACTGAAGTTGTAAGAAGTTTATTATTACAAGTGTGTGATTTGTTCCAAGTAGAGATTTTGGGCTCTCAGAGAATGAGAAAAAGAGTAATTATGAATAGAAAAGAGAAAGATATTAAAGACTTCATGAATATGTCCAAACATAACATGAACAGCATAACGTGGGCTCTGTTTTAAATTATTATAACAGTAATACCCCACATATTTTTGTGTAAGGTCTAAATCTCATCATAATTATTTGTTATAAGAAAAAAAACGACATAGTGGAGCACCATCGTTAATTTCTACTACACCATCAATAATTCATCTTTCCCACTATATAAGAAAAGCAATGTCTTTTTTCCTTAAATTGAATTCATTGATACATGTGATAGGTATGTTCACTATTGGTTTATTTAGCTTGATGGATACTATATATTTTATTTAAAGATGAAAATCACATTTGAAAAATTCAATGTAGTGGGTGTGAATAGCCAGCTTAATGATTTAATAAAGTTCACTAAAGTCTAAAAGAAACTAGAGAGGCTCCTTGTCTGCTACTCTGGTTCATCTTCATATAGGCATGATTTCCAATTTTTGGGACATTACGCCAAAATACGAGTGATACTAAATAAATAAATTTTAACTAATAATACCCAGCTGATAAAGTAGCAGAAAATTAAACATTTTAAATCTCTGCAATATAATTATATATGTGAATATGCATAGAAAAATGTTCATAAGCATCTACAATACCATAATTTCATCACTTAGACATACTAGGGCGTCCCCTATAGTGGATTCACAACTATTCATACAGAAATCTTACACCATAGGATAGTTCACACAACAATCCTTTTTGGGAGATCATAATATTTATGGATGCTAGCACACAGCTTCCTTAAATATTCTCATACAATTCCAAACAACTTTCAAATATAAGAAGTATTTAGATCAATCAAATAAATCATATAGAGAATACTAGATAGTAAAACATCTTGAGAATCATTTTGGAAATAATAAAAGCTTGGTTGTATCACTCCGTAAGAAAATTCTTACATAATTTTATGAGTAACAAAACCTCCTCCTACTTTTTTTCCTCACTTTTTTTTCTTCTCTATTTTACTTCATGGATTCCATTTGGAAACCAAGGGGTATATACGGGAGATTTCTCGCAAATATCTTTATTACCTTCTCATCTTTACTTTACTTTACTTCCTCCCCAAGCCATGTAAAACTTATCTCTTTTGTACTTGTTCTCCAAGCCTTCTAGATGATCTTCAATGTTTTCTTTTATATATTTGACGCCCCCTTATTTCCTAATTGCATAAGAATTTCTGATGCCAGCTACGTCGTCTAAAACCTTATTGTGTGAACATATCCCGACGCTCAAATCATTAACATGTAATACACACACGTTCTCACATATATTTGTATCTTCATTTTTTTTCTTATGATTTTGTGGGTTATCATTTATTAAAATAATAAAGATATTTAGAGATTTATTTAGATTTAGATTATTGGATTATAAATATTTCGGATGTTAAAATAACAGTATTTTATTGTTGATGTTTGTTAATATCTCTTATCCTTAATATAAGATCTAGTTTGTAATGTTATTCAGCCATATATTCACACTGAATTTCACGCATAACACGATTATAATATATATGCTCGTTGAATATAAAATTAGATTTTCTATGATTATTTAACCGAGATTCTGGAAATTATCTTCTTCACACGATCATTGCATGTGCCTTTTTTTTATTACATAGTGTCAGGAAGCCTCACAAGTCAATTGAGAGCCGACACAAAAATTTAGTTGGGGGAAAAAAATGATATTCGACATCATGATTTTAAGAGCAAATTTTGGCCAAAAATAACTGTAAAGTTAAATTTTTTTTCTGACTTTTAATTTTTTACCTTTCTATAAATTTGAATATTTTTTAAAAATTCCTTTTTCAAATATAGCATATATCCCAATAAATTTATATCAAATTGATTTCTTTTTATAAATGTCTAGGCAAACATAAATGATATTATATTAATTGACTTTTATTCAGTTGCTATAAAAGTTAATTTTGCCAACTTTAATCCGAACAAACCTTTACTCTTCAAGTTTAGAACAGAAAAATAGTTAGAATAGAACTTTGAATGGATTGCCACCATGAAAACAAGTCCCAGAACTCCTGGATCGATGCCATTCGTTCAAAGTAGATATAGTGTGTTTATGAGCTCCACCTCAAAGATTACAAAAAAGGGGTACAACATAAAAAAATTAATATATTAATATAAAATATGAAAACTCTATCAATATATGATGTTTGGGGGTGGAAATAGGTTAGGATAGGCTAAGTCTTATCTAAAGAGGCCTTATCATGCAATAGAGATTTAAAGCCCGAACCTATATATGAGCCTTGGCTTTTAAAAGGCTTGAAGCTTACTTAAAGACCTACTTAAAATGTATATATTAGAAGTCTAACATTCATTCTTGTTATAGTGCAAGGAAAAGAAAAGAAAATCTAGTGACAATAGTTGTTTGAATAAGAAGGAATAAGAAAAATAATCGTCTATTGACTAATAAGAGTAGAAATAAGTTAGACCATGCTTCAACCAAATAAACCTGGGCCTGCAAAAGGGAATTAAAGCATGACCAGATACACAGGCTTTTCTTAGGCTCAAGTTTGAGCCTTCAAAAGGCTTGGTCAAACTTAAAGCTTTTCCTACTTAAATTGTAGGCTGAGGCCTACACTTTGTAGATTTTAAGTAGGCTTGAAGTCATCTCTTGAAAGGCTGCAATATTATTTAAATAAATCTTAATTCATATATTTTAATAAATTTGAATACAAATTAATTCAATGAGTTATTATTTAAAATCTAGATTATAGGTAACGAACCCACTAATAATACTAAATAAAAGAACACAACAATAACATAACTGAATTAACACTAATAAATTAATAATGAAAACTTTTCAGCGTTGAGTATTCTCTTAGAATCTCTTTTTGTGTAGCTACTCACAGTGAAAGAATGAATTCAAAATAAATACAAAAGCATTCTATTACAAATCCAACCAACAAATTCAATGAATGCTTTTGACTGGATTACCAGGTCTCAAGCGCAAAGGGGTGCAGTCCACTGAAGTCTGAAGATATATGATCCAACTTCATAACCATAGTCTATAATTTTTAGATAATCAAAAGTCAAGTTTTGGTAAATGTATCAGACATCAAAACAATGAATCAACTTAAACTAACAAATCATCATTAGCAAAAGAACACAAACCAGGTCAGGCAGCATACAAATCGGGTGAAGAAAGCCTCCAATTTGGAAACAAGGTTTAGCAGCAACTAAATCAGAAATAGTAGAAATATTGGCAAGCAGAGATGCACACTTCTTGAAGCCACAAATACATCATTGTACCAACTAATAAATAGTCATAAACAACTTGCAAAAGTTGTAGATCTGCTGCCGAAAATGTTTATTGAGAGTCTGACGAACAAAGAGAGAACAATGCGCTTCAAAAGTTGTACTACATTAATTGATTTATTGTATCTTTAAATTAGAATATAAGAATTAAAAAGTAATGATTATACTAATATAATTATATTTTTATTTTTAATGAATTAAAAAGTAATTGTATTATACTAATATAATAATATTTTTATTTTTTAATGTGTAAAAAGGTCATATCGAAGGCCTATAGGTCGTGCCTTAACAATATAAACCTAACCTATTTACACATTTATACATTTAAATAGGCTTTAGCCTTGCCTCTTTGTTAAACAAGCTTGATTAGGCTTGGCCTTAACCAGGCTAAGCTGTTGGCCGTCTGACAGGGGCCTGACATATTTCTAGCCCTATTGACTAATGAGATATTTTTTGAAATCGACCAAATATAACAAGCAGCAAGTAAAATTGGATTTTACCTTTTACTTTCCCTCATAAAAGGGGACAAATTCTTTTTACTAAGATTATAATATTTCATTTGTCATCTTGAATAATGAAAGAGAAGAGAGATAGGGGTGAATGATTGATGTGAATGCAAGGTTTAAGTGTATGTGAATGACGATGGGATGCGCTTAGAATTAAAGTTAAGTTGAAAAATTTATAAGTAATTTATAAAATTATTTTGATGATATTATATATACTTAGATGATGGCATATATTAAAATAAAAAGTTAAATAATTCAGGCCGGTAGAATATGCCTTGTGAAAATAGGTCTAGTATGTTTATCTAAATAAGCCTGACAATAGATGTGAGCCTGAGCTTGACCTATTTGATAAATATGCTATGGTTTATATAGGTTAAGTCGTAGGCCCGTTAGAAGCATAGCCTATTTCCAATTATGTTAGTTGAGATGGTTGATGCAAGCAAATGGAGGTGAAGTTGAGATTCCATATGGATAAACGTCAAGAGTGGAAAACATTTTGATATATAAAAATTATAGATAAAACTTTAATATGGCACGGGCAGGCTAGCTATTTAATATGTAAGCTGTTATTAATTTCTCAAAAATACCTATACAGCACATGACGTACACAAATCTGAGTTATAATTAAATTAAGAGGAAAAGTATTATACTTCCTCTGTCCCTCTTTATAAGTTCTGATTTAGATTTTTATTTTGTCCTGAAATTTAAGTTACAATAAAAATTTTAAGATATAATTATTACTTGATTTCAATAAATCTCTATTAGGAAAAGTAATATTTAAGTTTTGACGATAGTTAAGGTTCAAATTAGTGTGACATTAAATGGAGGGTAAAAATATAAAGGAAAACGTAATTTGTAAATAATACGCACACTAATCCTTATTACAAGAAATCTCTGCATATATAACCTGTACTGTCTGAAATGTTATAATTTATTGGGAAAATTGCTTAAAAAGACTTGTTTGAGAAATTTATTGTTTAGTGGTACTTCAAGTTTCTTTAAGGATCTTGGTCTTTTATAGGATTAAATGACTAAATTGCCATTTCAGTAAAAATCTTCGTGACCTATAATATGTCTTTCATACGTGTAATTTATCTTCCTTATGTGCAATTTAACTTCCATTATACGCAATATATCATCCCTCATGTGCAAATGTTTTCCCTTGTGTCCCAAAATTAAGCCATAGTGCAAATTATGCTTTGTGCAAATGATCTTCCCTTCATGCAAACGGTCTTCTCTTGTGTGCAAATGATATTCCCTATATGCAATATATCTTCCCTATATGCAATTCATCTCCCTTATGTACAACTTAAATTCCATTGTATGCAATCCTCCTTCCCTGTATGCAAATGTATTCTCATGTATCCCAAAATAAAGCCAAAATGTGCAAATTATGCTAGTGCAAACAATCTTCCCTTGTATGCAAATCATCTTTCCCTATTGTGAAAATAAACATTCCAAGTTTCCCTTAATTTTCCTCAAACTTTTGGCCACTCACACTCATACATCTAGAAATTGAACCCAGAGATTTAGATTTACAAATTAGTTGGTCGAACATGGGGTTAATGTGAGGCAGCGACAAACTGAGGGTAGTGAGATGGGGCTGTAAAGGAGAAGAAGAAATGAAGGAAAGGGTTAATGAATCCAATATTAGATTGAATGATGGAGAAACCGTCGTCCTCTCATTAGAAGCCATTGTTGTCGCTTTTTAAGGAAGATGCAATCACAATTGTTAGAAGAGGTTGTCCTCACCAACGTCAATCATGAATAAGATGAGCAAGGAGGATGCGATGTGAGTAAGATGGTAAGAAGCAATGGATGATATGTGAGAGGAAGGTGTACGACAATCAATGGCCAACGATTTCTGGAAGATGGAGAGTGAACGGTTTATGCAAGGGAAGAGAATGCGATTTCATCTAGTTAGTGTGGTAGGGTGGTATGACATTTTAGTAATTTCATTCTCATTCATATCTGCCCTAAAGGACCTAGTCCTTAAAATAAACTGAGGTCCTTCCAAGCAAAAAAGCTTTTCAAATAGGGATTTATTAACAATTTTCCCTAATTTATTTCATCCAATATCCCTAACTAACTATAAAAAAAAAAAATTACAATATTAATTTAACTAAATTCTTCTTATTGACAAGTTTTATTAAGGGTATTTGAGATTTTAAAAAAAATATTAATTAAATTTTTTAACTTAAATAAAGTACTCGTAATTAATTACAGCTGATCATATTTAAGAATCAAATGGGGTACATAGATTTTGCTTCTTCATTGATTTATGTATTTTTTTCAGAACAAGTATATAAGGAAATTTTCTTATATGCGTAATTGATCAATCTAGAAATAATAGTTTCACTGAAAAATCCTTTAATCTCATCATATTTCATTGAACAAGTCGGGATTGTTATTGAAGCATATAACGTCATTGGATACTGATATAAGACAGACATACAATCTTATTTAGTTATATTGGTACCCTTATATTATATATTAATTTATAAGTTAGGTATAATAATTTGAAGAAAAAATGATAAATATAAATATTTTAAAATAATTTAATTAGTTTCCTTAATTTTTTTTTTTTAAAAAAATCAACTACATATTATATATAGGACAAGAGGAAGTATTGATGAAAGTTTTTTTCGATTGGTTTCACATATGACCCACAAATTAGTGCGGTCAAGCTAGCTAGCACTAACAATTCTAAGGGAAAATCTCTTTAAGATTCTAAGATATCAAAAAAATTTTATTAATAACTCTATCAGTAGGTGATTGACAACTCAATCTGTGGGTCTTGTCAACTCTTTAAGACTTTTTGTATATCAGAATTTTCTGTTGGACTTTTTTGACATTTTCTTGATCCTTGGGACCTTAAAGAGATTTTTCCTAATTCCAATTATGGCATTCCAACTTGATGTTTATTAAAAAAACGCCTTGATATGTACCACGCTGTGGGCTCCTATACTATTTATAAGTCACTTGTATTCATTTTTAAAAAAATTAAAAAAAAAGTATTAAATGAATAAATTTTTTCATATTTATTTTTATTGATGAATATGTACACATTTTTTCTCACATCTTTTTATTTCTATGCATTTATCCCCCTCTCTTCTCTGTTTCCCATATGCCCAACCAATAATAAATATATGTAAAATTGAGAAATCATCATTTATTTTTAGCAAAGAATTTTGGATACAAGTCACTTATAAAAATTTACAGTGTATTATGAGAAAACGAAAAAACGGATTTTTTTATGGAATGAACAAGAAAGTGCAGAGTAAGAAGAATCGGGGCGCGTGACAACACTCAATATAAAAGATAATCGAAAATAATGATTAATCAATAAAAGATGATAACTTTACATGAGAGCAGTGCTAAGTGAGGGACCGCTCCTTGAGCTTCAATGGCGGTAGTGATGGAGGAGTAAAAATGGGAGGAGGAGAGAGAAATTGTTTGATGCAGAGAAATGATTAAATGAGTATAAAAAAATGTGGGGCCCAGTATTTTGTTGTTCTGATTGTGATGCCATCTATAAGGCTATATAATTTAGCTGAGCTGGTTGCATTTGATTCGGGACCGCAAATAAGATAATGTCTGGATATTATTATTATTATTATTATTTTAATTTCCTCTTCATTCAATATATCACGTTGGATCAAATTTCAATATTATATAAAAATATTCTTAAATAAACATTAAATTATTGAGACATTGAAACTTGATCTAATAGTTGATACTATCAATGGAAAGAAAATGAAGAGAGAAATCAATTGAAATATTCATTTCCTGCTCCAAGTTCACTCAAGAATCTTTCCACCATTGTAAGCTGAGATTTAGGATATCTACCATTATATCAAGTTTTAATGGTTGAGATTTAATACTATATAAAAATATTATTATAAATTAAATATAATAAAAATCTATCATAGTAAATAGAATGAATCTCAATCATTAAAACTTGATTTAACATCAATGGAGACACCTTTCTCCCTTGTACGCTACCCCTCCCATCTTTAATACTACCTTTTATATATATATGTATATATATATAACCAACTCTTTCTTTTGGGGTTGATTCTTAATATAAACAATTTTTTTATGTCTCGAAATTTAAACTAATTTTTTTTCTTTTTATAGCCCTACTAAATACATATCTTTATATTAATTATCCCCCATTCCCTACTAATTCTTTTTTATTCAATTATTTATTACACATTCTCACTCTTATGCTTTTTTCATAGATAGGGGCATATTTGGAAAAATGACATTTTTGACACATATATTATTCTTTTTACTACTATTAACCGCTATTTCATTTTACACAATCAAGAAAAAAATTGCTTGTACAATAGGCTGGAGGGGAGTATAAGATCCACTTTTATGAAAGAACCTAACTATAAAGTGGATTTTATATTAAACATCCGAAGAAGTATATCCAATTACCTTATATATATATATTGCATTTTTGGGTTGATTTGACGGTTATTTTGCAAAATGTGATATATATACATAGTGAACTTAAAACTATTGATTTCGACCAAAAAAAAAAAAACCTTAAAAGTATTGATGCTTCGTTGCTTAATTTTATCTGTGTTCCCTAAGTGAATGATCGTAGTGTTTGTTGGGATTGAATTATACATTTACTGTCAGTGGAGCTAGTTTATCAATCATGAATAAAGCCTCATCTTGTTGTAGCTAAGATATTTTTCCACCTTCATAAAATACTATCATGCTACTGTTGAATACGCGCACACACTATTGAATAATCCAAATCTCATCTTAAATATATGTCCCTCAAATAGCTCAACTGGCTAAATATATTACCTCCGATCCTAATTATAGAAATAATTTTGTAGTACAATTTATACTATAAAAGCGTTTTTATAATTAGAACTGGATGGAATATTAAATATAACGTTTGGGCGCCCATCATAAGTATATGCAAGGTGTGTGTTATAGATTAGAGGTCAATAATAAAAGAAAAATAGGAGAAAATATCTTCCTCAATCATTGAGCCATAGGCTCATATAACACCAACTTGGGTTTACACTAATCATCCTTTGTTTAAGATGATAAACTGACCCCACTTGAGAAATTGCGAGAAACTCGGCTGTTTATCTCTACAGAGAGACTCAAGTTATCATTTCTCTTTATTAATGGGGATCGATATCACTTCACACTAAACCTCTTGTCTAAGACCTCTATTAATAGACTCAAGGGTGGTCACCACCAACTAATACACTTTAATACTTCTAAGATAGTTACCATATTCCGTCGATGAACGTGGTAAAGTCGTAGAGGGACAGCTCAATGCTTGTGGTACTTCTTTTCTTTTTGTTGTTGTTTTTAATGTATTGAGTAGGTAGAAATTGAATATACAATAAACAGAATATAAGAACAAGAATCTGTATTAATTAAAAAGAACATTCAGCAAGTCTGTATAATATGGAAAAACTATAAAATGAACTCACAAGACTGCCGTATTTCGAATGAACAATGCAGAAATCCGGGCCCAACTTTCATTATGTCCTTAAAACAATTTTGCTCCTCAATACGGATGCCGAAGGTTTGCTGAGAAATTGTCTCCCAGGATAGAGCGGATTAATCGTCTCCAGAAAGATGGCTATGTCTGTCTGAAGCCCAAGCAAATCCAACGAGCCTGCTTTTGGAACGCACAGAATGTATATGCAGAATGCAGAGAGAGAGTGTGTGCAGAAAAAACATAATCTAATCTGTGACTAGGGCGCACTATTTATAGACTCAAAAAACAGGATCGATGGACTCGCCTGCTGTCGCGAATGTAATACCCTAAAATTCATATTCATTATAAACACTATATTTTGATAAATAATACCTATTAAAAATAGGTGAATATGTGGTCTCAAGCTTTAGAAGCTTATTGATTATTATTTTAAGTAATTTCTTCTTGAACTTAAATAAGCTTAAAACCAAATATGCTAATTTCTTTTTAGGGATCATAAAACATCATAAAATTATCATGATTAGGCATAGTCTTAATTTAATCATGAAAGGCAGTTAAATGGCATAGAAATACTTATTCCAACTAGAGAAAATTACCAACAACTATTGGGCAATTAAATTTGCAATAATTAAAGTAATTATGTTAATTTTCGTAATTAATTGATAATTAAATTAAAAATGCATAATTAAGGATATATATAAATTTAATAAAAGACTTGACAAATAATATAAGATGAAAATCTTCAATAGTAAGTAGGATTTTTCTACATAAATGAAGGGCCAATATTTGATTTAATAAAGTGTAATCCAAGGGTTATAAATAATTGCATAATTAAACTAAATCCTTTGAAATTTGAAGAACCAATAGGAAGCCTTAGATGATATGTATTAGAGACATTAGAAGCACAATTTTTGAGTCAAATAAAGAAGGAAGCCACGGTTTTGCATGGCTAAAAGAAGAAGAATGAATTAGTTTATATTATAATAAACCCACATGGGATAATTGCACATAGGAGAAGTAATTAAAGAAGCAATTAAGGGAATCACATGGGCTCACATGGGGTCTTAAATGCAAAATTTATGAAGGAGAGAGGGAGAGTTGTAATACCCGGATGATTATCTATCTAGAATATTATATTTTAGCAAATAATACCTATTTGGAAATAGGTGAATATGTGGTTTTAAAACCTTGTAGGATACTTATTCTATTGTCTAGGGAAATTTCTAATGAAATTAGAGGGATTAAAGTGTCAAAATCCCTAAATGCAATTATGGGCCATGAAATGCCCTGAAAATATTATGATAAATCCCAAGAGGCAATAAAATATTTATTGAAAATTAGAAAGTATGTTGTCTCTAATTTTAGGAATTTTTGGGATTATTTTTCTTGAAAAATAATGAAGCAAAATTAAATATAATTTTGGGGAGCATAAATTGCCCATGATTTTTAATATTTTACATGGAGCATAAAATACCAATGTAAGTAAAATAGTTGTGAGATAATGATTAATCTTAATTAAAAAAATTATCAACAATTAGAAAGTGATTAGTTAGGTAATTAATGGCTAATTATCTAAGCTTGGACAAAAGAACCAATAGGGAGAATTTTTAAAGATAATTAAAGTAAAAAAAAAAAAGGGAGGAATGATATTTTCAAGAAAAAGAAAGGAAAAAAAAAAGAAGAAAAAGAAAAAAAAACGAAATAAATAAATAAATAAATAAAAAGAGGAAGGAAAAAAATAAAAATAAAAAATAAAATAAAATAATAATAAAAAATATCATGATATTTGTATTATTATAATAATATAAAAGAGATATTTGTGGAAGAACCAGGTTGGATAAACGAGAACCGATAAATTAAATCCTATCTAGAAAACCATGAACTAAGTTTTCTTAGGTCGGGACAAATTACAAACAAGTGAATTTTTGTCCGAAGTCGGTGTTAGCGGAAATCATTTAAAGTAGAAGGCGGGGCGAATAAGGGATCGAGATGAGAAGATATTTTTGTAAATAAAGGGCAGATAAGAAAAGTGAGAACCGATGGAAAATAAATCATAACTCAAAATCCTTGAACTAAGTAGAAAACAACCTGGACATATTATGAATCGGTGAATTTTTGTCCCGGGGTTGATGTTACCCGAAGTAATTTCTGGCAGAATCGGCGTACATTCGAAAATGTTCAACGCATAAACGGAATACCCTTAATGGGATCAAAAATTTAGTTAACTCAAATATTTCCGAAGAGGAAGAATAGAGCTTGTGGTGTGTTCCGGATTTTTGAGATTTTGCGGAATTACACCGAACGGGGAACTTTATCGGTAGAAGTTCATAAAGCACATGGGTGACATCACCTTGACATCATGATGAGGTAAGGAGATGTGTTGTATGGTGGAGATGATGCCTTGTGTCCAAGCTAGATCCAACGGTTGAGATTCGGTATGATAAAGCATGAATAGTGCACCAAAATCTTCTATAAATAGGTCTTCCCATTTCACTTCATTCCTCACCAATTCACAATTCCTAGAGAGAGGTTAGAGAGAAGTGAGAGCAAGGAGGAGCTCCTGGAAAAGGAGTAGCGAAGTCCGGGTAAGTTCTTCGGTCCCCTGGTCTTAAGCTTTGGTAGTTCCTTCGGTAGTTATAGTAGAAATGCTAGATTAATCTTTAATCTTCCAAGTTAGTTTAGATATCATGTTTTCGGGATAAATATGATATTTATTATGGAGATAGAGATATGTCAAAATTTTGGAAGATTAGAGTTAAAGTAACGAAGTTCGGCAAAATTCCGCCGATTAGGGAGTCGGGGGTAAAATGGTAATTTGGGACTAGAATGTCCGGTATAATGTTGACCATTGATTAGAAACATCCAATGGCCAAAATACAAGATGAGTTAGGTTTGGAAGAATTACCAAAGTGTCATGACAAATTGCTATAAATAGGCACCTTGTGTTCATTCATAACTCACACCAAACAAAGTAAGAAGCATCCGAAAATAGAGTGAAAGTGAGAGTTAGTGGGAAGCAAGAAGGAGTAGCAAAGTTCTCCAAGGGTAAGTTCTCTAGTTCTTAAGTTTTAGCTTTGAGTTTATAGCTTAAATGTTGTTTTGATCTTTAATCTTCCAATATATTCTTATTATCATGTTTTTATGGTTAAAAGTGGTTTTAATTCGAAAAATTGATGAAGAGGGATTTATAGAAATTTTTTTTGGAAGATTATGATCAAAATAGCGAAGCTCTGGCAAAATCTTATCGGTTAGCGATTTCTAGAGTCAGTGTTAAAAATGCCAGTATTTTATGAAGAAGATGAGGTTACAAAATTCTGGGAAAGTTCATGGTTAAAGTAGACATATAGGGCTTTTCAAAAATGCCTAGAATGTATTAATTTGAGCTCTGTGCAGTGAGATAGAAATTCTCAAAATTGGGCTACGAATTTCTGGAAAATTCTGGGCAGAGGCTCAAAACTTTAAAACTAGGAATGACTCAATGAATCTGGGCAAAAAAATTATTTTTACTTACAAATAGACATCCTAAGGATTCCGAGGAATTTTACGGATCCCCGTTTCGAGTTTTGTAGAATTAATTATGGTTTTTCAAAGTTAAGTGGAGAATCTACCCGAAATGCTGAAATCAGCGTTTTTCTATGAAAATTAAGAAATAAATAGAGAAATAAGTCCACCAGGGGTAAAATAGTCATTAGTGGCCAAAATATCTCTTAGGATGTGGTTTGTACGAAAATAATGCCATATTACTATTATAGGCGATCCGTGAACGCATACCGACCGACGTACATCGCGATCACCGACTAAGGTACGTTCGCATCGTAATATTAACTCGATGCTTATTATTTGCTTATATGTGATAGATAACTTTACATCTCTGTGTGCTTATGTACATCGTTGGGATATATCATTTGCTGTGTGCTTATGTATCGTTATGATACATCTATTTGTGTGCTTATGTACGGTTGGGATACATCTACGGTTGGGATACATCTGCTGTGTGCTTATGTATTGATTGTTGCTGAAACGCCATGAATATCTGTCATTCATATACTATCATATTTAAGCATGAGGTTAACCATTACCTGAGGTCCAATGGACATTGGACCTCAGCTCCTACTATAGCCTCAGGATCCGGAGGAATCAGGACTGAGGATAAGGGAAAGCAGCACCAGTAAGGACCCGGCCGGAGAATTTCTTTTCGGAAATGTATTGTCGTATCTTTAAATATTTGGATAAATGTACCGCTACTTTAAACAAACAAATACGCCACAGTTAATGGTTAGCTACTTTAAACAAACAAATACGCCACAGTTAATGGTTATCAGTTACTCTCTTGCTCTGATGCTCAACTCTGATCAAAATATATAAGTTTCCGCTTTTGAAAATGGGGTGTTACATCTTGCCGGTGAACTGGTGCGTCGTACGCACCAGAACGAAGCGAACGATCCGAACGGATCGCAAAACGCAGCCGCTAGTTGGAGAACTCGGAGAGGGCCCAATTAGTAGGAGCCAAGTTGGGGCTTATATACCCTCCAACTTCTCTCCAACTAAGCAATGTGGGACTATTCTCTCATACACACATTCCTTCTTACTTTTTCCTCTTCTTTTCCATCCTCCTTCTTATTCATAACCCATAGGATTTTTTCCTAAAATTCCAACAATCCCCCACATGGATAAGAAGTTAGTCCATCATGACCAAATGCAAATGATCATGTATGCAAAGTGCGGTTCCTCTACAAGAAACAACTGCATCGAGAAAGGTAGGGGTTACCTTTGAACCTTCTCTTATAAAAACCTATCGGATATACTGGTTAATCGATGGACGCACTGTCTTGAACCGTTGACCTTTTAGTGTATACCAAGACAATAGGAGTTACACAGTTGCTCCTCTAGCATCGTTGGTTCTCATGCTGTGTCCATTTTGGCCCTGGACACCACCTGGTTCTGTGAGTGTTCTAGAGAATCGGCCGTTTTAAATTCTCATAGAAGTGGCCCGCACTTCACACTCACATAGGTGATTCCTTGTGATGTAAGTTATCATACATCATCTGAACACATCAGATTAAGAAACCATTAAAAGCTTAAGAGCTTACCCTTATATATATGCACTGTCTTGTCTAGGAATGAGTATGAGTTAAAAACTCCACAGTGTTAACAGTCGATTAAGACTTAGTTGTCTCTTTGAACCTAGTTCGTGGGATCTCCACTTTACTAGGTAGAGTTACCGCGATAATCAACAATGTATCGGCCTTAAACCCATTCCTTTGGACAATTTTCTAACTAACTTTCTAGGAATCCCTTTAGTCAATGGATCCGCTATATTCTCTTTTGATTTCACATAATCAATTGAGATGATTCCATTCGGAAGTAGTTGTATAACGGTATCATGTCTACGACATATATGTCTAGGCTTTTCGTTGTACATGACATTCTTAGCTCTACCAATAGCTGCTTGACTATCACAATGTATACATACTGCTGGTACCGGCTTTGGCCAACTAGGAATGTATTCAAGAAAATTACGAAGCCACTCGGCTTCCTTATTAGCTTTATCTAAGGCAATGAATTCTGCTTCCATAGTTGATCTTGCAATGCAAGTCTGCTTAGATGACTTCCAAGACACAGCACCCCCACCAAGGGTGAATACATATCCACTTGTGGATCTTGTGTCATTAGAGCTGGTTATCCAATTTGCATCACAATACCCTTCTAGTACTGAAGGGTACTTCTCATAATGCAAAGCAAAGTTTTGAGTTTGCTTTAAGTAACCCAAAACTCTTATCATAGCTTTCCAATGAAGCTCATTTGGATTACTTGTAAAGTGACTCAACATGCTTACTGCATAGGCAATATCAGGTCTAGTGTAGTTCATAACATACATAAGACTGCCTAGCACTTGAGCATACTCTTTTTGTTTAATAGCTTCACCAGTATTTTTTAACAGTCGAAGACTAGTTTCTATAGGGGTCGACACAAGAGCTATGTTTAAACTCTTGAATTTCTCGAGAATTTAGAAACATAGTATGTTTGCGATAAAGCTAACCCTCCAGATGTTCTATGGATTTTAATTCCTAAAATAACATCTGCTAGACCCATATCTTTCATATCGAACTTACTGGTAAGCAATCGCTTAGTAGCTTCAATCATTTGATTATTACTACCCGTTATCAACATGTCATCTACATACAGACAAACTATGGCAAACCCATTTTCAGTATTTCAAATGTATACACACTTGTCATATTCATTAATACTAAAGCCATTTGATAACATAACTTCATCAAATTTCGCATGCCATTGTTTTGGGACTTGTTTAAGTCCATAAAGGGACTTTATTAAACGACAAACTTTCCGTTCCTGTTCTGAGACAACAAATCCCTCAGGTTGTTCTAGGTAAATTTCTTCCTCTAATTCACCATTCAAGAAGGTTGTCTTTACATCCATTTGATGTAACTCCAACCCATCAACATTCAAATGGATGTAATTCTTGTAACAGGTGAATAAGTATCAAAGTAGTCTAGGCCTTCACGTTGTCTGTAGCCTTTTACTACCAGCCTAGCTTTGTACTTATCAATAGTGCCATCTGCTTTCATCTTCTTTTTGAAGACCCACTTAGTTCCTAGAGGCTTATTTCCAGGAGGAACGTCAACCAACTCCTAGGTGCAGTTTGACATAATGGATTCAACTTCACTATTGATAGCCTCTTCCCAGAATGGTGCTTCAAGAGAACCCATAGCCTCTCCATAAGTTCGAGGCTCATTTTCCAACAGATAAGTCAGAAAATCAGGCCCAAAGGATGTTGAAGTCCTTCGCCTAGTACTCAGTCTAGGTTCCTCCTCTCCAAGATAATCATTAGTCTCAGTATCCTGAGATATCAATGTGTTGTTGCTATCATTATTTTTATTGTACGGAAATACGTTTTCAAAGAACGTAGCGTTCCTTGGCTCAATAACCGTATTCACATGGATATCTGATACATCAGACTTATAAACTAGAAAACGATATGCACTACTATTATGTGCATAGCCAATAAACACACAGTCTACTGTCTTAGCCTTTTAGGTTTAGGAATCTCAACCTTTGCCAAGCACCCCCACACTTTCAAAAATTTCAAGGAAGGTCTCTTTCCTTTTCATATTTCATATGGTATGCTTTTCTCATTTTATGAGGCACTTTGTTAATTAGAAAGTTAGCCGTTAGTATAGCTTCCCCCCACAAATTTTGTGGTAAACCGGATGCAATTAACAATGCATTCATCATTTCTTTCAATGTCCAATTTTTCCTCTAATATGCAATATTCAACCATAATGATGCTATAAATATTTCACATAATTTGGTAGTGATGCATGCCCCACCTAAAAATATTTATCATCTTTGGGTATCTAAATAAAACTACCAACATTTATATTTAATAATTATAAAGACAAATAACACAAAAAGACATTATTAAAACTAATAATAACAACGACGTATCTTTTGTGTCAATCCCTAACCTCCACCGGTCACACCGATCCGGCGGAACGACAATGGTTTCTCATTCTGTTATCGATCTCTACTATATTTCAAGATCTTTATCATGAAGCCAATTTCATGCCCTTTAAAATTAGTTTATCAAGTTGCCCAATCTTTATCCATTAAATATATTATTTAATCATTCTTGAAAGAAAATATACCTCACTCATGTAATACAAAAATCTAACCCATCAAACAAAATAGATATACATCGAATTCCGATAACTTTTCTATATACACATATGACTTCTAGTTCCATCGATTAATAAAGTTTCAATTTTCAAATAATTGTGTTTCTAACGTAGGCATAAAACAACTAGTAAAAGTAGAACTTTAATATATATCTATATCGTAAACAGATCGACGAGATATATATTCACGTAAATCATAATATTAGAAACTCTAACTTTTCAAAGTCGAATCCAAAATTTAAAACTAACACGTATTCAAACCAAAATTTCTACCAATCGTAAATCAACTTTATTTAATATAGATTTATCTAAGTTGATTCCAATAAACCAAAAATTGTCTTAAGATTGTTGTTTCTAATGTATTGAGTAGGTAGAAGTTGAATATACAATAAATAGAATATCATAACAAGAATATGTATCAACTAAAAAGAACATACGACAGAGAACATTCAAAGCAAGTCTCGTATAATATGGAAAAACTATAAAATGAACTCACAAGCTCGCCGTGTTTCGAATGAACAATGAAGAAATCCGGCCCAACTTTCGTTGTGTCTTGAAGACAATTTTGCTCCCTCAATACGGATGCCAAAGGTTTGCGAGCAATTGTCTCCCGTGATAGAGCGGATTAATTGTCTCCAGAAAGATGACTCTGTCTCGAAACCCAAGCGAATGCAATGAGTCTGCTTTCGGAACGCACAGAATGTATATGCAGAATGCAGAGAGAGAGAGTGTGCAGAAAAAACATAATCTAATCTGTGTCTAGGGCGCCCTATTTATAGACTCTGAAAAAACAAGATCAAATGGACTCGTCTGTTGCTGCGAACTGGTGCGTTGTTCAAACAGACCCACCAGAATAGGACAAACAGAGGCGACCGTGTCGTTGCGGTGAACTGGGTGGTCGTATTTACCGTACGCACGTAGCGCTGGCGAACGATCCGAACGGATCGCAAAACGCAGCTGCTCGTTGGAAAACTCGGAGAGGCACAACGGAATTATTTAAACGTTCGGAAATTCAAAAAATTATTTTTTAATCCAAAAATTAATTTAATAAATAAATAAATTTTTTGTTTCACACGTGAGCCCGCCGGACGGAGGGTATGTGGTGGACTAAAGGCCACCTAAGTCCTCACCCCTCCACAAAAGTGGGTTGGCCCAAGGGCCCAATTATTAGATGCCAAGTTGGGGCTTATATACCCTCCAACTTCTCTCCAACTAAGCAATGTGGGACTATTCTCTCACACACACATTCCTTCTTTCTTTTTCCTCTTCTTTTCCATCCTTCTTCTTATTCATAACCCATGGGATTTTCTCCTAAAATTCCAACATTTTTAGATTATAAAAATATACATGAGATTTTTTTTAAGTGTGCTCAACACTAAATGCTTTTTTGAGGGTAAAAGTAACTATGAACCTTCAAAAAATAGGTGCAAAAATACACATAGACCGTTTGTTTAAATTTTTATGGGTTAAGGTACAAAATATATGAGATTTTCCTAAAAGTGTGCCTAACACAAATGCTTTTTGAGGGGCAAAAGTAACTAAGAACTTTTAAAAAAAATAGGTACAAAAATACACATAGACCGTTCGTTTAAATTTTTTATGGGTTAAGGTACAAAATATATGAGATTTTCCTAAAAGTGCGCCTAACAGAAATGCTTTTTTGAGGGGCAAAAGTAACTAAAAACTTTTAAAAAATAGGTATAAAAATACACATAGACCGTTCGTTTAAATTTTATATGGGTTAAGGTACAAAATATGAGATTTTTCTAAAAGTGCGCCTAACACAAATGCTTTTTTGAAGGCAAAAGTAACTATGAACTTCAAAAAATATGTACAAAAATACACAGACTGTTTGTTTAAATTTTTTATAGGTTAAGATACAAACCCAGTTCCGCCACGGACTACTTGAAACTAATTTTTTAACGGATTCAATGGGAGCTGGCTTTGATTTCTTCAGTTTGATACTTGGATTAAGATTTGAACATGTTACCATTTTAGGTCAAAAAATTAAAATAAATGGTCAACTATCGATTGATGTATATTTTTATACATATTTTGGAGTTCATAGTTACTTTTATCTCTAAAAACGCATTTGAGTTGGACGCATTTTTGAGAAAATCTCATGTGTATTTTTGAGTTTTGACCCTTAAAAAATTAAAACAAACGGTCAATATGTATTTTTGTACCTATTTTAGAAGTTCATAGTTATTTTTGCTCCTAAAAAAAATTTGGTGTGGACACACTATTGGAAAAATCTTATGTGTATTTATACATTTTAACCCTTTTTTTAACATATAAAGAAACAAAATCACCAACGAAATCAAGTTGGGACTAATAGAAGAAGTTAGTCTCCAACGATGTGGCAAACCAAAATTTGAATTTCAACTATGAGAGATGTTTCAGTGTGTTTGGGAAGGTGTCAGTTATGAATGGACTCTTTAGAACAAAGCTCATTGTCCCAAAAGCTCGATTTTGAAGCTTCCGATTTGCTGGTCGTTCATGTGTATTGTACATGTATGTATATTCAAAATTTATATTATTATTTTAATTTTAAAAAATAGAAAATATATTAAATAAGATTTATTATTTATATATTTCTAATTTATATTTAGAATATATTTATAAGTTTAAAAATATATTTCGTATTGAATATTAATTAACAAATTTTTAAATTTAAATTGGATTTTGATGATAAATAAAAATCTTCTTTTAAGATTTTGAATTCTAATACTTTTTTTAATCTCTATTTTTCTAAAAAATAAATAGGAATAGAATAGATTCTATTCCTACAATGTCGAATTCATTTGATTTTTTTTTTTAATATTTCTTTACTTTACTTTTACTTTAGAAATCTTCCATTCATATAGAAGGAAAAATATAGATTATTATGGATTGATTGAATCAATGACTATTCATGATTTTAGAATTGAATCAATTACATGCCGTCTCCAAACTAGAGGAATGTTATGGTAAAACCTTATTTGAAACAATGTGGTAAAAAGCAACGTGCGACCTGAAAGATAGGCATGTTCCTTGTCTTGTTTGACTGTTGAGTGTTTAGAGGAGGGAGAAGAAAGGAGGAAAGAGAAAAAAATATGAAAAGGGAAATTTGTGAAAAAATAAATATGAAAGGAAAAAAAAAGAATTACACACACACATACACACTTGAATACTTTGTATAGATGTGAGCATTATTACCTTTCGAATTTAGACGACAATCGTGACTTGAAAATCATAACGAGCTCTTTAATTATTATCATTCAAGTTTGATTTTTTTTTTTTTTAATTTTTTAATAACAATTTAACTTTTTTGTCAAATTTAAATTTAAATTTGTATCTTCAATTATCACAATATATACAACTAATATATATACACACATATATATGTCATATTAAATAATATTCATGTCATTTTTTATCTCAACTGATTTTTCAAATAAAAGCCAATTTAGAAAAAATTTACTTCTGTCACTGTTAATCCAAACATAAATCATATTTACAATCTGATTTTTATCTATTCTCACATTTATAAAAATCTGATTGAAATAAGTCACTTTTATGACTACTATTTCAAATGGGGCCGTTCATGGGCCCGTTTGAGTTGGCGATAGGAGTAGTGGTTTAAAAGTTATCTAACATTTGTAAAAGCCTGGTACAAAAAAGTCATGTTATAAATGTTATTTGTGTTTGGATTGCATGTTTGACTTCTACAAAAGTGGCTTTTTTATAAAATTATGAGTGTTTGGATTATTATTTCAAAAGTCAGTTGAGATAAAATAAAAATGACTGAAAATGACATGAATTTGATTGAATAATATATGGGTAAAGGATTTCTCCAGTCATTGGAAATAAGTTATCTCCAATGACCCCCAAAACTACAGCGTTTTGGATTAATGAAGGGTGTTTCCGTAATTTTACACCTTTTATTAATTCACTAAAATTACAAACATACCCTTCATTAATTCAAAACGACGTAGTTTTAGGGGTTGTTGGAGATAATTTATCTCCAATGACTGGAGAAATACTTTTCCCTAAAAAAATAAAAAGCCGGAATAATTTTTTTTTTTTGGGGGGTTATAAAATGACGTGCATTTTATACAATGATTTTTTTTTTCAGAATTCTCCGCTCCATCCCAAACGAGAGTGGGGCCCAGGCCCCGCCGTTTTTCTAAAAAAGTCACAAACGCCGGCGTAGAAGTTCCATCCCGGAGCTTTTATGTTAATGAGCTTTTTTATGAAAAAGCCCGGTAAATAAAAAGTCAATCCAAACACTTATTGGGTGTGTTTGGGTTCACGTTGAAAGGAGCGTCGAAGGCAAAAGAATGCAGTGGCGGTAAAGACAACGCTCAATAGTGAAAAAACACCGGCGAGTGGGTGTTTGGATTCCCCTCTGATCAACCGAGCTTATTAGAAAAAAGCCTAGTAGAGAAGAAGCCGAAATTGGAGCGTTTAGCGCAGTGGCATTGAGGAGAGAGAAGCCATATTGTACGGTTTCAACTTTTACCGCTCTTCGCCACGTGAGGGTGTGGTGGGTCAGAGGGATGGCTGGATAGTGGTTAATCGACGTTTCTAGTCAAGAACCCTTTGTGGCGGAGCTTCAACGATGAACGGAATCGGTGGCGGTGGATGTGAAAAATGGTGAAGCAATTCCGAAAGTAGAGAGGAGGAGACGCTGATTGTGATGGTGGTGGTGAGTGACGAAGTCGGTGGCAGTGGTCTCTTCCTCCAAGCTTCCTAGATCAATTCAACCCTCTCCTCTTCACGGCGCTACTGTAATGTGCGAGTGTTTCTCGATTCGTAGCCGCCTCGGGGAAGAAGGGTTCCTGGTCAAAACATTTGTTTTGACCAGGGACCTATCTGTAAATTTTTAAATTTTTGAGGAGGGACTAAAGTGTAGATTTTGGAAACATTTTTTGGGGCATAAATATAGTATTCATTAAGATTTATACCCCTTTTAGTCATTTTCCATCCCAACTGACTTTTCAACCGCTAACCCAAACACTCATCAGTTTAGAAAAAAGCCACTTCTGTAAAAGCCAAATGGACAGTCCAAACACAAATCACTAGCTTTTTTCCTACCGAGCTTTTAAAAAGTTAGATGGCTTTTAAGCCACTGTTTCTACCGCCAACCCAAACAGGCCCATTATTAAACCCTTTTTTTTTTTTAAAACTAAGATTTGTTTACAACGTGGCGTTTTGTTTTCGGCCTGCAACGCTCATCAAACCGCCAGCCCAAACACAGCTCATACATGATAACTTGATATATATGCCTCGAATATAGGATTGTTTCTAAGATAAGGTAATTGAGCGTAAAGGAAAAAAGAAAAAGAAAATAAAGGGTATCAATTTGAGTAATCATTGCCATGTGCAGTACCAACTGTACAAGAGCACAAAAAAATAAATTTTCTTTGTTTTTGCTCCTTTATGATGTGGTGTAGGACATGTGACATTAAATTAAAGAGTGCAAAGCCAGCCTTAAAACTACAAGGGATTCTATTAAAATATTCAAATCATAGCCTTTTCGTTGTTTCTTAGCAAGTTTTCTCCATTCTCTAGGGTACAGAGACAAGGACTTGGCTTATATCCCTTTGCTCTCCCCGTCCGCTGCTGTCTGCTGCCTTAAACGGTATCATTTTTGGCGCAAAAGACACACATCTAGTCCTTTTATATATATATATATATATTTTCATGGCAATTTTAGAATTTTTAAAAAATATTTCAAGGTTGACGTTGGTACTAAAAGGATATTGAGTGAGATTCTTCATGATCTTGAAAAATTATTTCGCAGTACTAACTCCTACTAAAAATATAGTTTAGAATATTTTTTTCCTTAAATAATTTTTAAGGTCATGAATTATTTTTTCAAGATTAGTCAATATCCTTTTAATACCAAATCAAGATCATAAAATATTTTTTCAAGATCCTCAAATAACTTTTTAAGATTATAAAGAAATTTTTTAGTGTTATTCAATCTGTATGTGTCTTTTGCGCCAAAAATGGTACCGTTTAAGACAGCGGACGGCGGCGGACTGGGGGAGCAAAGGATATAAAGCCAAGTCCCAGAAGGGGACTTAACAAAGGTCTTTGGTTAAACTATCTGTACCTGAGAAATTCAGCAGTCGCTTCTCTGCAAATATGTCAGGCGAAGCTTTGTGGTCGTCCGGCTTATGTGGATGCTGCTCCGATTGCAGCACTTGTAAGTCGGAACTGCTATATATTTTTCTTCTTCTTCATCCATGTCATATTATATATATATCGTTAAAGTTTTTAGTAATAATTTATTTTGAGGTATAGATCTATGACGATTCTTTATTGTTGTTGTTGTTTGTTATGTGTAGGTTGCCTCACGCTCTGTTGTCCATGTATAACTTTCGGAAGGATCGCAGAGGTTGTAGATAGAGGAACAAGCAGTAAGTCCAAATAAAATTTCAATTATTTAAATTTAAATTTATAATTTTTAACTAAAAAACACTTTTGAAAAATTGACAGTTAATTAAATCATTTTGATTTAGAATCTATATACATTGAGTGCTCATCACCTGATGAGCACAGAAACTCATTCGGTTCTATGTCAAGTTGGAGGAAGCAATTTTGATTGTGTTGCTCATATTGTTATGCTAAGACTTACTGTTTAAATATATTTTAAACTATGCATATTTAAAATCTTCATTTCATGATTTTTCAATTAAAAAAATTATTTTATTGAACATTGCTAGTCAAAAAAGATTTTCTCTATTTTAAAATCTATACACATAAAAATATTTTTTTAGAAAAATAAACGGTTTAGATGTCCGTACTCCATTACCTTAATCAACAGTGTTGAAGCTACGTACTGATCCCATTGAAGTTGGAGGACGCCAATAATTGGTCTTGGGATTCAGCACAATGCTGAGAATCACGAATTAGCGAAACGAAGCGATGTCGTTTTGCATGACAAGATGTAACTTTTAATCTTTCATTTCCAATTTTTCATTAATATAACTATGAGGCACAATCAGCCTTGGAGATCTCACAAAACAGGTAGTAAGATCATGCCTGCCAACGTAAAACGGCATCGTTTTGACACCACCTTCGCTGGTCAAAGTGTAATTGAATTCCAATCACAGCTGAGGCTGAATAAAGGCATCAGTTAATTTCACTTAATTATTGTCCTGAGAGGAATATGATGCAGTAAACTTGACTTAATTATAATGTTCTTTGACTCTATGATCGGTGATAATTATTAATTTGGACTGTTAATTGTTGATTTATGTGTTAACTATAGTTGTTAGAGAGAAGCGATGAGAACAAATATGAAGAATAACCATACATATTATTCATAGAAGAGCAATTAGTTCATATAACAATTGTAAGTTTGTAAGCCATTTGGGTTAAACACTAATATGCTATGATTGCATGGTGATGAACTAACTCCACTTGAATATTTGAGAGATGGCCAATGTCACATTCTCTTGGTGAAAGATAACTAACACGTGCACACACTGTTAGTCTAAGGACTTAGACTCTTTATCCAGGTTCTGAAATCCAGATCGGAAATCAATGAACCGGTCTGATTTGGGCATCAACCCAGTTTGGTATTTTTTTTTTTAAAAAAAAAACTTTAAAATTTCATATTAATTACCCTGAAATCTTCAATTTCTCACCGGTTTAGTCCCCGATTAGCTCTGGTATGACCTACTAACCCTTAAACACAGTCCTCCAACCACTTTTGTGACAGTTCAGGTCTTAGAACCTTGCTCTTTATATAGACATTGGGTCATGAACCAACAAATCCAATACCTTAACCAACTAATCACCTCAATTAATATCTTTGACAATATGTGTGTGTGGTGGCAGGTTGTTGTATACAAGGAGCATTATTCTACATACTGGGAGGTTTTACACACTTTGGGTCATGCTACGCTTGCATTTATCGTACGAAGCTGAGGCGTCTATATAAAATAGAAGGCAGCGAAACAGGTGATTGTTTGACCAGTTGCTGCTGCGCCCAATTGGCCCTTTGTCAAGAGTATCGTGAGCTCAAGGCTCGTGGATTCGACATGTCTGCTGGTAATTAAATCTGTGATCTAAGTCTTTCACTATTTAAATTGTGTATGTGGATGTCAATATTAAGTGTCATATGTAGATGCAGATGCAGATGAAGGCTAAAAATCTCTTTCACTTGTCATGTGTTCGAATTTGACATGGATGTTTGACAAATCATAAAACCATAGTTTCGGAAGTCTTTTTTCACAAGTTGAGTTAAAACTCTTCTCACATATTTATCTTATAAATCATAAAAGTTATTATTCAAAAGCTAATCCAAACATGTACATATATTACCCTAACAATAAATTGTGTTTGTGGCTTGTCTCTAACAAATGTTGTATTTGTGGTTGGATATATGTATAAATAGGATGGAATGGAAATGTGGAAATGCGGGCCGCGGGTGTGAGGACGGTTGGTCCGGTGGTTGAAGGTGGCATGACCCGTTAACAGTGGCCATTGTTATCATCGCTATTTCTAGACTGAATAATTAACGCACTACTATAAATATGCGTTTTAACGTTCGTTTTTTGGTCTATTTTACATCCCTTTAAGGAGGGATGTCTTTCAAAGGGACATCAGAATTACGACGTCTCCAAAAAAAAAAATAAGGACGCTTTAAAGTAGAAGTTAAGGCATCCCAAATTTATTGTCATCGCTATTTCTAGACCGAATAATTAATGTCCTCTCTATCGTTGGTGAACTTCAAGTATTTTCTTTTGTTTTTTGTTTTGGGTTGATCGTCTTACTTCGTCTTTCTTCTCTATGATGCTTACATTGTTATACATGTTTGCTTAAATTGTACTACTTTATATTGGATATGCTTTCAACAATTTAAATCACACGGTATCCCAAGAAAAAATGTCTATGGTAATAGAGGAGGTTGTGCGTCAATTATACGCACTAGTTATGATTGTCCATGATACTGTATTTATACTTCCCTCCGATCCTAATTATAAGATTAAGTTGACTTTTTTAAAGAAATTAAGGAAGTTAATTAAATTACTTTTGAGCATTTTTATTCTTAATCTTTTTTTTTTCAAACTAATTAGTTTGACTAATAAACTAATAAATAATCTAAGGATACTCAACATATGATACAATTAAATAACTTAGCTTCCTTAATCTCTCCAAAAAAATCAACCCAGTTTTATAATTAGGACCGGAGATGGTAATTGATATGTCAAGTTTAGTGAGAGGGAATAATAAACTTATGCTTTGCTTGGATGGATAAAAAATGGGAGAGGAACAGAAGTAAGATGGAAAATGGGAGGAAACAAGTTTTCCCCTGCTTGGATAGGGGAGAAAATGGGGAAGAAAGAAGGGGATGAAATGGCAGTGGGTCCCACACCCTTTTTTACTTCCAAAGTTCTCTCCACAAGTGGAGAGATTTGGGGAGAACCATGAATTGTCTAACTTATTAGTAACTTACCCCCTACGTTTAAGCGACTCATTCAACCATTTCCCTGCATCTTTTCCCGTCGATCGTTTCCTTGCATTATTTCCGGTTATTTCCCTGTATTTTTTTTTTAATCGTTTCCTTGCATCGTTTTCTTTTTTCAAAAAAACATTGAAAAAGTTAGACAATACATTTTAATCCAGGGAAAAGTCTAAGTTTAATTTCTGTATGTTTAATTTTTTTTTAAAAATGTATTTAATTTTTTAATGCCGTTGTAATGTTTAGTTTAATTTTCAAAGATAAATAAATTTGATGATCCTCCTATTTAAGTGATTCTGTCATTGTGATCTTTAATTTAATTTTAAATATGATTTATTTTAATAACAAGCACGACATCATCCCCGGGCATTGCGTGGTGCAACTTGAGCTTAGGAAACTTACCGGGCATATTAACCATACATTCATTGAAATGTTCAAGTAATTGAATTAAAAATGAAGTGTTAAAAGAAAAGAATTGCTTTTTAAATATTTGGAGAAAGGGAAGAGAATTTGTCTTTGAGGGTGGTGTACTTTTATAGGTTGTGCAATTTATGTTGCAGCTCAAAAACATCAATAAAAGAACATGAACATGGTAGACATGAAAACACATCAACTTTTGAACATGTAGGATGAACAGGAAATATCTTTCAACCATTTCAGTACAACATTTCTAAATATTTCCTTGTATACTACATTGGTGGTTGTACATTTTCCACCATTTGAATCGTCTTGTATAAGAATCTTCGGATCAAAGCAATCACTACTACAAATATTGGTTATCACTACCCTAAAAAACGTCCTTATTTAAAAATAGGAAGTAAAAAATGAAGGTAGTGGATATCTTGTAAATATATCGAAGGAAAATGAGCCTTCAACGTCCTGAATTATAGTTTAGGACTTATAAAATTGATTTTTGTCGTCCTAAATTTGTTTCAGGGCGCCTAATAGCCATATGAGAATTTTTTGTTTGGCGCCATGGGATAGGCGACCCGAATTCAATTAAGGTCGCTATTTTTGAATTTAGGCGACCGAATTTAATTTAGGTCGCCCAAATTGGATTTTTTTTTGTCTAAAATTTATTTCTTTTTCGCGCCGTGTGTTTTTTTTTTAAATTTTTTTTTTTTAAATATTAGCGACTGAAAGAAATGCTTGTGTCGCCTATTTTTGAATTTAAGCGACCTTAATTTAATTCAGTCGCTCAAATTAGAATAAATTTTGGCGCCATGGGATCTTTTTTGATCTAAAAGTTATTTCTTTGGCGCCGTATAGTAATTTTTTAGAATATTGGCGACCGAATGAAAATCAGTCGCCACTTTTATTTTTAGGCGACCGAATAGCTTTTGTGTCGCCCAAATTAAAATATTGGCGACCGAATAGAAATCAAGTCGCCACTTTTACATTTTAGGTGACCGAATAGCTTTCGTGTCGCCCAAATTAGAATATTGGCGACCGAATAGAAATCGTCGCTAATATTCCTCACTAGTCCCAATAGAAAGCCCGTTCACTTCTCCTCTCATCCGATAGATATCCTCCCAATAGAAAGCTCGTTTACTTCTCTCACCCTCTCACCCGATAGAAATCCTCTCCCTCTCTGTCACGCCTCTGTACGTCTCCGCCTTGCTGAGCCTCCTATTCCTCCGTCTTCACCGAGCTGCACCTCTGCTCCTCCGTCTTCGCCGAGCCGCGCCTCCGTCTCGTCGGAATTATAATACTCCCAAGAACTTCCATAATATTTCTCCGATCATCGGAACCACCTTAAACGGGTTTGTTTGTTTTTATTTTTGGGGGTCTTTTTTGCTTTCTAATATGCTATTAGGGTTCTCATTTGTATTCATGCATTGTGATTTAGATTGACACGGGTTGGCATCGTGAACATCTGAAATCATGAGTTAGGGTTTCTTTTGTATTCATGGAAGAATTTTTAAATTTTGGTTTCCAAGTCTTGATTACGAAATAAACTGAGTTGGCGAATCTATGTGTGAATTGAAGAATTATTTGTATTATATGTTACATATTAATAGAATTTCATGTTATTGCGTATGAATTCCTTTTTCTGATGATAATATCGGTGATCGAAGAACTTGTTGTGGAACCTTGTTTGTGTGTTTAGTTTATTTTTTCTTAATTAATTTCTTTTACCTCTTAATACCTTTTTACGCCTCTCGCTGTTTTGTTTCTTTTCTCGCCGTTGGTATTTCTGGAAATATGGGATATTGTTGTTTAGCATCTATGAATTTATTTTAATCAAGTTTATGTATCTGAATCTTGGATAAAACAAATCTCAAAGAAGTCTAATCTGATTTCATGAATTTCCCCTTTTTTCTCGTAAGTTTCTTGGGCAAACATAGTTGTAACTTGTGGATGACCTTACAGGTAATAGGTCCTTGAGAAGGGTACAATTTAGAGTTTTTGGGAGTAATAGATTGAAGATTGATATAAACCATTTTGTTGTTCGTAGATGTGATTTAGTACGTGTTTATTATAAATAAGTAGAATTTGTGTTGTGTACAAAGTAGATATTGTGGAACAATAAATTGATTTTAAACACTAGGTTTGATTGATTAAGTGTATTGTTGAATAAAATTTGCTTTAAGAAATTTGCAGAAGTTATTATAGACTGGATTTATCACCTCCATTTGAAGTCCGGTGGCAAAGTAGAGTTGATGGTGCAAAGAATACCTTTCTTTTTTATTTTTTTAATTTTTTTTTGGATCGTGATATCTAATCTATTAACTAGCGAACGGGACATGATTTCATCTTATGACAATCTCATCCCGCAGAGTCAACATGATGAATTAGAAGCAAAGTTTTTGAGGAGAGAGAAGCTCTTGAAGCTAAATACCGAAAGTTGTATCAACCAATGTATACAAAGGTACACCGTACTTGTAGAAGATGGAATCAAAGTTGCATGCAAATATGCAATGTTATTAGGTCGTATTGTATGTAATCGCTAATTTCTCCACTAGTAACGTTCTCTTATCAATATGTTGATTCTGAGCTTAACGGGAAAGAATATTTGTTACGAATCGTAATGAAACATCTGATATAGACATTTTCACATATTAACTTGTAATGAATGGATGCAGCGGTAGGACATTGTAAATGGTGTTTGAAGTGGAAGGAGTTGCAAACGAAACGCGGTGATATGAAGGGGATAAAGGTACCATATAGATGCAATACCTTTTTCTTTTGGAAGTATTTCATTTCCTTGATTTAGTTATTATCTTGTTTACAGAAAGGCGTGCCTGATTTCTAGCTCACTGCTATGAAAAATAAGGGAATTGAATCATAAAGAAATGGTCATTCCGGTATTGACCGATCACCGATTAATGAATAATGGAATGAAGGCTCATTCTTGCAATTAATAATGAGCACCAAAAGACTAAAATGCCATCAAACAAAATACATGTTACACACATACAATAAACTTGTCATTTGTCATTTAATGATGTAACCACCTCACATTGATTCTAATGAAATGGTTGTAAGTGACTTATCTATATGAAGCAGGGTGGTGTAAGCTGCATCTTTACTCATACCATTTTTTAATGTAAGTTTGAAAGTTTTAATTTATTCACCAGTTAAGATTTCCTATTACCGCTTGCAAATAAGTTTTGTGCTTGGTTCTTAATAGAACAACCATATGTTGATATGCGAGATATAGACGAGAAGAGATTAAAAGAGAGTCATATTTATCTATTTGACTACCCGAGAAATCTTGGTCAAAGGTTTGAAGCAAACGGTTGCGCTCCCAAATTAGGTCAGTTGCTTTTATTTTATTGACACACACATATATTGTCCTTATATGATACCTTCTTCCTAAGAGAGAACAACACTTTTGTCTTATGGCTTCATGGTTTACCATTATTGATTGAAGTATATGTCGTAGGAATAATTCCAATGTTCTCTTAGTTGATGAAATTGTTGGATTTAATAGTTGATATTGTTCTGAATTGCTTTAGTTATAAGTTTTGTTGAATTATGCTGAAATTGCTTGTTATTGAAATTTTGGGATGTGCTTTTAAGGGGAAATGCTGCCAAATTTTTTTAAAAACAAAGCATGTCAAATATGAACTTGACTGTTGTTGGAAATGTCGTAGGTGGTATTAAAATGGGTCATAGTTGGATGAATGCGTTGAGAACTAGTGAAGAATATGAAAATGGGGTGGAAGAGTTTATTGAATTTGCTAGAAGGAATGTGGCTACAAAAAATGGGATGTACTATTGTCCATGTGTTAATTGTTTAAATGGGGTTCGGACAGATATTTGATATAAGGGACCACCTAATTTGTGATGGAATCAACCTTCGATACACAACGTGGATATGGCATGGTGAGGAGGTAACTCCCAGTGCATCCTACAAAAATGATGTTGAGGTAGATGATGATGGAATGGAGAGAATGATTCATGATGTTGAGGTCAAATCCTTTGCACAACCGCATGAATATGATAGCGTGCGGAGTGATGCGAGACACCTTTGTTCCTCGGGTGTACTAAGTATACACGGTTGGATCGAGACCTTACATTTGGTCAACTTAAAGGCAACATGTGGGTGGACCGATAGCGTTTCACATCGTTGCTTGAATTGTTGTGTGATATGTTGCCGATAATAATGTACTTCCAAATCGTATGTATGAGGCCAAGAAAATCTTATCTACGATGGGTATGGAGTAAAAAAAGATACACGGTTGCCCTAATGACTGCATATTGTACGAAATGAGTATGAAGGCCTTAGTAATTGTCCGAAGTGTAAAACTTCACGATACAAATTGAAGAAAGTTGGTGGTTCTGGAGATCACACAAAAAAAGGCAACCTTTGAAGGCCTTGTGGTATCTTTCCATAATTCCTCGGTTTAAGCGTCGTTTACTAGTGAAGCAACAAAGCAAAGAAGTTGAGATGGCATTCGATGAGAGAATCTCCGATGGAAAATATCTACGGCACCCTACCGACTCTCTCCACTGGAAGAAAATAGACGAAATGTTCCGTAATTTGGCATTGAGCCAAGAAACCTTCTGGGGCTTTGTACAGATGGCTTCAATCCGTATCGAACTCTTAGCAAGTACCCATAGTGCATGGCCGGTTCTCCTTGTAATATACAACTTACCTCCCCTGGCTATGTATGAAACGCAAGTATGTGATGCTTTCTATGATGATTTTCGGACCAAAACAAACTCGGTAACAATATCGATGTGTACTTGGCGCCTTTGGTTGAGGATTTGAAGAAGTTGTGGGAGGAAGGCATAGATGTGTTTGATGCATATAAGAAGGAGTCCTTCAAGTTGCGTGCAATGATTTTTACCACGATCAACGACTTTCCCGCATACGGAAATTTGTCTCGGGTACAAGTGTGAAGGGGCATAAAGCATGTCCAATATGTGAAGTCGACACAAACTTCCAGCAATTAAAGCATGGAAAAAAACGGTCTACCTCGATCACAGGAGGTTTCTTGATCGGTTCCACCCATATCGTAAGTTAAGAAAGTGTTTTAACGGCTTACCGGAGCATAGAACTGCTCCAAAGGCATTAACCGGAGAGGAAGTCTATAGTCGGGTGATGCATATCAATGTCACATTGGGTAAGCGAGAAAAGGATTGCGGGTGAGAAGAATATATGGAAGAAGAGATCAATTTTCTTTGATCTTCCATATTGGCGTAGTCTTGATGTGAGACACAGTCTTGATGTGATGCATGTGGAAAAAAATGTTTGCGATAGCCTTGTCTGTATTCTTTTGCACATACCAGGGAAGACTAAGGATGGAATTAGTGCGAGACTAGATCTGGTTGATATGGGAATAAGAGAACGGTTACATCCACGAGTAACGGAAGATGGTAAGAGGGCATACATGGAGCCAAGAACTCATACACTATCAAAAGCGGAGAAAAAAGTTTGTGTGGGTGTCTATATGACATTAAGGTTCCACAAGGATATTCTTCAAATTTGAGAAGGTGTGTTTCAATGGACGATTTGAAGTTAGTGGGAATGAAGTCTCATGATTATCATGTGTTGATGCAACAACTATTACCAAGAGCTATTAGGGGCATTATGAAAGATGAAGTGCGGACCACTATAACAAAATTGTGTATTTTCTTTAATGCTATATGTAACAAAGTCATTGACATTGAAAAGTTGGATGAATTGGAAAACAGTGGGGTGATGGTTGAAGCTGAATCCATGCACTTTTTGAGTTCGAAAGACAAAAACCCGGTGTTAGCATCTATGGCCTATTATGGAGTTATTGAAGAAATATGGGAGATGAGCTACACCAAGTTCAAAGTTGCTTTATTTAAATGTAAGTGGGTTAACAATAATGCTGTTGTAATAGATCCTAAAGTTGGATTTGTCTCAGTTGATCTTCAAAGACTTGGTCATAGAGACGAGCCATTCATTCTAGCAAGCCAGGTGAAACAAGTGTTTTATGTTACGACCGCAAATAACAAAATGTCCATTGTACTTCAAAGTAAAAAACAGACGTATGGTGAAGAATCCTTGAACCCGGACGATACACTCCCTTTCACAACAAATCCACCTACAACACGTGAAGTAGAATTGGTAGATGATGAAGAATATGCTCCAAGGAAGGATCATTCGAAGGAATATGGGAAACCATATAAAGTAAGATCTTAAGTTATGAAAAAGTCCTATGTTATTTTTGTACGGGTTTAACATGTTAGTTCATTTTATTCATTTGTTTATTATTTAATAATAACCCTATCTAACATTATTCATTTGTCTTTGATGAACGGGAATATGTCTAGCTCGACGAGTCATCGGGTGATGGTGGGAATGATGTACCGGTGGTGAGAAGGGGTAGAGGTAGCACACATATGGGTGCGTTAATTGCACGTCGTGGCGGTCGAAAAAGAGGCTGCATGTGGAGTTCGATGCCAATATGAATCCAATTGGTCCGAGGAAGACAATTTCATTAGCTACGTAGGCTATCCGCTCGAAGCAAAGTTCGCATTGTATTCTCTCATTGGATGTTGGTTCCTCCTAAAACGAAGGAGTTGATCCGGGCACAACTTTTGGTATCTCACTTTCGATATCTTATGCATTTGTATCTTTAGTTTTATCACTTGATTTCTTTCATATCTTCTCTTTTACCTTGCAAAGAAACGCATGATGTGCCTAACAATAAGGCCATGAACAAGCATTGGATGGGCGAGGTTCGTATACGTTGGAAAGACTTTAAGAACAAGCTCACTAGAAAGTATATTCGAGGGGCAAAGAGGGACAAGGACCCATGTCGGGACTATGATTACATTTCTCCGCAGGATCGGAGGGAGTTTGTGGCGTCACGCGTAATCCCGAATTTCTTGTAAAATTTCTTTCATATCTTATCTTTTAGTTGAATCTTTTTGACATCGAAGACTCAGTTTTATTTGTTTTCGTGTCACGAGAAAACAAGTCGAGCCAATAGAGAGAGGCAAACGAGAAATAAGTATCCACATTGCATGTCTAGGGGTGGCTATAAGAAGCTTGAATGGAGGCGATGGAAGAAGAGTTGCGAGAAAATGAAGGAAGCTGCTCAATCCGATCCTTCCACCGTTATCCGGGCCCCGAGCGAGCGTCCTCCTCGCCACAAAAAATGGATAGCTGCGAGGATGAAAGGCGAGAAATACATAAATGAAGATGTGGCCGAGGTTGCTTCAAAGATTGTAAGTAGTTAAATTAGAAGTATTAAATAGCCTCGGTTGTTTCATATTTTTAGAGTTTAATTAGTTACTATTTATGAAAAATCCTATGATACGGGATGTGCTTGAGCAAAGCAAAGCAGCCAAGGTTCATTCACGCGGTACACGGATGGACATTTTGTCCACGGCGATTGGGAAGCCTGATTACCTTGATGCTGTTCGTGGGGAGCCAAGGGGAGTTAGTGCCGCGAAATACTTTGGACGGCGTTCGAGTTGTTTGTGTCATGACAACCCTAGTCCTCAGCTTGTAGCCAAAATTCGAGCGTCCCTCGTAGATGAGGTTATGGCACAACTACGGGGTGAAATGAGGGAGATGATATAAGGGAAGGTAAATACGCAACCTTCAAACCGGGAATCCCCTGACCTTCCCAAGCAAAGAAGGAAAGTTTTCACGCTCCAGATGTATCTATTGGCGAACCTTCTCATCACTCTCCAGATGTACTTATTGACGAGCCTGGCGAGCCTTCTCACACTCCACAGGGGGGACAACCCTGCACTCTATATTTGGATGACCCACACCGGCGTATTGTTGCAGATGGTCTTGTTTACCCAGAACAAACCACACACCACAATATGCAAATTCCACAAGACCAACGTAGGGTGACTCTGACAAGTGTGCGAGAGGGGAAGAAAAGACAGCCATCCCGATTGTTGATGAGGAGGTTCCCACGCTAGACGCCGCCACCACATCATTCATCCTTTGGCCGCATCATCTTATTGAGGTGGGGATGACACCTCCAATGGTAGGAAATACATTACTGATTAACGATGAGTAGGGTTTAGGATTGATTTTCATTGCTAACCCACTCATAATCTGTTTATTATATTTTCATAGCATGAACAAGCTGCGGGCATATTTCCATACTTATCACAGTTGCGAGAGCTCTACCAGGACATCGTCTCTATAGGCTTGCAGATGCCTCGGGCATTTTCGGTGCGGACAAGACATATCCGATATCAATTGACAAGAAAGATTTGACGAGTTTATGCATATGGACTGTTTAGATATACAGTGGCTTCAACTTGCAATCTTGTAAGTTTTTTTTTACCCTTTAATTATGTCAATACTCTTTTTTTGTTTAATATATTCAACAACACTTATCATTTTATTTCGATCGTAGTGTCTGCCACGACATATGCAAAAAGGGAGATCAATTGGATTCGTATGGATTCTTATGTCCGGATCCACAACTTCGGCTCGCAATATCTTAGCCAGGAGGGCCATTTATGTTGGTTTAACAATGGGCGACATAAAATCGTCTTGTTATCTAGCGCCAATACATGAAAGGTGCATATTTTTTTTGTCTATATAAGATTTTTAAGGGAAAAATGTTTTTTTATCTTAGTTTAATATTAATATGTATATGTTGTAGTGGTCATTGGACCCGTGCGTTGTTTGTCCCGCCAAGAACGCATGTTATTGGTTCGATTCCATAGGTGGCGTGCCAACCGAGGATATCAAAAACATGTTTGCCGAGTAAGTAAATTTTTGTCTAAATCATCGATTCTTTTTTTAAATGAATTGTTTTCATGTCGTTAATTTCCATTTTAATGATAGTGGTCTTAGGACATATAGACAGATTCGGAGCACGAGAGCGGGGTGGACCGAAGTGGTTTTATCCGAAGGTAAGTAGTTTCAATTCAAGTTTTTTTCGAGACAAGTAGCTTTCGTTTAACAATTTGTTTTTGATTTATAGTGCCATCACCAACCAGGGAACACCGAGTGCGGATACTACGTTATCAATTAGATGCAATCTATCGTTTCCACCGGACGTACTACCGGCTTGCAAAACGTACGTAATGCTCCGTGATCCTCAAATGATGATATTTTTTGTTGTGGTACTTCAGTTGTTAATTATACCTTGTTTTCCAATTTACGCTTTTTTCGACCGAGGATCCGTACTCACGGGATGACATCGATTCAATTCAAGACATGATGGCTAGATATCTTCTTGAACATGACTCAATGTGAATATATAGGCAAGTCATTACTTGTTAGGGTGATTGTCATTGTGAAACTTATTAAGTCTGTCTTTGACATCGGTTTTCGTAAATTATTGGTGCTTGCTCTTGAATTTGCCACTTTAATTCTTTGTGAATATGAGGTTAGATCACTTGTTTAATTCTGGAAATAGATCACTGTCATATGAGGTTTGATTTTGCCATTATACCTTTCGCATTTGATTTTCCAATAACCAAGACTTGAGAATTTTGTTGAATCATACCATCATAACGATTTCTTTGAAAGTTTTATGTGTGCTTCTTGCTTGGGAGGTGTTTGATTTGCTTGTGTGGTATCGTGATTATTACTAAGTGGCTCTCATTCACTTTAGCATTAGAGTTGAGCTAAATTCGTATCTTTGAAACCTTGAAATTCTGTTAAGCTTTGTGTTCAAAAGTCATTGCTGCTATATATATTTGCCTCTTGTCGCATATCGGTGTTATTGCCAATTGAAGGGAATGTTGATGCTATCTAATTGCTGCATTAAATTGTGAAATTTGTTGTGAAATTTTGGAGATTAATTGCCTCCAAATGTGAGAAAAATTTGTTGTCATAGTGGTGCTTTGTTTGTTGTTTTGGTCTAGTTTTAGTAACCTAAATCTAGGTCATACCTTCTTTTTTTTCGTTGTTGAATTTCTTTGAAAGTTTCGATGCTACACTTTAATTCATTATTAGGTGACTTTCCGAACTTGTCTTCTTAGGCTCAGCGAGTTGAAGTTTTCTCTTTGGAGTTGTTGATATTCTTGCATCCTCATGGTTATGTTGGAAGCTAAGTTGTGAATTTGATTGATTTTGTTGAACTGATCGAACATCTATATTGTCATTCTCTTGTATGATCTTGTATGTGTAGCCAATTCTTTTGTTGAAGTCACTTTTACAATTTACTTATTGAACCTTGCTGTATTCATTATTATTTCACCTTCTTTTGATGGAATGCACATACAGATTCATATAAAGTCATTTAATATTATCTATTATATGCACTTAATTATTTTGTGAAGTATTTGCACAAATTGGCCAAACAAAACAGCAAGCACATTTTTTTAAAAAAAAAAATACTTTAAGGCGACACGAAAATCAATTCAGGGCGTCTTTGGATCATAAGAGACGACCGGAATAGATAATCAAAGTCGCCTAAAATGGCATATGAGGCGACGAAAATAGTTCAGGTCGCCTCATATGGGGCGACGAACTCTTTTCAGTCGCCTCATATGGGCGACCGAACTCTTTTCCCGAACTATTTTCAGTGTCGCCTCATATACACCAAATGACTTCGCTCTCCCGACGTCCGTAGAATAAGGACGTTAATTGGGTCTTTTTTAGGTCGTCTTTTAGGTATTTTGTAGTAGTGAATATTGTTCACTCTTGATAAAGCAACGTATAATTGTCCATGTGTGAACACTGGCTTCGACAAATATAACCCAACATTTTGTAATGATTGACCTTGACTCTTGTTAATTGTCATTGCAAAGGATAAAGTAATAGGAAAGCGTCGTCTCTTCATCCTAAATGGTAGGCTGGCATCGAAGGATTCATGTCCATCCTGTGGATTAAAACCTTCTGGTTTGGATTCGACCCATTTAGTGTTAATCCTTCAATGACATTCTTCCCAAGATGTGTGACGCGTAGTCTAGTTCCATTACATAAGCCAGCAACTTGATCAATATTCCTTAACAACATTATAGGCACACCAACCTTTTAGAATAAGAACATGAATCCCATCACCTATACCAAGAAGCCATTTTGAGAACACTTGTAATTCTTCATTATCTTGATTTGAAGATTATGACAGTCTCATGTTTTTTGTGAGATGGAAAATTGTACATGAATCCCACAAAAGTGAAGAAGTGATGCAAGCATTGACTATAGTAGCTCTAGATGCCTTTGGAATAACGGGTAACAATTGGCAGAAGTCACCTCCCATCAATACAGCCTTGCCACCGAAAGGTTTGTTGCAATGCATTATATCCTTTAATGTACGGTCAAACGCCTCAATGCAAAAACGTTGGACCATGGGTGCTTCATCCCATATAATCGGTTTCACCGTAATCAATTCAGCCAACAAAGAATTTTGTTTGATATTGCACATTGAGTCTTCATTAACTACAATTGGTATTGCAAACCTTGAATGTGCACTAGTACAAAAAAGCCTTTTAAGATTTGGACAAAAGACACCTCGTAAGACCGGATCGGAACCGGTCTCGTTGCGGTATTAAAAATATGGTAAACGACCGGTCTTAAAAAAATCATTTCTAGACCGAACTTTTGAAATATCCGGTCATAAAAGTGTTTCAAAATAATAATAAAAAAACCCCAAATGAAACAATCGGTCCCAAATCACCAGATCTGGCAACATTTTGAATGTCCTTACGTCATCGGCGATGAAGAACCAAGAGAAGATTGGAAGCAAAAACAACAAGAAAAACAAAAAGGATTATTACAAAGTCCAGAAATAAGAAAAAATAACAAGAAACAGAAATCTTTCACTATGGAAATCGAATTTAAATCAATATAAAATCAGATGTGAAATTGAAGTCTAGATCTACAAAAAAATCACAAGCTTAAAGCAATTAAATCGAGCAGGATCCTCTTGTCGATGCTAGCAAAACTTCAAGCAACCAAAATCGAAGTTCACATCTAGCGGGAGCAATCAAGGTAGGAATAAACAGATTTACGCAAGAAGAGATCTGGGTTTGATTTTAAGCCGGGTGCGTGCGAAGAAGGCGTGAGGGGAGCCATAGATCGAAGAGGAAGGAGCCGCCGTCGTCCGAATCCTCGAAGTAGTACGCTTTCACTGTTGCTGAGGATTGGAGTTGACGCCATCGTAAAACTGTCGAAGCATCTCACCACCAACATTGCTAAGGATTTGATTGTGTGGCTTTTGGAATGACTTATGAAGATTGTGAGTAGGTTGGAGGAAGAGGATGGCATTCTTGCCGAGGATTTAACTCGTGAGGTTTTGGGACACTCGTTGAATCTATAACTAAGTAAAAGTTATAGCACCAAGAAGATAAAGCAGATTCTCGGACTTAACAGGTATAGCAAATTTAGATTTTTTTTAACACTTTTAAGACCGATTTTTTGAAAAAAAAATGGTCTTAAAAGTATACTTTTAAGACCTATTTTTGAAACAACTGGTCTTAAAAGTATTGTATATATTTACGAAATTCCCATCGGTCATTTTTTTTTTTTTTACACTTTTAAGACCGGTTGTTTGAAACAACCGGTCTTAAAAGTATTCTATATATTTATGAAATTGCTACCAGTCATATAACACTTTTAAGACCGATTTTTTGAAACAACCGATGTTAAAAGTATACTTTTAAGACCTATTTTTTGAAACAACCGGTCTTAAAAGTATTGTGTATATTTACGAAATTTCATCGGTCATTTTTTTTTTTTTGCACTTTCAAGACCGGTTGTTTGAAACAACCGGTCTTAAAAGTATACTTTTAAGACCTATTTTTTGGAACAACCGGTCTTAAAAGTGTTCTATATATTTACGAAATTGCCACCGGTCATATTTTTCTTAACACTTTTAAGACCAGTTGTTTGAAACAACCAGTCTTAAAAGTGTTCTATATATTTACAAAATTGCCACCGGTCATACTTTTAAGACTGGATCCTTTATAATCTGGTATTAAAAGTGTTCTATATATTTACGAAATTGCCACCGGTCATACTTTTAACACCGGATCCTTTATAATGCGGTCCAAAAAGTTCCTTATATTTACGAAACTGCCACCAGTCATACTTTTAAGATCGAATCATCTATAATCTGGTCTAAATGAGGCGGTCTTAAAGCCCTTTTTTGCACTAGTGGTGCCGTCCAACCAGACTATAGCAATGTGGCTGCAATACCGCTAGACGCAACAGTGAGCACAATTTCACCTCTGGAATGTAGTGATGAGGTAAACAAGTTCCACAAAAATGTTTTCCCCGTTCCTCCATATCCATAAACAAAGAAAAATCCACCAACACCAAAATTAATTTTTGACATGACAGTATTGTAGAAAACATGTTGATCTACATTCAATGATTTCACTATCTCTTCCGACTGTTTATGTAGCTGAACCTTGTCATAATTTAATTCCTGGTGAATTAAATGATTATCAACATTGGCATGAGTACTCGATGATGGCAGTGGCAGTGAAGGAAAATCAGAGATACTCTTCCCATTTTTCTATAGTAGAGTTTCGATCTCAGTAAGGGCAGCTTGCTCTTTTTCTAATGCTGATATAAGAATTGCTACATGAAGGAACAAAAACCATTAAACAAAGTTGCTAATGAAAAACGGATCGAGGTAAAAATTAGAGTAATATGAACATACTTGATGACATAGGGTCACGATGTGGAATATATAATAAGTCTTCTGATAAAATTCGAGAAGTCTCCTTCCAAACGACCTCAGGCCGAGTAAGGCAACAACACAATAACATACTCACAAACATAGTTCGCAATGACCAGCCACTTCTCCACATAAATGCTTCCTTTAAAGCTGCTACAAATTCGCAGTCATCGTCTAACAATCCCAATGCAATACATGCAGCACGATATGTAGGATATACGACACCATCAACAGTTCTAATAGCATCCTAGGATGAAGGCCCTTTTACTTCAGTCAACAAAATCCTAAGGTAGTAGAATTCTCCTGAGGAAGGTGCAGCTTGAGTAAGTCAACCTATTGCAAATCCTCTTTTCCTTATTTGCCACATACGCTTGCTACGATTATATACATAATATTGTGGAAATTCATAATAATATAGTGTTTTTGCCAGATCATCATCTTTATTCTGTTTCATCCAAGCAATAAACATAGACTCACTGACTCTTGGCTTCGCCAGAACCTCAACCATGTCATCAGTGTTAGAGTAGATGACACATTGTTGGTCTAGTAGATGAAAGCTTAACCTTTCCACCGGTGGGAACCTATGTTGGATATCAAATCTGAATATACGCCAAGCTACCTCACATGCAGATATATATCAGAAATTGTAATATTGTTCAATCTCATCCAGTGCTCTCTGTGGATGCCAGTTTGGTCTGTTTCATAAATCAAGGCAACGACCCGATCATTCCCTTTGCTAATATACTTGAATAAGTACTTGATTGCAATAGATTGGTTGCATTTTTCGACATTTATATGGGCATGAAACATAGACAACAATGTATGATTATATGGAACAACAAACCTATTATCCAATGCAATGCCTTTAATATGAATGGACCTGCCATCTTCTCTTTGCTTGTATGTAGGAAATCCTTCATGGTCATTGTTGTGTGTGGATTATATTTTTTTGGGAAGAACTTGTTGCATTTCTTATCCACCATACATTTTGCTTTTGGATTAAGAGGGCCACAAGGAGAATGCAATATGAATTTCTGCACTAGTTCATACAATTGAGGATGAGAATCTGGATCTGGGATTTTTGCGGATACAATTTTGTCAACGTCATCAGGTTGTTTGATCTTGTCACATTCTGCTAGCCATATAAGAATGTGTGCATGTGGGAGGCCTCTTTTTTGGAATTCAATTGTGTAAACTTCTGTGATGGAGAAAACAGAGTTGAACAAAATGTATTAGTTATATTGTAGCATAATATATAGTTGGAATGTTGAATACTATTAAGAACTGAAAATACAAACAAAATTGGGTTTGAGTACCTGCACGGATGTTTCCAAACAACCTTTTTTTTCTAATGACATTCATTAGCACTTTGAGTTTGAGTCTAAAAATCCTAGATAAGATATCAACCCTACTTGAAGCAGTTAGAGTTTCTCTTGCACAAAACCTTGATATTTCAGGCCAAGATAGGTTGCATGTAAATGTTATGAATAGATCTGGGTACCCAGCAAATCTACATATTGTCATCGCATCTTGATAGGCCTGAATCATGTAACATGCTCCACCCGTAAATGAAGAAGGTAAGATAATCGGTTTGCCAATGGCGGATGCATTTCTCTCTCCACTGATCAAAGCATCAGATAATCCTTAGTACATGTCGGCACGTAGTTCTTTTTGATGTGTTCTAACCCATAACAACCTTTGGGCCTCAATCATTGTGTATGCATCCACCACAAATTGTTGAAAAAGTCTTCTAGCATGTAAAATAGTTAACACCTCATCATTTCTGGTCATCAACTTATATACAAAGTATTCTCTCATGCTAACTCGTTTCTTTGATTTATTAGAACCAATATCATCAGCAAAATGGTTGATATCATCCCTGTAACCATCCTCTCCTCTCGGAAATAAAAGAGGGTACTGCAATGGAAGATATGATGGATGTAACTCATGTATCCTTTGAGATGTACCAGACAACTCCTCAACAATAATGTCCCTCTGCTGGAAATTGATATCAATATCTCCCATGATCAAAGCTGCAACTTCTGAAGTGGAAGGCAAGTTATGTGTTCGTCCATCATGTTGTCTGTTACTAATCAAACGTAGCTTTAAACCATGAGGATGAGGCCTACTAATCATTGAACCTGCCATACGGTATTGTTTCACAAAGGGGTTAAATTTGTCCAACATGTCCTTAATTCGTTCAACAATTATTGGATCGATGCTGGAGTCTTTCAAATGCTTGTTGTTAAGAAAGCAATACATATGTGTTAGATTTGAAGTATTAATCGTAATAGGTAATTCATTGTAAATCAAATAAAAAAATGTATTGTATGTACCTTACAGCAGAAATTCTATTTTGAACTTCATTTTCAGTGTCATATATGTAAAGTTGTGAATACACAGGCTTTGCTCCATTTTCCGACAAAAGACTCCCTATGTGATGGTAATTTAGTCCAGAGAGAACGAAGGTGTAAGGGCCATAGCCATTGTTTTTGGCATGGTCGATTTTGCCACCCATTGAAGTAAATGAGAACATGTTGTTGTAGTTTCTAATATTTGCATGAAAATTCTTAGACATCACTGCTTGTTTATCAAAGAATAGGTCATCCAACACAGTAGGAGGCGCAAGGTTTTTTGGGAGATGGACTTTTCCTCCGTGACAAGACATTGTAAAAAGAGGTGCAACTAAACTTCGTTGTTTCTGAATCCTTTCATTAAACCACATGTTTGCACCACATACGTGACATTCATAAGTAAGATCCCCTTCATCTAAGTACTCTACATCATTATAAACATAATTTGAGCAAATGAAATTAGGTGAAGTAAAGGATATTATAGGGGAAAAAAAATTAAATAATTATATACCAATAATGATTGGGGATTCCGTTCTTAATGATTGAGAAGTACTTTGTGTCGTGGTTCCAACTTTATTATCTGGAAGGGTAGGTAACAATATACATAAGTATGTTATTAAAATGCATTATAAGCATTACATCACATGTAGATAGCTAACCCTCAAATGGATGTGCCTCCTTTTTATTGTCATCGTTGTCGGAACCCGAGTTATCGTCAATATGCTGGTAACACTGTTGAGGATCTAATAATGAAGATAGGCTATCTTAATGAGTAGCAATGAACTGGTAACGGACAAAATTGTTACTGAAGAATATAACACATTTAAAGAAGTTCATTTCGATAAAGCAAGTATCCCAAAAACATTACTTGCATATGTCTGAAAGGGGTTTATGGTTCGACATTTGCTGCTTTGTTATTGTTGACTTACTGCTTGAAGGAGTAACTTCCGTTGAGACAAATTGAGAATAAGTGGGTGAACAAAGAACATGTGGGCTTGAAACATGTGGACTTGCAACTGTATGCCAATAAAGTGATATTAGTTGTTATCAAAGACATCAATAGCTTTTTTTACTATGAGGTGCATGAGGGAGGTCATCTTTTCATTCAACAACCATGATATGTAATTTTACATTACTTGTAGGTGATGTGTCAACTTCAAATTCAAGGCGTCGTGTGATCAAGGATGCATCAAAAATTTTGGGTCCAGTGGTTGATGATCCAGTAAGAACTATACTCTGTTGTTCAGAGTCATTTTCCATTGTGCAAAACCTCTTGCTTCAATATCTATTGGTACTATTCCTGAAATCCATTTCCTCATGTAATTAGTAACCTACCATTTATCACTAGATGATAGACGTTAAGATGAATAATGTTATACCGGGACTCTTGAAAGAATGAAATGGTGACTTGTCATTTCTATGAACATTTGTTATATTCTGGAAAACACTTCTCCTCGCTTCTTCCTTGTAGTCAACTCATGTCACTCCATTATTGAGGTGCGTTTTTTTTTTTTTTTTTGAGGCATGTTGAACAAACAACTAACATAAAAGAGTGATGCAGCATAAGGGTAAAAAAAAAAAAAAAAGTAACACCTAAGTGGTGAACTTGAGATATATTATATTGGATGGAATTTAGGTTTGATGAATTGAAGGGTATAATTTATCAATGTACCTACGGATACTTTAAGGGATACTCATATGGAAATACTATGTCAAATAGGAATATGACACCTTCAGAAGGTGTTCCTACATATAACAGAATAAAAGTTAAGCAAGAATAATTGTTCATGCCAATTTAAATTGTTGTCAATATAATGCTTCTACATCATAACAAAACTTTGCGGTTAACCCAAAAGAATGCATGCGTTGTTGGGGGACCAGATTTTGCTCTACCAAATAAAAATTCAGTTCATCAGACATGCAACAGTGATCCCATGTTTCGCAGATTCTTTCATAGGAAACGAAGAAATAATTTTTATTAGCACGTTGCTATACTTTATATGGAACTGGCCCTTCTAATTTCTCAAATGACTTGGATATTACATATCCAACCTTAACTCATAGTACTGCTTCAGTGTAAGCCTTTTATAATGTATATGAAATTTAATTCAGAGATGTTGACTGATGCGCTGCTTTTTTGTAAAGCGAGTCAATTAAACTAGGTCCTAATTAATTATGCAATATAAGGTCAACCTAGGTCATTCTCCCAAGGAGCAAGCTGTGGATTTTTCTTTAGGTTGAATTTAGGTGATGAAAAATGTAATGAAATGAAACTAAACTAATTAAATGCAAGATGAAAATTACTCTAAAACCTATGAGAATGAAACTGATCTAGATGCAGATGCAAATTTGGGAGGTTTTTTTTGTTATGAGAGAATAATTAAAATTCCTAAAAAGAAAGTTGATTTAAAAGCAATTCAAACACACAGATTTAATTCAGTTATGATGAAAACGAGGACAACTCAGGATTTACATGGAGTTAACTTTCTTAGCCCAAATTAATTAATTAGACCAAAGGGAGATTAATGAAATATAGGAATTAATGAATTTAATTGCCTAATTGAAACATGGGAAACCCTCAAGTTCAATAACACTTATTCCACCGAGAAAACTCATAGTAAAATAAGCGGTGGCTAATTAAACTTATTAAAAACTAATAACATTTAACTTCAAAATAATTTTAGAAATCTTGTTTATAATTATCCAATTGAACAACTGGATAATTTATCAGCTCAATTAAACAATTAAATCGATAAACCCAATTGACAATTAAATTAATAACGAAAACTCAATTATTAACTCAATTGACAATTCAAATGTTGTAAATAAAAATTCAGCAATTGTCTCAAGCATAAAAACTTCAAATTATCAATCCAACCCAATAAAAATATGTTTACAATCTAAAACTAGATTGTTCTCAATTAACACAACTCAAAATCCTTTAAAACTAAATAACCCAGTTTGAATTAAAAAGATAAAAAGAATGACACTCCCTTGTAATCTTCAAGTGTAAGCTTCTAGGCCTTAGCTTCCTCCATACTCCTCCCGAGTTGTCTCCAAATGCTTACGCTGCCACGGAAATATTCTCCTCAAACTCGAAACGGTAACTCACGGCCATTCCAAAGAGATTGGTGAATTGATGGATAAATGATTTAACACACCCAATTGCGTGGCTCAGTGGCTGTACGTGAGTAGAAGAAGAATGGATAAATGAATCAATCAATATTCCTCTCCCTGCGACCGCATCTGTCTTCCTGAGCGTCTTTTTTCCTCCGTGTGCGTCTTTGTGCCGCTCTCCAAGAGAGCTTCAGTTTGATGTTGGCGGCTGCTAGGTTAATTAAAGGGGGAGGAAGAGAGTTCTAGGTACCAACTTGAGCCCATTAAAATTCCACAAGCTCAATAAAATTCCACCATTAGATCTTGTTTTAGCTTCCAATGTCAATTCTACATCGTAGGATCTTTTAACATGCTTTTTCTTATCCTGCAAGAATTAAATAAAATCGTGATCTATCATATAGTTTAGAAATATTATTCAATCACAAGATAACAATAAGGATATTAATAATTTAAGCCCAACAATCTCATAATTAATTCAGATTTATATTATTTCCTAAAATTGGCTAACAATTCAAATATTATCTAATATATCCAAATTAGCCTAAAATAATCCTCAAAATAAATGGATAAGGTGAGAAAAAATATATTAAAATTGGGATTTATCATTGACATAGTTAAAAAAACATCTAAAGTTCTACGTTAGTAATTTATTCTGGATCATAGGTGAATTTATAGATTGACCTACCAATCATGTACTGGATTTGAAACTCATAGCCAAATGTGTCATTGAAATGGATATACAGCTCACTTCATTCAAGACTAGAGTAGCAGGCTATATTCAAGAAAGTCCACATCATGAGAAATGAAGAGTTAAATCTTCAATATTTGACAGATAAAGAATTATAGGACCTTCACTTCCATTTGCCCCGCAACGACAATCACAATTATATCATCTTGTCAATTCAAACGTATCAAACCAAGACTACGAAATACAAAACATCGACTAGCTAAAAGCTATAGTTGCGAAATCGAATTAGTAATACATTTTTTTCCGGACACGGGATGGGAAATATAAGTTTGGTTTTTGACCAACAATATCAAACAAAATAATTTGGTAGATATAACTGAATTACACTTCAATGCCCCATTTATACACTTAAAAGCGACTTCCCTTCCAATTATATATATATATATATATAGACACCTTCCAATAACATATATATAAACACGGAAGTCAATTTGAAGTAGCAGCAATAAAGAAAATGGATTAACGTAAAATTTATGGGAGGAAATGAGAAGAAGATCCAAAATTTTCAGAAAAAAGGATGGAAAAGTTGAAATCAATTTGAAGTAGCAGCAATAAAGAAAATGAATAGCTCCGCATGACAAGAAACAAAGATAGGATCCCTAAGTGCAAATTTGAGTGAAATGATAAGAACACTGAACCATCCCACTTGGTGAGGTTAGAAAGTGGGTTATTTTCCTTGCCCCCTTGATCTAGCTAAGCGTAAGACACTTGAAGAATCCATCACTGCAAGAATAGGAAAACAAATGTATAACCTGAGTGATAAAATCGCGTGCTGATATTATATCCTTCACAGCTGGTATCTGAGTGGAAAGTAATGTTAGCAACAGGTGGCATCAGTTACACCTTCCAAGTGACTTGAAACATTAGCAGTGGAGTAAGAAAAAGACATGGGCATGAAAGCATATTCATGTTTAAGGTGTGGTCAGTAGCCAACTTTCTTAGAGGAAAAAACTGGCAAAGTGCAAATCTGCTTTCTTGTAAGGAGATAAAACTTTTTTTTTTTTTTTGTGGAGACAATTTTATAAAATAGGACAATATTCTACTTTCTAGTATATAGTAAGGCACCATAACCAATATAATACAGAGTATTATCAAAACTCCTAGGTATAGCTATGACTAAGAACCTATCTAATTTGTAACAAATAGACGAAGAAATGAGGAAATCACCAACTTTGAGACACAGGTCAGATCTGGAAATCAAGGAATCACCAACTGTCACTCAACATCAAATCCAATATTAAGGCAACAGAGAAGGTGTATGTACCTTGTACACGACTGGAAAGGGACTTAGAAACCGGACGTGTTGTATTTGCATAGGTGTATGTACAAATGAACATATCGAGTCTTCCGAATGGAAAATTACACTACAAGAAAATGCACTATTTGCGACGGAATTTGCGAGGAAAAAATTCCGTCGCAAATTTGGGTAAATTTGCGAGGGAGGGAAAAAATTTCCCTCTCAAAATGGTTATTTTTTTGCGAGGGAAAATTTTTTCCGTCGCAAAATGATGATTTTTTGCGAGGGAAAAAATTTTCCCTTGCAAAATGGTCATATTTTGCGAGGAAAGAAGTTTCCCTCGCAAAAAATCACCATTTTGCGAGGGAAAACTTTTCCCTCGCAAAATTGACAAAAATTGGAGGGAAAATTCCCGCCCATTTCCCCCCTTTTGCGAGGGAACTGGTTTTCCCTCGCAAAATGGTCATATTTTGCAAGGGAAAATTTTTTCCTCGCAAAATTGACGGAAATTGGAGGGAAAACTCCCACCAAGTTCCCCATTTTGCGAGGGAAACAATTTTCCTCGCAAAAAAGCACCATTTTGCAAGGGAAAATTTTTTCCTCGCAAAATGGGAAAATTTATCCGACAAATGCCTTTTTTTTTTTTTTTGCGAGGAACGAAGTTTCCCTCGCAAAAAATCACCATTTTGCGAGGGAAAATTTTTTTCCCTCGCAAAATTGGGAAAATTTATCCGCCAAATGCCCCTTTTTTTTTTTGCAAGGGAACTAAGTTTCCCTCGCAAAAAAACCCCTAAATCCTTCTTTCTCCTTCATTTTCACGCATGCCATCCTTCCCTCTGCGCTCTTCCTCTCATTGTCCGCCCTCCCCGTTGTCGCCTTGTCACCGCCGCCCTTAGTCTCCGCCGTCCCAGTTGCGCCCCCGGTCGCCACCCTTGCCGGTGTTCACCTCAACCGTGGCCTCTTTTCCAGGTAAGACAAAATCCAAAGCTATGATTCTTATCTTCATTTTTCTCCTTGTTTTAAAATTTGCTGTCCAATTCAGGTTATAAAATAAAGGAGATGTAAAACAAATTTGGAGACTATGGTTGGATGATAGCTTTGATGGATTTTTGTGTTAGACAAAAAAATTTTCGATGAGAAATTTGGAATAATTGTGGAATAGTTTGTTGTTGTGAAAGGTGATGTTGCTCAAGAGTGTCAACAAACACAAAGATTGCTTGCTCCTCCAACACCACTTCTAATAAAAGATGTTTTCTTCGCACTCCACAAGATAAGGTATGATAGGCGAGTCTTGTTTTATAATTTTTGGGACATGCAAACTCACTAGTATTCTTTATTGATTACATAAAGGTCTTTTCCACATATTTAGTTGATAACCAAGAGAATGATTGGTAATATGGAAGTTGGGATACTAATGCATTGATCTAGCCAACAAATACAATCATATTTGATTTGTTTGTCACTCACGAGTATTTCTATCTTGACTTGTGATAAAATTATTTCATAAGAAAATATCTTTCTTTCTTTTTTTATATTTTAATTGCGGCCTATAAGTGGTATATTTTGAACTACATTAATTGCAAATAGAAATATTTATGAAATTATAGTTTTCCTGCTACTTAAAGTTGATACTTTCGTTAATGGAAGTATCATTAATAGGATTAAAAATTTGTAATTTACTCGGGGTGGTTGAACATATTAATGAAGAAATGACTTAGGGTTTTTGTTTCAATTGAATATAGAACTCAATGTATGACCATGTCGATATATGTTCCACTTTATGCAAAACCTTCAATTTTCCTTTAACTTGAATACTCGAAAATTATGATAATATGAACTTTTATCTTTCTGTTTTATGTTTGTACTTTGTACTTGAAGGAGAGATCTATTCATCAGTCCCATTTTGAGTTCAGTTTAGTTTGATGATGAAGGAGCATTTCCTATGTCTGCGGAAAGATATAAAGCAAAGTGAACGAAATAAAGGCATTAGAAGCGAAGGTGAAGGGGCAAGGAGAGATGATTACCGAAATGCGGGCACTTCTCCAGTCCATATTGAAGGACAAGGGCGGGGTTCCCTCCTAGTGGTGATGACGATACGGTGGTGCTCGACCAGGCTAGCTGCAGCTTTAGACTTTTTTTAGTTCATTTTGGTGAAACATTATAATTTGTATTATTTTGTTTTTGCTATGTAAACTCTTATGATTGTTACAATTTTTTTTATGATATACAAGTTTTTTTATTTTCTAATTTTTAATATATTTTTATTTAATTATTTTATTTTTTATATTTTTTTAAAATTAATTGGAATTTGCGAGGGAAAAGTGGTTCCCGCAAAAAGCCTCAATTTTGCGAGGGGAAAAATTTTCCCTCGCAAAAATGCTCCATTTTGCGAGGGAACATTTTCCCTCGCAAAATCTGAAATTTGCGAGGGAAAATGTTTCCCTCGCAAAATTTGAAAATTTGCGAGGAAAATGTTTCCCTCGCAAATTTCAAGATTTTGCGAGGGAAAAATGTTCCGCCGCAAAATTCTGAATTTGCGACGGAAAAATGCATTTTTGCGACGGAAAATTGGTTTGCGATGACGATTTTTGCGACGGAACTTTTTCCGCCGCAAATCACTTTTGCAACGGAAAATGCCTTTTTGCGAGGGAAAATTTCCACCGCAAAAAACAGTTTTTTTGTAGTGTTACTAATTTCAATAATTGGAGTAACAAAATGCAAACATGTATGTTGAATAGAGAATAAATGAGAAGAAGATCGCAATTTTGATTAAAAATTATCTGTTTTCTTTTGAAAAAAATAGAAGAATATAAAAGCCCAAAGTGAGAGATTCAAGTTTGAGCCGAAACAGCTACAAGCAGTTGACCAAAAAAAAAAAAAAAAAAAAGAAACAGCTACAAACAAACCGCGCAAGAAAATAAAAATAGACACATGTAGCCGGCGGCAGCGAGAAAGTTAAGAAGAGCGCAAAAATATACACATGATGGATTATTTCAGGCAAGATGTTATTATGGCTTGACTTCATTAATCGTGGAAGTTCATAAGTATACAGTGCCAGCATGACTGCTTTACCCGTCTGCCAACTAATTATAACTACTGTAAGTGAATATATCCATAACTTTGATGATCCTCCTATTTAAGTGATTCTGTCATTGTGATATTTAATTTAATTTTAAATATGATTTATTTTAATAATGGGATAAGAGTATTTTAGTCATCAAATATTTTTACCCATTTTCTTTTCTCCCAATGTTCTCTCACTCATCTAAGCAAATATAAGCAAAAAGAGTGATAACATTTTCTCTTCTCCTCATTTTCTCTCGTTCTATTTTTTTCATAGTAAGAGTGGCTTCAACCTTTATATATGAGATAATCTAAAAAAGGGGATCAAATTCCATACAAACGTTTAAAAACACTATCCCTATATTATCGGGACAAGCATACAAGATTGAGGATCTCGAAAACCTTTTCTTTTTTGGCAGTTTTTCTTCCCATCCAAGGAGAGGATTAGACTAGAGTGTTTTTAACTCGGGCCATTATGGGCTCAAAAAAGGCCCAGGCCCAAGGATTGTCACTTTCTCCCATGAAATGCTCACAAGTCACAACAATGAAGTATGATGGGGCTAATTAATTTATCCGTTGCATCCTGAAGAAAGTTTCAACTCTTGTAACAGATTGTACTAAAAAAAGTTGTAACAGATAATTCTTGGCTCGATTTCGTATATGAATCAGTTTTTGGTCTACTGATTGACAATGAACAAAATGCCTAAACTTTTCTACTCACAAAAAAGGCTACTGCTTTCAAAACAGATTTAGGCTCAAAAAAAAATACTTCCTTTATCTTTGCGATGTTACATGTAGATGTATGAATGGTTAAGTGATACATATATAGAATTTTTTTGTTTAAAAATGGATATTATATATATAGTGAGAGAAAGAGAGAGAGAGAGAGAGAGTAAAAATTTTGCATTTATAGTAAAAGAATGTGAACAAGACAGGATTGTAAAAGATTTACCAATGGAAACTGCGAATAAGAGAATTGTTTCTTGCCCACATGGCCCTTTGTTCTGTTTTATGTTTGTTTCACTGATCTATATCATATACACGCTCCGTTACTCTTTCTAAGAAACAACTATTATATACAACTTGTTCATATTTATAAGAGATATTTAGAGAATGTCTCAAATATTCCTGGCTAAAGTATACATTTGGTCCTTTATGTTTACCTCTTGTATCATTTTAGTCCCTTAAATTTGTAAAGTACACGTTTGGTCCTTTAATGTTAACACCGTTAGTCCAACTTAACGGAAAATACTGACTTAACAATTTTAAGCAATGACGTTGCAATTAAATACTGATCATTTATCCTTATATGTTAGTATTTTAATAAATTAATATTTTACATCCTATTAATTGAAAAATATTTAATCTTATTTGACAAAAAATATATATTTAATCTTCACAAATTGTGAAAAATCGTAAAATATTCTTGAAGATTAAATATTTTTTAATTAATAGGATTTAAAATATTAATTTATTAAAATACTAAAATATAGGCATACTTGGTCAGCATTTAATTATATAGTCACCGCTTAAAATTATTGAGTCAGTATTTTCCGTTAAGTCGACTAACGGTGTTAATATTAAGGGACCAAACGCACTTTACAAATTTAAGGGAGTAAAATGATACCAGAGGCAAACATGAAGGACCAAACGTATACTTTAGCCAATATTCTTTATTAATTTCCTATATTGCCCTCTTTTAATTACTCATATTAATATCATTGTATTTATTGTATTCACTCACACTGTCTCCCCACCACATATAATCTCTCTTCCACATATCTCTTTTTTCTACCTTTTTTTCTCTCTTTCCTTATAAATAAGGTTACTTTTTTAGAAAAAATGTTACAATTTACATATTTAACGAATTTTTTGATCAACACTGTTCAACGAAATGTTTCTTATAAAAATGAATGGAGGAGGGAGAATATTATAATCTATATTCAATGTGCTCTTAACAATAACAGTATCCCAAGAAAACTGTGTAATAATCCATATGCTTCAAATTATCATTGGATCCAAGCTAATAATATCATGAAAAGATTTTGCCGTACGTGCACGTATGATAAACCTGTATATACCCTCTTTTGCTGCCATACAAGTACTTGGTTTTCTTTGTTTTCAGTCGTCTAAAAAAGAACAGAGATGATCCTTTAACGTACGTTAGGAACTGTGAAGACTTTTAGTCAAACAAGGGAGTTGAGTTACTTAAATAACCCCCCCCCCCCCCCCAAAAAAAAAACAAAAAACAAAAAACGAAAAACGAAACGAAACGAAACAAAAATCAGTTGGTTCATTGTGCAGCTGGAGGGAGACCGTTTGAATCGTTCAGCGGCAGTGTTCTTCATTTTTCCAGTTTAGGGGCTCAACATTTGGGGATCATTTAGGTCACTAAAATCACTTCAACTCACAACTTCCCTTCTTGAAAGTTATTCCACATATTTTTCTTATTCTACTAAGGGTAATATTGTCTTGATTAGTGAAAATTTTGGGGTCAGAATTTTGAGAGAATTTTGAATTTTGACGATACATGACTATATATAGGTAGAGGAAGGCTGATGACTTATTTTAATCAGTTTGGATTTATTATTTGGTTGTCTTATGATTTTATAATAAATTTCTTTTAAAAAAAACATATTATAAATTATTTTTTGGGACGGTTTTGCTGATTAAATTTAGGTTAAATAATTTATTTGGGTTAATTGAGGTATTATTGAAATTTTAATCAGTTTAATTTTGTAGATTTTGAGTTATATGAAATTATGAGTTATGATTTGGTATTTAAGTTAGTGTTTGATATAATTTTGATTATGTGGGGTTTTGAAGAGCTATTTAATAATTGGGTTATGCTCATATAAGTTAGAAAAGAGATTTAATTGGTCTAGGATGTTGCTATTGATGATTTTATGATTTTATGTGTGTTGGGGATGGAACTTTAATTTAGAAAATTGAGTGATTGTTGTGAAAGTATGGTATAGAGGTTATCTAAGGATTTGAATGAGTGATTGGATCGAAGCTCATGAAAAGTGATCTATGACATTGGATTGTTGAGGTAAGAATTGTCAAGGAAATTAGGATGTTGATGATAATGGTTGTACAGAAATTGGGTTTTTGAGAGTAGAATTGTATAACTTTCTTATTTTATTGTTGCTTGTGATTGATTGGTAATTACATTGATAACGTAGAGCTTTCTTGTAATTGATGATCGCTTGTGTTTTACTTCTCAAGTTAAGGTTAAACTTGGAGTTGAGGTAATCGAGGTTATTTATCCTATATATTTTCTTTGGAACATAAGGTGTTTTCAGAACCTTACTTTCATCGATACTACTTGTATTTGTTTTAAAAGATTATGTGTATGTTTGAATATGAACTTAGTTAGTGAGGCAGTGTGTATTTTCTAACTTGTATATATGAGTGGAGATTATTATTAAGATTGTTGCTATTGTGATAGCTATAATGTTTGCGATGGAATGTAGTATATGGAATGATATATAATCCTGTTAATGTTTTCAAAGACTACATTGATATATTGCTTTTTGGTTATGGGATATGTGGGGTTGTGTGGAAGGGATATGGTGTAATTGTGCCCATCAGCTCTCTCATTCTTGACTTGGATTTTGAATTGAGTGTCTTAGGTGGACACCTCCTTGTTACATTATATCGGTGATGGCATAGGAGGGGACAATATTCTTTAAGTGACCAACTAACCTTTGACTGGGTATACTAGCACTGATAGGTTGTACTATATCTAGAATATATAAGGAGGAGCATGGTGGATAAGTGGGGATGTTCTAATCATTGAAAGTATTATATAAGATTTAATTATTGAAAGTATTATTATTATTATTATTATTATTATTATTATGTTAATAAACCGCTTCCCCGACTTTCAATTTGGCTAGAGGACAAACAAAGTAGCCAGAGGCATAAGCGCAAGGAGCCTTGTACGGCCCTCATGTTTTTGAGATATTACATTTATCATTTAGGATGACTTTTAAGGTTCCAATGAACCAAAAATATATTTAAAAAGTCTTATTAATAACTTCTTTAGTAGATGATTAGCAACTTCATCTGTGAATTGTGAAAACTTTGATTTTTTTTTTTTTTTTTTACTCAAAATTTTCTATGAGATTCTTTTGACATTTTCTTGGTTTTTTGGGACCTTAAAGGGATTTTCCCTAATTCCAATTATGGCATTCCAACTTGATGTTTATTTAAGAAAACACTTTGATGTGTACCATGCCGTGGGCCTATGCTATTTATAAGTCACTTGTACCCATTTTTTAAAATTAAGAAAAGCATTAAATGAATAAATTTTTTCATATTTATTTTTATTTATGAATAGGTGTACATTTTTTTCAATACCCTTTTATATCTCTATGCATTCACACCCCTGTCTTCTCTATTTCTCATATGCCCAACCAATAATAAATATATGTAAAATTGAGAAAACATCATTTATATTTTAGCAATTTTTTTTATACAAGTGAATTATAAAAATTTACAGTGTATTATGGGAAAAGGGAAAAACGGATTGTTTTTATGGAATGAACAAGAAAGTGCAGAGTAAGAAGAATCGGGGAGCTAGCGTGACAACACCCATTATAAAAGATAATCGAAAATAATGATTAATCAATAAAAGATGATAACTTTACAAGAGAGCAGTGACTAAGTGAAGGAACGCTCCTTGAGCTTCAATGGCGGTAGTGATGGAGGACGAAAACGGAGAGACAAGAAAGAGGTCGTGCTTTGTTGGAAGTTGAAAAAAAGGAAAAAGCAAGTATCATTGAAGGTGAAAATGGGAAGAGGAGATAGACATTGTTTGATGCAGAGAAATAATTAAATAAGCAGGCAATAATTTAGCTGAGTTGGTCGCATTTGATTCGGGACCACAAATAAGATAATGTCTGGATTATTATTATTATTATTTTTAAATTCATCTCCACTCAATATATCACGTTGGATCAAATTTTAATAATTGAAATTTAATATTATATAAAAATATTCTTAAATAAACATTAAATTATTTAGATATTGAAACTTGATCTAATGGTTGATTTATGATTTTATTCTATGGGAAAAACACTTCTCACCGTGTTGTAGGAGAAGTGTTTTCTTATGTTATACACACATAAAATGGTGGGACCCACATATATATATATATATATAATTAGCATTATATATATGTGGGCCCCACTATTTCATGTCGTGTAGGACTCTTCTTCTTCTCACGAAACATGAGAAATTTAAACCCCTTATTCTATTTACTATATTGTAGATTTTTATTATATTTAATTTATAATAATATTTTTATATAGTATTAAATCTCAATCATTAAAACTTGATTTAATGGTAAATATCTTAAATGGAGAGGAAATATAGAGAGTGATCAACAGAGGTATTCCTTTCCCAACTTACAATGGTGGAGAGATTCTTGAGTGAACTTGAAGCTGGAAATGAAGGTCTCAGTACCTTCATAAAATACTATCATGCTACTGTTGAATACACATAAACACTATTGAATAATCCAAATCTCATCTTAAATATATGTCCCTCAAATAGCTCGACTGGTTAAATATATTAAAGATAACATTTGGGGCGCCCATCATAAGTATATGTAAGCTGTGTGTTATAGAAAAATAGGAGAAAATATCTTCATCAATCATTGAGCCATAGGCTCATACAACTGTGGTCCACCAACTTGCGTTTACACGAATCATTCTTTGTTTGAGATGATAAACTGAGCCCACTTGAGGAATTGAGAGAAACTCGACTGTTTATCTCTATAAAGAGACTCAAGTTATCATTTATCTTTACATTAATGGGGATCAATATCTCTTCACACTACTCCGCCGCTTGTCTAAGACCTCTATTATTAGACTCAAGGGACATCACCAGCTAATACACTTTAATGCTTCTAACACAGTGTCCATATTCCGTGGATGAACATAGTAAAGTCGTAGAGGGAGAGGCTCAATGCTCGTGGTACTTCTTTTCTTTTTTTAGGGTACATGAGATTTTTTTTAAATGTCGGCCCAATGCCAAATACTTTTTTTAAAGGGTAAAAGTAACTATAAACTTTTAAAAAATAGATACAAAAATAAACATTAACTGTTTGTTTGAATTTTTGAAGGGTTTAAGTTGCAAAATAAATATGAGATTTTCCCAAAATTGCGCTCAAACTTTTTTTAGGGGTAAAAGTAACTATAAACTTCCAAAATATGTGTAAAAATACACATCGACCGTTTAGTTGAGTTTTTTGGTTGAAAATGATAACGTGGAGGATGAAGTATATGATTAAGGAAAAACTCGGAGAGAAATACTTACATACTCCATGAGTACCACGTCATCCGAACTCTATTGCATGAAAGCATAACAACTCAAATCATTTTAATCCTAGTTGGCTACTAACTTTTCAAAAAAAAAAAAAAAAGGAAAAATTAATTATTTAATCATTATAGTTTTATCAAATTTGTAAGTCGGTCCTCATAATTTGACTGGTCACGGCCTTAGTAGTGCCACATCACAAAGATATCCACACACACACACACAAATCCATGCTATAATTCTTTTGTCATTTTCTTCTCTTCTGTCCCTTCTTCCTCACCATCCTCTTCTCTCGACCTCCATCATCCCCCACCAAGCTCACCCTCACCCCCTCCTCCCCAACTCCATCACCGTCAATAAGAAGAAGCTTATGAAAGAGGAAAAAAGGAGAGGAAAGATGGGATTGTTCCTCGTGACTGTCGAGTGTTCAGGGAAAAGAGGGAATTCACTTGGGAAGAGAGAAGAAAGGAGAAAAGAGGAAAAAATATCAAAGGAAAATAAAAATAAAAATAAGACACACACACAGACACTATTGTATAGACGCGAGTTTTATTACCTTCCAGAAGTGACAATCGGGATTTAAAAATCATAACGAGCTCTTCAATTATTATCATTTAAGTTTGATTATTTTTAAATTTTTTAATAATAATTTGACATTTTATGTTAAATTTAAATTTTTATATTCAGTTATCACAATATATATAATTAATATATATGGTATAATATTCAATAAAATTCATATCATATTCTACATCAACTAACTTTTCAAATAATAATTCAAACAATAGTCCATTCGAAAAAAATTACTTCTGTCACCGTCACTTTAAATACAAATCACATTTACAATATGATTTTTATCTTATTTATATTTATGAAAATCAAATTAAAAATAAGTCACTCCCGCCATAGTTATTCCAATCAGGCCCCCATTCATATATGATAACTTATTATATATGCCTCAAATATAGGATTGTTGCTAAGATAAGATGATGAGCGTAAAGGAAAAGGAAAAATAAAAAGAATAAAAAATAAAAGGGCAATCAATTTCAGTAATTATTGCCATGTGCAGTACCAACTGTACAAGGGCACAAAAAAATAATTTTTCTTTGTTTTTGCTGCTTTATGAGGTGGTGTAGGACATGTGACATTAAATTAAATAAAGTCCAAAACCAGCCACGAAACTACAAGCGATTCTATTAAAATATTGAATCATAGCCTTTTCGTTTTCGTTGTTTTTAAGCAAGTTTTCTCCATTCTCTAGGGTACAGAAAGAAAGGTCTTTAGTTAACCTCTCTGTACCTGAGAAATTCAGCAGTCGCTTCTCTGCAAATATGTCAGGCGAAGCTTTGTGGTCGTCCGGCTTATGTGGATGCTGCTCCGATTGCAGCACTTGTAAGTCGGAACTGCTATATATTTTTCTTCTTCTTCATCCTGTCATATTTTATATATATATATATATATATATATATATCGTTAAAGTTTTTAGTAATTATTTATTTTGAGGTATAGATCTATGACGATTCTTTGTTGTTGTTGTTTTTTATGTGTAGGTTGCCTCACGCTCTGTTGTCCATGTATAACTTTCGGAAGGATCGCAGAGGTTGTAGATAGAGGAACAACCAGTAAGTCTTTACTCTTCTCTTTTATTAATGTTACTTCTTTAATTTTTTTCTTAAATTTGTTCAGGGGACATGTTTCTGGTCTGAAATGGTGCTCATGATGTGGTGAAATTCACACTGTCCAAATACAATTTCAATTATTTAAATTCAAATTTATACTTGTTAAATAAAAAAATATTTTTGAAAAGTTGACGTTAATTAAATTATTTTGATTTAAAATCTACTACTTTGGTCCTATTTATAAGTCATTTTTTATTTAAAAAATTGGCCTTATTTATAAGTCCTCTTTCGAGATAATATATAAATGAGATTGTGATAATTTTGCTCATATTAATTGTATCAATGAAAATAAAGAGAGAAGAAAGAGTTGAAAGATACTCATTTATAAATAAAAGTAAAGTTGAAAATTTACTCTATAATTATTGAGTTAACTACATCTCCTTGATATGTGTGATTTAATTAAAATAGACTTATAAATCGGGACCGAGTGATATATATATATATATATATATTGACATTTTTTTTTTTAGTAAAACTAAATGTGAAGGTCAGATGTTGGTGCTCATCACTTGATGAGCACTGAAACTCATTCGGTTCTTTGTCAAGTTGGAGGAAGCAATTATGATAGTGTTGCTCTTATTGTTATGATAAGATCTGTATTGTACAAATATATTTCAGACGATGCATATTTAAAATATTCGATCAGTTCATGATTTTTCAATAAATTTTTTTTTTTTAACATTGCTAGTTAAATGATTTTCTCTATTTTAAAATCTCTACACATAAACATAATTTAAAAAAATAATTAGAAAAATAAACCTGAGTGGTCTAGATGTCCGTACCCCATTATCTTAATCAAAATTATTGAAGTCAATATGCTATGAGTGCCATTCGGGTTAAACACTAATTTAATATGCTATGAGGGCATGGTGATGAACTAACTCTACTTGAATATTTGAGAGACGGCCAATGTTACACTCTCTTGGGAAAAGATAACTAACACGTGCACACACCGTTAGCCTAAGGACTTAGACTCTTTATCTAGGTTCTGAAATGCGAACAGGATCGAAAACCGGTGAACCGGTCTAGTCTGGGCATCAACCTAATTTGGTAACTTTTTTTTTAACTTATAATTTCATTTTGATTACCCCGAAATCTTCAATTTCTCATTGGTTTGATCCGGTTTGACCCATTGGCCCTTGATCTAGTACCCCAATCGATTTAGTGGTCGATCCGGGTTTTATAACCGTACTATCTTTTATGTAGATTCTGGGTCATGAACCAACAAATACAATGCCTTAACCAACTAATCACCTCAATTAATATCTTTGACAATAAGTGTGTGGTGGCAGGTTGTTGTGTACAAGGAGCATTATTCTACATTCTGGGAGGTTTTACACACCTTTTGTCATGCTACGCTTGCATTTATCGTACGAAGCTAAGGCGTCTGTATAAAATAGAAGGCAGCGAATTTGGTGATTGTTTGACCAGTTGCTGCTGCGCCCAATTGGCCCTTTGTCAAGAGTATCGTGAACTCAAGGCTCGTGGATTCGACATGTCTGCTGGTAATTAAATCTGTGATCTAAGTCTTTGGTGGAGGTTCAAAATCTTTTCCACATGTCATGTCTTCAAACTTGTTATAGTACATCTGTGCATGTTTGGCGAATCACAAAATCGTGTTTTTAAAAGTATTTTTTTATGAATCAAAATAAAACTCTTCTCACATATTTATCCCGTAAATTATAAAAATTATTCTCTAAAAACTAATTTAAACATGGACATATAGTACCTAGCTACCAATAAATTGTGTTTGTGGCTTGTTTCTAACAAATAATATATTTTTGGTTGGATATGTATAAACAGGATGGCATGGAAATGTGGAAATGCAGACCGCGGGTGTGAAGACGGTTGGTCCGGTGGTTGAAGGTGGCATGACTCGTTAACGGTGGCCGTCGTTGTCATCGCTATCTCTGGACTGAAGAATTAATGTCCTCTGTACGTATTGTTGGTGGATGAACTAAGGATAATAAGGCCTCTGTCTTATTACATCCTTCAAGTTTTTTCTTTTGTTTTTTGTTTTGTTTTGGGTTGATTGTCTTACTTCATCTTTCTTCTCTATGATACTGACATTGTTGTACATGTTTGCTTAAATTGTCTGTTTTATATTGAGTTGATTCTCTACTGTCAATGATGTGTATTGTACTGCTTTATATTGGATGTGCTTTCAACAATTTAGATCACAGTACCCCAAGAAATCTCTATGGTAATAGGGGAGGTTGTGCGTCAATTATTGGCACTAGTAATCATTGTCCATGATATTTATTATAATTGATATGTCATGTTCCGTGAGAGGACGTAATAGACTCATACTTTGTTTGGAAGGACAAAAAATGGAAAATGAAAGAAAAGTAGGATGAAAAATGGGCGAAAGAAGTTTTCCTTATTTGGATGAGAGAGAAAATGGGAAAAAGGTAGTGGGTCGCACACGGGTGCACATTACATGCCCAATAATTATATGCTTCTTATAGGCTATGAGCATTTTTTTTTTTAATTTTTTATATATTGTATTTATTTAGATTTAAATTATATGTTACTTTCTGAAATTTTTTTCAAAAGATCTCAAATTAATTAATTTTCAGCTACGAGACAGATATTTTTTAATCGGGAATGGAAGCTAATTAATTTGAGATATCTTGGGTGCAAAAAAACATTTCGTAAAGAACATATAATTTAAATCTAAATAAATACAATATATAAAAAATTTAAAAAAATATATGCTCATACCTTTAATAGAGGTATGAGCACATAAGAAGCATGTAATTATTGGGCATGTAATGTGCATTCGTCGCACACCCTTTTTCCTCTCAACTTTCTCAGATTTGACTTCTTTCGTATGGATTTGGTTTCTCTCATATACTCTTTCCCATCTTTTTCACTCCATTTCCTTTTTCAACCATTTGATTAAAATCTTAATGGTATAGATTTATCATATTTTAAAAATACTATTATCTCCACAAGTGGAGAGATTTGGGAGAAACTTGAATTGTCTAACTTACCCCTACGCTTTAAGCGACGCATCCAGCCATTTCTCTGCATCTTTTCCCGGCATTTCCTTGCATAATTTCCGGTCATTTCCCTGTATTTTTTTTTTTAATTATTCATGGTTTCCTTAGCATCGTTGTTTATTTTTTTAGAAAAAATATTTAAAAATTTAGAGAATACATTTTAATCCAGGGAAACGTCTATGTTTAATTTCTGTAAACATTTTTTTTTGTAAAAATGTATTTACTTTTTAAATGTCGTTGTGATATTTAGTTTAATTTTAAAAAATAAATGATATTTGACGATGCTCATACTTTAATGATTCTTTCATTGTGATATTTAATTTAATTTTAAATATGATTTATTTCAATATAGGGATAAGGGTATTTCAGTCATCAAATATTTGCTCATTTTCTTCCCTCCCAATTTTCTCTCGCTTATCTAAACAAAACAAAACAAAAAAAAACAAAAAGTGATAACATTTTCTCCCTATTTTTCTCTTCTCCTTATTTTCTCTCCTCCTATTTTCTTTCATCCCATCTTTTCTTCCCATCCAAGGATAGGGCTAGACTAGAGAGTTTTTAACTCGGGCCATTATGGGCATGAAAAAGGCCCAGACCCAAGGATTGTCACTTTTTTCCAAAAAAAATGGCTCACAACAATGAAGTATGATTCCTGAAGAAAGTTTTAACATGCATACCAATTTATATCAAAAAAAAAAAAAAAATTTATATAAAAAAAAAAAACATGCATACCAAAAGCCAATGAGGAGTGGTTTACGAGTTGGCTAAAACGTCGGCCATCACCTTAAAAGGGAGGAGGTTCGATACCCGCTAGTCAATATGAGGGTATTGTTGGTGGGCGATCTGTAAGTACCACCGTAAACGCTCTTCCGAGCACGGAGGTATGCCCTAGCCCTGGTGGGTTTGCGGTGTGTACCCCCACCTAAACTTTAATTTATAATAACAAAAAAAAAAAAAAAAAAAAAAAACATGCACACCAAAGGTAAATACTATCACTATTAATTTGTCTTATTGAACCAATTTTTGGGGCAATTCATTTCTCGTTTTGCATTTCATTTGCTTAGATCAAAGTACATGCTTCCTCGGGTTTGCATGGACAGACCTTTCGGTCCTTTAACCATTTTGGCTTCACAAATTCGGCGCATTGAGCTCAACGTCTCAAGGATCTCTCTATCTGACTCCAAGTTTGACCTTTTCAAAGAATGACGTGTGTTCTTTAACTAATTTAATAGTCAAATTTAATATTGAGCGGACAAAATGACAAATTTGCTACATTTTATAAACTTCCGGAGTAAAATTTCTCCTTAGTGAAAATTTCCAGGGCAAAAATGATACTTAACTCTATTTGATTGATGAGGTGGCATGCCGGTTTAGTGAGATGGCATGCCACATGTCACATCGTTAAATTTAATGGTCAAAATTAACGAGAGGGCAACATTGTTACGTTTTGCTAACTTTTGTGGCAATTTTTCTCCAAAAAAAAAACTTTCGTCCACCCAATGCTATTCAACCAAAACTTCCAAGGCAAAAAAGATACTTATTCCAGACTTATATTTAGGTAGAGTTGTATTTATCAAATATGATTCTTGGACTTTGGATTTGTGCCTATTTATAATATGTCTTTTGATGGTCCCAACGACCTAATATGTTACTTATATATATTTCCTTAACCATTTTCAAATATTTTCTTTAATAATGAGGACTTACACAAGTAATTTCCACTTTGTAACTAAATGTAAGTCACTTGTAAGGAAAACATTTGGTTCAAAATATAAGTCTTTTGGTTGTTAATGGAAATTTCTCAATTTTATCCCTATTTAATTTCTAATGTAAAGAGAGAAAGATGAGAGAATGAGGTGTGAAGATCATTTATAAGTAAGGAGAAACAAAAACTTTAATAAGGGCAAAAGTAGAAAATTTATCAATTCAATGCATTCCTTAATAAGCGAGAATGAGGTACATATGACTTATATTTAGGTACATGGTGCTATTTGTTAAATATGATTCTTAGACTTTGGAGTTGTGCCTATTTATAATAGGTCTTTTGATGGGCCTAATGATCTACAATGTCAGTTATTCTTATTTCCTTGATCATCTTCAAATCTTTTCTTTTATAATTAGCACTCATTTGAATAATTACCACTGTATACCTAAATGTAAGCCATTTGTAAAAAGGGGGGGGGGACTGGTTCAAAATATAAGTAACTACTTGTAGGGTAATTAATGACATTTTCTCAATTTTGCCCTTATTTAATTGCTATTGGAATGAGAGAAAGATGAGAGAGAGGTGCGAAAATCATAAGAGGAAAAATGGGTAGTTTTATCAATTGAATGTATGCTTTAGTATGTAAGAATGAGGTATAAATGACTTATATTTAAGTACAAAGTGATATTTATCAAATATGATTCTTGGACTTTGGATTTGTGCCTATTTATAATTTGTCTTTTAATGGTCCGGATGACCTAATTAAAATGTCAGTTATCATGTCCTTGACCATTTTCAATTCTTTTCTTAAAGAATGAGCACTTATTTGAATAATTGTCGCTATGTGTCTAGATATAAGTCACTTGTAAGGAATAAGTCAGTTGTAAGGAATTTTGGTTCAAAATATAAGTCTTTTGTAGGGTAATTCATGGCATTTTCTTAATTTTACTTATTTAATTTACATTGGAAAGAGAGAAAGATTTAAGAGAGAGAGGTGTGAAAATCATTCTTAAACAGGGAGAAACAAAAGATTTAAAAAGGGAAATATAGAAAATTTTATCAATTCAATACATTCTTCAGTATACGAGAATGGATACAAATGACTTATATTGAGGTACAGAGTGATATTTATCAAATATGATTAATGTATTTTGGATTTAATATTTTGATTTGCTATATATAGTTGGAACAATAAACATAAAGCTGCTGATTTTTCAAATCTCAATGGTCCAGGTTTTATGAATTAATAAAATGTTTTAAGTATTTTATTTTGTGGGTCAATATTATCATTAATCATTATAATTCGATTGAATTTATGTTTCGTCCATATAGTTTTAAATTGCTGGTTTTTAAACCTGTAGTTTTATAAATATTTTGTTAAGGATTAACGACTAGTCACTACACTTAATGAATTTTGCTTTAGGTCTCTATAGTTAAACACAACAAATATTTATGAAACTATAATGGACCAAAACCAACTATTTCAAATTACGTGGACCAAAATCAAAATGCAACCAAACCGTATGAACCAACAACCATATTGACTCTTCATTTTTTGTCATTTTTTATCTTTATATTTATTTTGATATCTTAACTACTAAATTTAAAGGCATCATCAAAATTAAAATTAAAGATGAAACTCAGGATTGTGTGGGTTCATTATGTGGTTGGTCATTTATGAGTTGGTTACATGTCCTCCTTGTATTGTGTGTGTTCATTCTATATGGTTTGGACATTTATGAGTGCTCGTTACAGCTGGTCTTTTGGTCAATAAACTGTTTCATTTGGGCATTGTATGTGGCATGTTTGTTTGTGATTTATGTGTGTTAATGTAGTCAGTTAGTCTTTTTTTTTTCTTTTTTTTTTTTTTTTTATAGTCCCGATGACCTAAAATATCAGTTATTCATATATCCTTGACCATTTTCAATTCTTTTCTTAAATAATGAGCAGAAAAAAGTTTGGTTCAAAATATAAGTTTGTTGTAGGGTAATTAATGGAACTTTCTCAATTTTACCCCTGTTTACTTTATATTGGAAAAGAGAAAAAATGAGAGAGAGGTGTGAAAATCATTTTTAAAAGTAGGGAGAAATTTTTTTAAAAAAGGGCAAAAGTAGAAAATTTTATCAATTCAATACATACCTCAGTATGTGAGAATGGATACAAATGACTTATATTTAGGTACATCGCAATATTTATCAAATATGATTCTTGTACTTTAGATTTAATTTTTTTATTTGCGTGCTACATATAGTTGGAACAAATCCACATAAAACTGCCGATTTTAAAAATCTTGACGGCCCTGGTTTTATTAATGAATAAAATGGTTTAACCATTTTATTTTTTGGGTCAAGATTATCGTTAATCTTTATAATTTGATTGAATTTATGTTTATCCATATAGTTTGAAATTGGTTGCTTTTAACCCTTTAGTTTTGCAAATATTTGGCTTCCGTGTATTAAGACTAGTCCCTACGTTTAATGGATTTTGCTTTAGGTCTCTATAGTTAATCAGAAAGCAAATCTGTATGAAACTATATCGACTAAAACCAAAATTCAATAAAATCATCTGGATCAACAATGATATTAACTCTTCATTTTTTTTATGTCATTTTTTTAAATGTATGTGGGTGTTTTGATATCTTAATTACTAAATTAAAAGGCATTATCAAAATTAAAATGAAAGATGAAATTATGTGGTTGGTCATTTAATAGTTGGTTACATGGCCTCCTTGTATTGTGGGTGTTTCTTGTATATGGTTTGGTCATTTATCAGTGCTCGTTAGAGCTGGTCTTTTGGTCAATAAATTGTTTAATGTAGTCAGTTAGTCATTAATTTTTTATGGTCCCGATGACCTATAATGTCAGTTATTCATGTATTATTGTCCTATTTATAAGTCTATTTTGACTAAATCTCACATACCAATGAGAAATAGTTAACTTAATGATTATGGGGTAAATTTTTAACTTTACCCTCATTTATGATTAGGTATTTTTAACTGTTTTTTCTCTCTCTATCTTCATGAGTACAATTAATATGAATAAAATTGTCATAATCTCATTTATTACATGAAACTGAACTTATAAATATATCCAAATTTTTTGGTCAAAATGGACTTATAAAGAGGATCAGAGTGGTATCCTTGACCATTTTCAATTCTTTTCTTAAATAATGAGCACTTTGTGCATAGATGTAATTCACTTGTAAGGAAAAAGTTTGGTTTAAAATATAAGTCTTTTTGTAGGGTAATTAATGAAACTTTCTCAATTTTACACCTATTTAATTTCTATTGGAAAGAGAGAAAGGTGAGAGAGAGGTGTGAAAATCATTTTTAAGTGAGGAGAAACAAAAAATTTAATAAGGGCAAAAATAGAAAATTTTATCAATTCAATGCATTAATCAGTACGCGAGAATGTGTAAAAATGACTCATATTCAGTTACAGAGTGATATTTATCAAATATGATTTTTGTACTTTGGATTTACTTTTTTGATTTGCTATATATAGTTGGAACAATTCCACATAAAGCTGCTGTGGTCCAAGTTTTATGAATGAATAAAATGGTTTAAGTATTTTTTTTTTTTCAAGATTATTGTTAAACTTTATAATTTGATTGAATTTATGTTTTTTTCCATATAGTTTGAAATTGTTGGTTTTTAACCCTGTAGTTTTATAAATATTTGTCTTAGGTATAATGACTAGTCCCTACATTTAATAAATTTTGCCTTAGGTCTCTTTAGTTAAACACAGCGAATCTCTATGAAACTATATGAAAGAAAGCCAACTATTTCAAATTAAAGGGATTAAAACCAAAATTCAACCAAACCGTGTGGACCAACAATAATATTAACTCTTCATTTTTTATGTCATGTTTTTAGTTATGTAGGTCTTTTGATATCTTAATTATGAAATTAAAAGGCATTATCAAAATTAAAATTAAAGATGAAAAACAATGGATTGTGTGGGTTCATTATGTGGTTGGTCATTTATGAGTTGGTTACATGGTCTCGTTTTTTTTTTTTTTTTTTTTTTTTTTTTGTGTTGATTGTATATGGTTTGGTCATTTATGCGAGTGCTCGTTACAACTGGTCTTTTGGTCAATAAACTGTTTTATTTGGGCATTGTATGCGGTCCGTTTGTTATTTATGTGCATTAATGTAGTCAGTTAGTCATTAAACTTTTTGTTTTTGGTTTTCAAGAAAGCGATGTGTTGAGTCTGTTTGGGAAAGCATCATAAGCCAAATATGAATAACTGACACTTTATTTGATTGCTCCTCCTTGTGGAGTAAAAATGATATTTAACTCTATTTGATTGATAAGATGGCATACCGCATGTGATGAGGTGTCATGCCATGTGTCACATCAGTTAAACTTAACGGTCAAAATTAACGGAGGGCAAAATTGCTACATTGTGTTAACTTCTGTGGCAATTTTACTCCAAAAAAAACTTACATCCAACCAGTGCTCCTCAGCTAAAATTTTCAGGACAAAAAAGATATTTATCTTATATAAGTCGCTTGTACCTCATTCTCGTATATAAAGAAAGGGATAGGTTATTCTGCCTACTCCTATTTTACCTACCTCTGCCTACCACTCTCACTACCGTTAGATTATGATCTCATCTAACGGTTGAGATTTGCGAGATAAAAACTGAATCCTAGTTTGCATATGTGATTTCCCCCAAATCAGAACTCTAACGCACCAATCTCTTGCTCCTTCCCTGTACCCTCTATTTGCTTGTAGTGAATTTGTGGAGAACCGGTGAGAAAATCAAGGAAAACAGATAGTTCATGATCAATTTCCACGTAGTATGATCAAAGTGGTAATTCTCCTAAACCAAGGAAAACCAAAATCAGTATTAAGAGAGCTGTAGAAGAAGAAACTGAAAACATATATGGTTGGAGTACCGACAATTCAAACAGCTGGGCGTTGATTGTGGCTTTCTCCATTCACGAAGAGCGTGGTGTATTAAAAATTTGATGACCGTGCTCTTCATAATGGTAAATCTTCAAGATCATAGCAGCATAGTAGTAGTCATGAATAAGCAACAATGTTTTCGTTCTCTGTTCAGTTTTTGACTCTCTTATGGATGCTATTAATACGAGAGGAAAAAGGTTTGCAGTCTTTCTATGAAGATGGAGGCTTTGTAATGGCAAAATTGCTTCTCCTGATATGTTGATTGTCAAGGACCAAGTGCATGAAAAATGAAGCCGGGAAATAACCCAAGGCCGACGGCAAATAGAGGACACAGGGAAGGAGCGAGAGATTGGTGCGTTAGGGTTCTGATTTGGGGAAATCACAGATGCAACCTAGGATTCAGTTTTTATCTCACAAATCTCAACCGTTAGATGAGATCATAATCTAACGATAGTGAGAGTGGTAGGTAGATGTAGGTAAAATAGGAGTAGGCAGAATAACCTATCCCATAAAGAAATGCATTCAATTGTTAAAGTTCTCTACTTTTGCCCTTATTAATTTTTTTATATCTCTCTACTTTAAATATGATTTTCACACCTCTCTCTCAATAACTGACATTGTAGATTATTGGGACCATCAAAAGACCAATTATAAATTGGCACAACTCTAAAGTCCAAAAATCATATTTGATAAATACCACTTTGTATCTAAATATAATTTACTTATATTCATTTCTAGCATATTGAAGAATGCTTTCAATTGATAAATTTTTTTTCCTTATTAAATATTTTTATCTCTCTACTTTAAATATAATCTTCACACCTCTCTCTCATCTTCCTTTTATTCCAATAGAAATTAAATAGGGGTAAAATTGAGAAAAATCCATTAATTACCCTATAAAAAGATTTATATTTTGAACATTTTATGAAACTAAGTAAAATAACAAGAGAGATTAAGATGAGGGAGATGAAGAAATGCAAGAGAGAAATGGAGAGCAAGGATGAAGTGATTCTTCTTTTCTATTATTCTCTTCTAACCTTTGATATATGCCTACTATATATAGGCAATGAATCCATTACAAGAGTTACAAAAGAATAAATCTACATAATGGTATATTATGAGGTTTTGTAAGTTATTTACATTAGTCATAGAAAACTCCCATGCCATTCATGTCATAGGTTACATGGCTTTAGAAACTCCAAAAGACTCTTCTTGAAAAGGTTGTGGACATTCACACCAATATTAGAATATTCATAACACTCCCCTTGAATGTCCATTATAAATGTGTCTCATTAAAAACTTTAACTAGGAAAAACCCGGTGGGATAAAAACCTAGCCAAAGAAAAGAGTACAACATCCATTGATACTGTTTGTCAATCTTTGCCTCATTAAAAACCTTTCTAGGAAAACCCAAAGTGGGACAAAACCTAGATAAGGGAAAAAGAGTACAGCGTGTATCGACTCCCTTTTTTGACAACATCGTATTACTCCCCCGATGACTACATTACTTTCAATGTCTTTTGAGCATATCATCCTTTTTGTCATCAAACATTCTATTGTGTACTGCAAGAACTAAATATTTCCAATAAAGTCATAATAATACTAACATGATTTCTAGGCATTCTTATAAGATATATCTAGATGCATATCAACAGATATTCATTAAAATGATTATATCATACATGCTCTAATAGTTTTAAGTCTTACAAAACTTCTTAAGTATTGTTCTCGAGAACTTTGAATTAGATGCTTCGGCATCTTGAGTCCTTCGAGGGACATGTGCTACTAGCACTCTTGGATCCTTTGAAGATTCTTATTCAATCTTCATAATTTAATAAGCAATATGCATATGGTATATAACAATATATAATAGACGCATAATTTATCATTCATAAATTGCAGATTTATCGTATCCACCACAAAATCATATATTCCAATTTGGACTTCAGGTCTTTAACTATTATAATATGATTATATTTGCGTCACTCTCAATTTTACTTATCCTCTTGTCCAATAATCTTTATATAATATCCTCATTTAATCACGTGATATCATCATCAAAATTGTTATAGACAACTTTATCTTTTCGGTTCTATTTTTCCAATTCGACATAACAATATCAATATTATTCAGGTACCTGAACCTCTATTGAGGTTTTCCATTAAGTTATGTCTCAGTACTCTTCTGGAGTACTTGTCTCCTTAATATGATCATCTTAATCATATGCTCCAATTTATCCATAATATTTATATTTGGAACCAAATACTTACTCATGCTTCGGGCATGTTACTAATTGGAGCATTTTTATGGAATATGAGATTTAATAAATCTCATTTAGGTCGATAATTCTATCGGCAAATATATCATGAATGCATAACCTAATGAACTTTTGGTTCATACTTCTTTATTCGAGGATATATACTTTGCGATAATGCATTCCATGTATTCTCTTATCACCTATTCAATTTCTCCCCCTTATGTTGAGAAAATAATGTCAAATATCAATTGACCAATCATACAAGTATAAGTTTCCTTAATCCATTTGTTTCCTTTAGAAACATTATTTTGTTTCATATAGAGACAAACAAGAAGAAGAAGGTCCTTATACAACATTTATCTCAACTTTCTTTCCATATCCATCTCTCTGTGCATTGTGGTGGATTAATAATCATCGCACATACAAACTTTATAAGATGGAATTTGTCGGCTCGACCTAAAACCAATTATATGGGGAGAATTTTGTTGGCTTATAAGTGCTGCAATATGTAAGATCAAACATACCAACATAAAAATTTTGTTCTCATAAGAATTGATCTAACTATTTATGGAGGCTTTACATGATCAATGATATTCTCATGGACAATTTGTTTTGAGAACAAGCAGCACATAATTCATAAATAATATGTTGGTTATTCTTGAAGAATCTTTGGTTCTTCGATGGATGTCAAAATGTAATCTTATTTGTATTATATGACTTGGATGATCAAACAAGTCATGCCAACAATAAATTTCTTTGGATTAGTAAACTTTTGATTTATTGTGACATATGTCTCAATCAATCATAAGCTTTTGAATCATAATCGACATCCATTTTGGGAGATCTATTAGGCTTTATGTGAGAAGTATATAACTTTTCAAAAATTAGCTCATACTTGTATTTGAACTCACACTTGTTTTCTAACTATCTCCCCCTCAAGTGTGAGTCATATAATCATACTTCCTTTATATTTGTATTTCAAAGACAAATCAATCTATGATGGGCCAATTAACCTATATGTCACTTTAAAGCTCAAGTATTTTAAAAAGAAAAATTGTATTAAAACAAATTCAAAATACATGATGAGCAACCATGATCTTATTGCATATGAAAGAGAAAATGAAAGTAAAGCAAAAACTAAGACAGAAACTAAATTTAAAAATAAAAAAAACCATTAAAACAAAACAAAATATTGTTTTTCCAACCGAACTCATCTAATCATAAAAATCAACCACCTCCAAATGTGCCATAGCATTACCGCCATTAATACCATCATCATTCTTGTGTGTCTCAACATTGTCATCTTGAAAAATTAAGTTTGCTTCCACATTAGTTGCACTCTTTTCAATGGAGGCTTGATAAAGTTTTGCTAGATGCTCAGGCGTACGACAGGTACGTGCCCAATGCCCTTTCATACCACACCGATAACATTTATTCTCAACAACTTTTGAAGGACCACCATCGTCATTGTTCTGCCCTTCATCATATTTCCTCTTCTGGTGGGTATTAGAGTTATAATCATTACTTCTACCACCATGATAACGGTAATTACTATGTCCTCTACCACGACCACGTCCACGTATGTGGCCACCTTTACGCCCACGTCCTCGGCCACTAAAATATTCATTAGTGACTACATTCACTTACGGGAATGGAGTCGAACCTGTTGGACGTGATTCATGATTTTTCAACAAAAGCTCATTATTTTGTTCGGCCACGAGGAGACAATAAATTAATTCAGCATATTTCTTGAATCCTTTTTCACGATATTCTTCTTTGCAGAGCAAATTGGTTGCATGAAATGTGGAGAATGTTTTTTCTAACATATCTTCATCATTAACTTTTTCTCCACATAATTTTAAGCGAGAAGTAATTCGAACATTCTTTGAGTTATACTCGCTCACGAGTTTTGAAATCTTGTAGACGCAGATGCATCCGGTCATAACGAGCTTTTGGGAGGATGACCATCTTCGGTGATCATACCTTTCTTTTATATTGTTCCAAAGAACCAGTGGGTCTTTCTTTGTCAAATATTCAATCTTTAAACTTTCATGTAAATGGTGGCGAAGGAAAATCATAGATTTGGCTTTATCTTGATTAGATGCTTGATTTCCTTCTTTAATTGTGTCTTCTAGACCATGGGCATTCAGATGGATTTCCGCATCCAAGTATCCAAGATAAATAATTATTTCAAAGCAATGTCAAGAGCCACAAATTCAAGTTTTGCAAGGTTGGATTTGTTGTGTTTGTCATGGTTTAGACTAATAAAAGAAATAAACAAGAATTATTAACATAGAAATACTAATGATAATAATATGAAAATTTAGAAAGACAACAAGTAAAGTATAATAATAAGAATTAAAACTTTATGGCTTCAGGCCATATAGTTCTCGTGAATAACGAGAAATTAAATTTATATAGCTTTTGGCCATAAATTAAGAAATTAAAATGATAGGACTTTGGTCATATAATTTTAGAATAGGAAAAAAAAGGTGTATGGCTTCGGCCATAATAATATTAATAAAATAAAAGAGATTGCATTAAATATAAAATAACATAACATTAAAAGTTAGCAACAATAACATAACAATAAAAGTAAAATGTTATGTTAGCAACAATAAAAATAAAATGCTTAATTTAAATGTTATGTTAGTAATATAAAAGTAAAAGCTTAATTTAAATGTTATGTTAGTAACATAAAAGTAAAAGCTTAATTTAAATGTTATGTTAGTAACATAAAAGTAAAAGCTTAATTTAAATGTTATGTTATAATATAAATGTTATGATAAAGTTAGTAATAATAATAAAATCTCAAATTAAATTAAAACAATAAAAAGGAAAGATTAAATCTAGACTTCCATGTAGGAGGTAGAACCTTCCATGTAGGAGTCAAATTACCACAATAAAAAGCGAAAAATTAAATCTAGACGCCATGTAGGAGGTACAACCTTCCATGTAGGAGTCAAATTACCACAATAATAATAAAATTTCAAATTAAAACAATAATAAAATGTTAGCAAGAAAAATAAATGTTAAAGTTAGCAATAATATAAGCAACAATATATAATATATTGTGCAATCATTAAAAATACTCTACATGAATAAAAATGAATAGTGATGTATAGTAAAAATAGTAAATGATCTCAAATCTTAACTATGGAACCCGATGTATAAAAACAATCGGTAAAATAATATTTTTAATTCCATATAGTGGTTTAGATTATCCCAGATATATAAATAAACATATAATAAAATCATTAAAGAAAGTAGATGAAATCGTTAAAGAAATTATACCTTCGTTATAGCAATCGTGCTGATAACGTGTTATGAAACTAAGTAAAATAACAAGAGAGATTAAGATGAGGGAGATGAAGAAATGCAAGAGAGAAATGGAGAGCAAGGATGGAGTGATTCTTCTTTTCTATTATTCTCTTCTAACCTTTGATACATGCCTACTATATATAGGCAATGAATCCATTACAAGAGTTACAAAAGAATAAATCTACATAATGGTATATTATGAGGTTTTGTAAGTTATTTACATTAGTCATAGAAAACTCTCATGTCATTCATGTCATAGGTTACATGGCTTTAGAAACTCCAAAAGACTCTTCTTGAAAAGGTTGTGAACATTCACACCAATATTAGAATATTCATAAGGTAACTATTCAAATAAGTGCTCATTATAAAAGAAAAGATTTGAAAATGGTCAAGGAAATAGGAATAACTGACATTTTAGGTCATTAGGACCATCAAAAGACCTTTTATAAGTAGGCACCCTGAAATTGCCTTTAGCACTGTATTCTCACTACTCTCTATTACATATAGTGATTTCAGTCATTAGAGAGAACCAAACATGAATATGGGTGAGATGAGTAAGCTCCTCGTGTTGGTTCTTCTCTTGGCTTCAGGCTTCATAATAGAAGCCAGACCCCTCACAAGTTCTTCCGCCTCAGGCAATTTCTTGGACAAGTTTGATGTGATTGGTATCATGAACTCAGGGCCAAACCCTCCAGGCAGCGGGCATATTGGGGCACCTCCTCCAGGAGGCCCTCCCCCAAGAAAAGAACTTAATACAGGTCCCAACCTCAGCGGTATCATGCAGTCAGGGCCAAGCCATCCAGGCAGTGGGCATGGGGCACCTCCTCCAGGAGGCTCTCCCCCAAGAAAAGAACTTAATAGAGGTCCCAACCTCAGTGGTATCATGCAGGGCGGGCCAAGCCCTCCAGGCAGTGGGCATGGGGCACCACCTCCTCCAGGAGGCCCTCCCCCAAGAAAAGGACTTAATGAAGGTCCCAACCTCAGCAGTGTCATGCGGTTAGGTCCAAGCCCTCCAGGCGCAATCCCCTAGTGTGATCCGATATAGTACACTTTAATGGTGGACACCATTTCGTTATTACTTCTATGTAAGGTTACTACAATATGTAATGAATAAATTGCTTTTTTATTTTTAACTACATTTGCACTGCTATATGTTTTTATGGGGAAAATCATTTTGAGGTCTCAAGGATGAATGTAATAATTATTTTTTAAAAAAAAATCCAAATAATAAGTGAGCAACATGGTCATTACATGGTGCTCAGTTGTTGTGAGATATTTTGTTGAACACATTCCTTCCTTGGAAGCTTAAAGTGATTTTTTCCCTTTCTTTCAAGCCGAACATCTGTATATTTCATTTATGAAGAGGAAAAACAGACTCAAACCAATATAAATCAAATTTTAGAAAGGGAACAAATGAATAATTCTACACCAAAAGAAAAGCAAAACAACCTAAGAAACTGGGAAGGTCAAAACAACAAATGATTGTCAGTGGTTTAACCATGTAGTAAATCGAAGTTAACCTAATTGTGATTAAAATAATATATTTTAATAAAAACATAAAAAAAAATTACATATAATCGTGAAAAGAATAATATTTAAATTAAAAGGCATTAATTTATAAACGAATGAAACATTCATGCATAAATTAAACCATAAAGATAATACAACAAAAGAGTTTACAGACATTTAACAAGATGTGTGTCAATCAAGCATTTTCAATGGGCCAGAAGAACTCAAGGAGATCACACTTTTAATAACAAGTGTTTTCGGTCCTCCATTTGTTGGATAATTGATTCTCCCTTCTTTTCTTCTAGTGCTCAATCGCATAGTGTTGACTTCAATCGAGCAGGTTGTACATATTTCCATCTCCATGCCATGAAACAAATGAAGTTATCTTAATGGCCATTTCCTCCTTTTGCAATATTTTTTTTATATTTAGATTTAGTTGTAATGCTTCTCATTATATATATATATATATATATATATATATTCTTTAAATTTCCTGGTTTTTACTCATCCTCATTTCTATATTTGTAATGTATGTTACGTTTTCTTATTATTAGAACTGTTTGCAGTATATCTGCCTCGTTCCATATCTACCAATGCTATCTCCGAATCCACGGGAAGGGCTGTTTCACCGCAACAAATAAAATCATCAAGAATAAGCTGGGAATTATGCCATACCTCCTCAAATGCCTGCTCAACCTAGGAAAAAGAAGAAAAAGAATTGAAAAGAAAATGGTACATGCGATGTTGAATTGCCTACTAGAGCAAAGGAGTAATAAATAAAATATAAAAACAGAGAGAATAAAAAAACATACATGACGATGAAACAAATTCCTTTGAGTAACAAAGCCTTTAATCCTGTAGATATGAATCATCAGTACCAACACAAACAGCAACAACTAACTAACCTGTTCGTCAAAAGAATCATCCTGTTACCACCCTATTTTGTTCAAGTCCAGCAAAAAATAATAATAAAAGCAAAAGTAACAACGATAAAAATATATATATTAATAATAATGGAAAAACCTTCTTGAGTCTTACAATTTGTGGAAATCTCCTTTGAAGTCAACAAAAAAAATAATAATAATACCATTGATTTGCGGAAACCTCACATCATCGTTTTTCTTCAAATAAAGATAAAAGAATTTTTTAATAAAAAAAAAAGTACAAACCAAAAAAAAAAAAAAAAAAAAAAAAATCTTCAATAAACTACATACATTTTTCTTAAAAAAACCAACAAAGTATACGTGGTCTTTGATCCCCTAAAGAGTACGTAAGGCTTAAGACCTCTCAATGAGTTAAGTCCGACTATGTAAATAAATATTTTTTTTGCTTATAATTTCATTTATTTTCTTTAAGGGATAATTAGAATAGTTTTAATGATCATATTATTTTTGAATAATCAACTCAGGGTAACCAGTCTCATGAACAATGTTGTGGGCTGCCTAACACCTTCCCCTTCCCCACGTACAATCAACTCTCAAACTCTATTCAATTTTTGTTACCTTGTTCCTTTCCGTTTCCAAAATCCTAACAAATTTTGGTGGCGACTCCTATTTTTTCCTCGATCTTCCATACAAAAAACGGCGGAGTCTTCCTTCAAACCACCCACTTCCACAGCACACAAGCAACTATAATCCATGCATCTCGACTACTATAGATAACACCACTAATCATGTCTCGACGAAAGATAGCCATCTCACAGCAAAAGAGTGAAAGAAGACCAAAGAATGAATCTTCAAAACAATGAATGCAACAAAACCACTTGAACACCAATAACAAAATATTTAATGACTAAATGACTGCATTAACACACATAAAACACAAGCTGACCACATACAATGCCCAAATCAAACCGTTTTATTGGCCAAAATATTACATCGAATGAACTCTTATAATTAACCAAACCACGTTACAATGAACACTTTACGAGGAAGCGATGTAACTAACTCATACAATGAACCCGCACGATACATTGAATCTCATCTTTAATTTTAAGAAAGGATAGGATTTGATAATGCCTTTTTAATTTAGTAGTTAAGATATCAAAAGACCTACACGCACGCAAATATAAATAAGTCATACTGAAACACTCTTTAGCACCATATTCTCACTGCTCTGGCATCTCCTATTAATTTCATTCACCGAGACACCAAAACATGAATATGGCTAAGATCCACAATAAGTTGAAGTGTTTCATGGTGGTTCTTGTTCTTGTGTTGGTTTTAGGGTTCAGATCGGAGGCCAGATCCTTGACAAGGTAATCATAAGAGGCTAGTTCTGAGGGTCTTTGATATGTTGGATGCGCGTTCTGTACCAAGTCCGGGAGGTGGGGAGATAGATGGGGACCACCCCCATCTAAAGGACTTAGAGGTCTCAACAATCTCAATGATGAAATAAATTGATGTATAATTTTCTTCATAATGTATAAAAGAAGATTATAGGAGGCTAACTCAAGTGATAAGGGTAGAGTAGGTTGTGAGTAGAGGTCAAGGTTTCAAGTTCCATACCTCCTAATGTATTCAACAAAATTAAATAAATGAAAAAGATTATGCCTCTCTCTCTCTCTGAGAGTATTTTCTCTCCCCACTATCTACACTTTTGTTCTTCTAGTAACAAGATTTTAATTACACCTGTGCTATGCATGGATCTGCATCTTCTCATTATCTTTCCTTTCTCCTTTTTTTTTCCCCTCAAATCCTTTCTCTATCTGTAGATTGAAAATTGAATGGATGAGATTTAATATCTTATAAAAATTATATTGTAATAATAATACAAAATTTAGATATACATAGTAAGAGAGATCAAGAGAGATTAAAAAATTTAGATTATTAGTGAAAGAAGGTGAACAAGCTAGGATTTAAAAGATTAACATATATGTAAACTGCACAAGTTAAAAGGTAACACATAACATGTATACACGGTTCTCTTTTCTAGCCTGAGGATTTGGTTTTATTTGAACTGATTAACTTTTGTTTTACTATAGCAGAAAGAAACTGTTTTCTAGCAGCAAATTTGGGAACCAAATAAGCATATAAAAATGGTTCAGATCTTATATATCTTATTTCTTTAATGTATTTCATATTTAATTTAATTAAAGAAGGCATTTGATAATGCTTTTTATTAGTTAAGATATCAAAAGACCTACAACACATATATAAGGCAAGCTGAAACAAGTCTTTAGCACCCTATTCTCACTGTGCCAATCTTATCTAGTTTCTAGTAGTCTAAAAATTGGGTGAACATTATCTTGTTCAATTTATGAAGAATTGGAGCTTGGACCATATCTAAACTTGGATCCGCCCATATCTAAACTTGGGTCTGCCCCGGTCTCTCTCCTTATTTTTCCTTCCACTACTACAAAGGGCACTTTTAACGTCCGTTTTTAGGATCCTTAAACGACTATTTTCAAGGGTAATGTATGTGAGTGTCATTGAAAGTTTTAAAATAGACGTCTAATTTTAAATTATCCTTGTAAGTTACTTTTAACGACTTTTTTTAAAAAGCAATTGTAAGTAAAAACATACAATGTTGGTTTTATGTAAAACTGTCATTGTAATCAACTTTCAATGAGTGTTTTTTTTTTTAATAACAGACAGCTACCAAAGTATGACGGATAACACCTGAACTCTGGCTTGCAATAAGAGGAGAGTGAGAACCCCGTGGGAGCTTCATGTCCCAGTCCCCTAGAGCTCGAGGAACTGATAACACCCCATTAAGATAAGCATCATCAATGAAATCACCTGATTCCTCAACGCGCCTCCGTTCTGATGGATGTATCGGCCTGTGATCTTGGGACATGTCAATCGCCTCCCCTCTACGGCAAAGAACTTCTCGACAATCACCAGCATTGGTCACCATCAGCAGCCTTAAGTAAAAATCAAAATAATCAGCAACGCAACAAATTTTAAACATGCAAATTAAAGTAGCTGTCAGTGGCAATACAGACATATACTATATCAACGTTGGAATAACAGATCAAGGATTTGACGGAAACACTACACAGTAAATCAAGTATTGCAGATGAATATAACCTGGAAACCTTAAAAGTGAGCAGCTCAAAAAACCGGGGATAGCGCGTCGATACCTTCCAAATACTAAAGCCGTAAGTGCTGTGGTGCCTGATGAGCTACTCACACTACAATCATCAGTCAAAGCTGAGTTGGCCAAAAGAAATGCCTTCCTAAGGGAATTCTCCAAGTCTTGTAAGAAAATATTATCAACTTCAGAGGACTGTGGGAAGCTGGCGTCCTCGAAAATAAATCTTGTCGCATTTTTACGGATACTTACACAGGCCATATCGAGGATCAAGGCTCCCAAAGCAGGTTATCCTAATATTGCAATTATCTCTTATTGAAACAGACCACTGAGGATAGATTTAACGATACAGCTCACCGATATGAAAGTGCTGCTGATTTACTGTGGGAACAAGACTTGAACCAAAAGAGAAAAAGAAAAACGTAAACGCTTTAAATTACCTCCTTAAGAGCAAATACAATTTCTGTAAGGAAAGAAGAAATAATTTCACGCCGCCTTTGCCCCACATTATCCTGTTTCAGTGCATAATTTCAAAAACATTACACTTGAAATATAAAGATAGCAACATTCTACACTTCAGATGCATCATGACCAGAACAAGGTGATTTTAAAATATGGAAGCAAAACCAACAACCTTAAGTACCTTGGTGATAAGAACTATTAGAGGTGTTACACCCCTACCGGCCTTGCCCTTTCAGGTGGCGAGTATTCTGATACCCTTTTATTTATTAAATCCAACTGTCACATTCTTCCAATAATATTTCACAGATCAGAGTATTATAGCGCAGCACATTGGTAAAACGGTTTGGACATAATATATTGATAATAAATTACAAATTTTGGTTAAAGAATTTAAAACAATAACTACATAAAATTTCTCCAACAATTCTTTGAATAATTTGGAACTGGTCCAACACCTCCATTTGCTAATATCCACTTGGGAGCTACATCCAATAAACTATACAACATATGGGTAGCAACAGAGGCTGGAATCCCGAATGATCCCAGAGTAACCGTTAATCTCATATAAGATGCATATGTAATGTATATAAGAAAACCATAAATAACACAAACCATAGCATCCAGTATCATGCATACAACAAATCACTAGGGGCATGCAGTCCAAATAGCACACAACACAATTGCAAGGCACGGCTCAAGGCACGGCCCACTGTGCACTCGACACTCGGAACAGCAGTCCTACTAGTTCATAGCACAGACCGTAGGGCACAACACACAGCAAGGCCCTTGGGGCACGCAGAATAGCATAGAGCACAAACTACAGGGCATGGCACACAGCAAGCCCACCGTGCACCCGACATGTTCCAGTTTCCACAACTCTTGAAAATAAACAACAACTGAATGCATACAATATCCATGGTAAAGCATACATACAAGAGACATACAAAGTATATGAGGATTAAGGTTACTACTTTCAATCATTCTTTCTAAGGGAATATCATGAGATTAAAATCATTTCCTAGCAGCTAATAACCTCCAAATACCTCATGCATATTGGTACTAAACTCTAGTGCCTTAATGCATTCATAACAGTCAAATGCCTAAAGAATAACTCATTATCAAATAAGATTGTTAGGTTCATCAACATAATTCTGAAACCTCGACCATACACAATAAACATGCTATGATCATTAGGATTCATAGCCTACTCCATTCAGGTACTATCCTCAAATATCCCTAAATCAATAATTATTAGATCCACAATCTAACTCCTAGAACCTTAACATTAGCTAAGCTGAAGAATCATATCACCTCAATAATACCCAGAATATAAACTAGGATCATGATTCAAAATTCCTAGTCTAATCCTCAAAACTTTCAATCCTCAATGTCACAGGGCATATACTTATATTGTTCTTTCATTTCAAGATCATCCATCAATCCTCAATCATATCTAAACAAACATGCTGACAATTCAACACTAATCAATACTCATAAGGTTCCTATTCTCAAGTATTAGAATCTATGACAACCTCAATCATACTTTGACCCCAACACTATTTTAGTTTATATAATATTTAAACCTAGCCTTAATCATTAACATATTCAACCTAACATCCTCATAACATCTCTAAGGATCATCACATGCCATACCTCCAAGTCATAACAGAATCTAAGGATCTAAATTATATCCTGACTTAACAACAAGAGCCCTAGAATTAGCAATAGATTCTAGATTATGTGCCATCTCATCTATCTTAGAGCCTCAACTTACAAGAGCTTGACCCTCTTTTACTGCTTTATTTCTTGATACAATGGTTGGTCTTCTTTTACCATAATGCCTTCCTTCCATATTACATTCAACCAGAATTGTATCAGTATTCTTACCAGTATTGTCCAAACCATGCTTTAATACCGCAAGTGTTACACACCTACCAGCCTTGCCTTTTCAGGTGGCGGATAGTGTGATCCTTTATCTTAATTCAATTTCCTAGGTTATTTATGACATGCATTAGAGTGTTAGCAGCAAAGCATGCACGCATCAGTTTAGACAACCATATATTGGTAAAGTAAATAAAATACTGAATGGTAAATTTTCCCCAAGGATCAATGATACAGTCATCCAAATTGGAATAACAAAATAATCATAATTTATACAATCATCCGGGTAAATAAAAAATAAACAACCAAAGCCTAGTCACCCTTAGTCTCCACCGTCATCACTTAAATCCAACTCTATAAACTTATCTTTTTCACCAGACACCACCCTAGCAGCACTATCTGAAGCTTTACAATAGCCTAGGATTCATAAGTGAATCTCAGAGTAACCATTAATCTCATATGTACTATATATGCAATGCATGTATGCAACCATAATCAGAAAAATACCATATAAAGCATTCAGTAACAAACAAGTAGTAACATAAATACAGCATACCATATATGCAATGTTAACTATAGAAGGACCAACAAGTCCTTATAAGCACAGCACTGCTTAACACAGCAGGCCCCGAATCCACAGAGCTAGCAAAAACAAAGTAGTCGGGCTCTGAACCTAGACCACACTGAATGCACACAAACGCATGTCCCTTCTCAGGAGACACGGTACACAATCATGAAAAAAAAACATACAAAGTAACACAGGGCATATAAAGATTAAGGTTACTACCAAGTAGTTGACAACAAATATCAGTAAATTTTCCCCCTAAATAACAAGTGGCATGTTCTAGAATTTTCTTCTTGTTGATTCTTGCTTATAAACATGTGATAAATATGCTCCGTCCAGATATTCTTGGCTTCTTCCATAAGTCACTTTTTCTTTCCTCTCTCTTCTTGAAAAGCAAAATTATGGCTTGTTTAGGAAGCTAATGGTGCCTTCAAGACACTCTTAATCTCTTGCATTTATGATGTGATGTCATGTGGATGATGTAAGCATGTACTTAGATTTTATTTCCAAATTCAAAGTTGGCTTCTCAAGCAAGCCTCTTGTTATTTCCTATGTAAGCTTCTTTGACTTAAACATGTGTAAATCTTCTTGAATACTTTTCCCTTCTTATTTCCTCCAAAAACGCAGGAAACCCTTATCAGTCTAGGGAATGTCATGTGCATATTTATTTGAGCACATTTTTGCTCAGCTAGTTGTCTCATACCTTAGGACATAGCTAAATGGCATTTTTACCAACCAATTAACACCGTATAAATGTTTTATGCCCTTATGTACTGACACTTTAATTTCTATGGCCTATGCATGCTATGTCCACTAACCAATATGGATGAGTTACTTAGCACCTGAAAGCTATCTTATCTCTTGACATTCTTGGGACTCTTCTTGAACTGGGCTTAGTTGTCCAACTACTTTAGGCTTATTCTCAAGTCTCTAGGCCCAAAATTCAGGATATTACAAGAGGGGTAGAGATGGAGTGAAGACACAAGCTGTGAGAAGAGGGGTCAATATGAATCCCATCCCCCAGTTCAGTAGCCCCGACTACAAGCCCTCCAATAAGCTTCAAGTACTTATATACATGAAGAGTTCTCATGTATTCATAACCTTCCTTTTCTTGATGGCAAGGCCATAATTGATATTTCTAATTAACTTGTTTGGATGTTTCAAGGGAAGATGGCTCTAATTATAGGCAGTGACTCTGGGATTGGACGAGCAGTATGCAATTTGTTTGCGTTGGAGGAGCCATCATAGTCTTCACATATGTGAAGGGACATGTAGACAAGGACACCAAGGACGCTCTTGAGAAAATCAACAAGTCCAAAATTGGGCATGCGAAGGACCACATAGCCATATCGGCTGACTTGGGATTTGGTGACAACTACAAGAAAGTAGTGGACGGGGTAGTCAAAGCGTTTGGCCACATTGACATTCTCATCAACAATGCAAATGAGCAGTATGAGGCTGGCTCCATGGAGGAGATGGACAAGAACAGGCTCAACAGGATGTTCAGAACCAATATCTACTCCTATTTCTTAGTCACCGTGTAAACTAAATAAACAACTGATCATATAAAATTAAGAATTTCTCAGGAGGTTTCATTGAATTTCATTCACACACAGGCATGCACTGAAGTACAGAGGTGGAGCCAGAAATTGCAGTTAAGGGGGCGAATTTTACATAATAGGACCCAAGTGTTTATAAAATTACATTTAAGCCCCACAAACATTTCAATATTTCTATTTTAGTCCCTTCACTATAAAAATAATAGGGATTATAGTGAAAACATTAAACTTTTTATGAGGCTGAAATATAATTTTATAAAAATCTGGGTCTTTATGTGCGATTTTAGGGGGCGGGGGCCACCACTAGCACCCCCTACCTCCGCCCCCGTTGAAGTACATGAAGGAAGCAAGCAACAGCATCAACACGAAATCAATGGATGCGTACAAAGCACACGTGAAGCTACCGGACTACACGACGATGAAGGGTGCGATTGTGGCATTTACGAGGGCTCTGTCTCTTCACGTGACGAGCAAGGGAAGGGTCAAAGAGACTAGACAGAGGAGCGGCGACGGGTCTAGTTGGAAGAGAGGGAGGAGCTGCGATAGGAGTTTATGGGTCCAAGAGAGGAAGGAGTTGTGAGCAAAGGAGGAGCCAGAAGTGACGCCACGGGCAGAGGGAGGAGTTAGGCCTCGACAAATCGAGAGTATGTTTTTTAAAAAATTCAGGTACCTTCAAACATTTTTTAAAACACAGATATTAAAAGCATCTTTAACGTCTGTTTCTAAAAAGCCACGTTGAATGTATCTGCATTTAGTGTCCGTTTTTTGAAAAAGAAACTTTAAAAGTAAGGTAAAAATTGTAAAAATGTCACCCCTATTTTTTAATATCTAATGTTTGAAAATGAAAGTCAATTGGGAACGTTAAATTTCCACTTTTGGAGTGTTGTTCATTGATAGGTCTTGTGTTTCTTTTCGCAGGCTTCATATCAGAGGCCAAACCCTCCATAAGGTCATCAGATTTCTTGGATTTGACTAGGACCAAGGATTCTTGACCAAGCCCACCACATTCAGGATACGGAGGGGACCAACCCCGTATTGAAGGACTTAAAAGTCCACCGTCATCGGTAAAAATAAAATAAATGGAATTTTATATATATATATATATATATATATATATATTTCTAACGTAAGTAAAGAAAGAAGATTAGGATGCCTCGAGGCGAGCTCAAGTGGTAAGGATAAAGTGGGTTGTAAGTAGAGGTAAAGGGTTTAAGCCCTCCTAATGTATGCAACAAAAAGAAATAAAATTGATTATGTTTCTCTCTTAGTATTTATCTCCTCATTATCTCGCTCCTTCCTTCCTTGCATCGAGATTTTTAATGTCAAAAAAGTTGATATACCATATATAATAAATGCTAGCTCGGTCTTAAATATAAGAGTTAGACAATATGTTTATTTTGTTTCTAAATATAACACCTCAATAATTTACTTTATTTCTCAAGTTTATAATTTTCTTAAAATATCATATTGATTGCATATAGTAAGTGGTTCTCATCTAGAGATGGTTATATTAATATAATGGGCATTATTAGAAAAGGTGTTTTAAGAAAACAAACACATATTTATTACATATAATTAATGTAATTGATTTACTTAATATACTCAAATTAGTTATTTAGCTCTCAAAGACACGAGATGCAAAGATACTTTTGTAATAAGTGATACAAAAAATTACTATGTCCGGTCCTTAATATAAGACGTATTTACCTAATTTAATTGGATGAAGAAAGTTTGGTTAAGTTAGTTAATACATGTATTTTCTAAAACACTCTAAACATCTTTAATTCTTCCATTCCCTCTCTTCCTTTATTATGGTTGAGGTAGCATCAATAGAAGACCAAGATCAATTCCCTAAATATGTCTTAAATTAAGGATAGAAGGAGTAAAACAAATTGCAAAACTTTAGTATTGTGATATTTATATATTGAAACTAGGAATAGATATTAATCTTTTTTTATATAAAAAAATGTTTAGATGAGTTTGATCCCGAAGCTTACTAAGGTCAAAGTATGCCTCATTTAGAGAACGCTTACAAAGGTATTTACAAATTGCCCATTAACAAGGTCCTCAAAGAACTTTGAACTCACAACCTTATAATTATGAGCTAATTCCTTTAACCAACCTTTGTTGGCAGATGTAATATCCTGAATTTTGGGCCTAAAGACTTGAGAATAAGCCTATAAAAGGCGTGCAACTAAGCCCAGTTCAAGCGGGATCCCAAGAATGTCAAGGGATAGGAAGCCTCTCGGAGGACTAAGTAACTCGGTCATACGGGTTAGTGGACTTAGTATGTATAAGCCGTGAAATTAAAGTACTAATGAAAAAAGGGGCACAGAAGACCCATACGGTGTAAATCCACTTGGAAAAGATGTCACCCAACTATGTCATGAGGTATATGACAATTAGTTGAGCAAAAATATGCTAGTATAAGTAAGTATACGGCATTTTCAGGGCATTCGGGCATGCCCTGCGTTTTTTTAGAAAATATCAGCAGGTGGCATCATTTGTCGGGTCTTGGCATTCGTACCCCAATCCCGAGTAAAATCGAGCAGGATCCCAAACAGACACCGATAAAGTGACTTTAATAAAGTAAGGTCATGATGACATAGTTTTTGAGTCATCACCACAAGATCATGACACGTGTCCCTCATCATAACAAAACATAAAGCTACTTTTGTGTTGGCGCAATGAGAACGTGACACGTGTTGACTCATCATGACAAATGAAAAAGCTACTTTTGTATTGGCGCAATAGAAACATGACAGGTGTCATCTCATTATGACTTACTTTTGTGTTGGTCCAATAGAAACATGACATATGTCTACCATCATGACAAGTCAAAAGCTACTTTTGTTGGTCAAATGAAAACATGACATGTGTCTCCTCATTATGACATAGCTTTTGAGTCATCGCCACAAGGTCATGACACGTGTCTCATAATCATGACAAGGTATAAAGCTACTTTTATGTGGTCCAATGGAAAGAGGACACGTGGCGCATTCTAGACCATACACCCGGCACATTATGGACCAAACACGTGGCACGTTCTGGACCGCACCCGTGTTCTATATATACCCCTCCCCCCTCATTTGTCTTTAGGCCATCCTTGGCCAAAACATGGGGAAAAAAAGGAGAGGAGGAGGGGAAAACGAAATAGAGAGAGAGGGAGGGAGGGAGAAGAAAGGACCAATTTCACCTCCGATTTAGTGTTTTTAGCTCCCGGGGCCTTCTCCAATGTTGTTGCTCTTGGCGAAAGCAATGTTTCTACGGTTTTGGATTCTTGATATGAGGTGTTTGGTACTATTTACATGGTGGAGGTGCTATCAGATCTCCAAACCGATCACATAATGAAAAGAATTCAAAGAGGAAAGATTTCAAGGAAAAGCTAAGATCAAAGACAAGAAGTATCGTTATTCGAAGCTTTAAGGAATTTTGGGAGTTGATTAGGTCTAAGAATTTATCAGGTAGTAACCTTAATCCTCATATGCTTTGTATGTCTCTGTATGTATGCTTTATCATGATTGTGTATGCATTCGGTATTGTTATTTGTCAAGCGCTTTGGTACCGGAACCGCTATGTGTGACCCGCTATGTGCGATTAGGGCCTTGCTGTGCCCTGCGATCTGTGTTATGTGCTATAAAGACTGCTTTTTCCGGATTAGGCTTCGTGCCTCGCTGTGTGCGATTTACTGAATGCTGTGATTTATATTTATGGTTTTCTTACATACTTTGAATATACTTTGTGTATGAGATTAACGGTTAGTCTAGGATCTTTCAGAATTCCCAGTTTGTATTGCTACCTGTGTATTACATATTGTTGGAAGTAGCTCCCAAGATAAAGTGGTAGATGCTAGCACATGAAGGTGTTGGATGAGTTTCAAATCATTCGAGAAAGATTTGTAGATATTTTACGTATTTATGTTTGAAATTTATAACCAAGATTTGTAATACCTTACCAGTACACTACGCCCAAAACGATTGTATGCTCTGCTACGTAATTTACTCTGATACATGTTGTTAAGTAATATAATATAAGAATTAAGAGGTATCACACTACCCGCCACCCGAAAGGGCGAGGCTGGTAGAGGTGTAACAGCAGACATTCATTAAAATTTCATTTAGTTCTTACTATCATCCACCCCATTTCAAATATCAAAATCTCCATTTGTTCCCAAATTCAACCAATCTCATAGTAATTGTAAACTGAAGTAGAAAAGGAATCCAAAAGCTGATATGTAGTACTAATAGATTTCCTTTGTTTGGAAGCACTTAAAAACTTACATGATGAAACTTCTTTCACATATTTATCTTACACAAAGAAAAATTACTTAAAACTAACTTCATCCAGACAAGCATTGCGAATTTAGATCTGGTTTTCATAACGTTTTGTTTCCAAAAAGTCAAATCAACAAACTTAATCTAGACAAGCATTACGAATTTAGATCTGGTTTTGATTACGAATTTTATTACTTCGAGGAAATTGAAGGGTGAGTTAATTGCGCCGTTGAGCATGTAACCAAGAAGAACAAGAACCACCTTTTTCAAACTCAAATCTATAACTTGGCCAATTTTTTCTCCTTCATTAATTTTGCTGTTATCAACCTATCAAACTCTCTGGTCAAACCCGAAATTCAACTAACCATTTTGGCAGTAGATTGCAACGTGTAATAGGAAAATTACCATTAATTGATGGTGCATGACACAGAGATCATCATAAACATATATAATTTTATTCGAAATATTTATATTTTCAAATTATTTTAAAAACTTATAGTACTAATTAAAAGTTCTAATTATGTGAAAATGCTATATATAATATCTATAAACATTCATTAACTCATTCCTCAGTTAGCCTGAATTAACATAGTTCTCAGTTCAAAAAACTTCTATGAGATTAAGATATAAATTTATCAAATTCATAAACATTTTTATCCATGCATGCCCGTTACAATGATTAATCAAATAAAAATACAATGCTTATCAAATAATAATAGTAATCAAGTTCCTATAATGATATTTTGTATAAATTTGAAAATAAGTAAAATTCCACAAGAATCTAAAATGTGCCCATAAATGTGTGTAGTCAATTTCATTGTCTTCTTTATGAGTTGCTTGGCATCAGAGTCTCCGCATGGGGCCTCGGCCACGACTTTTTCTTTTGCGACCCCTTTAATATACACTTCTATATCACTTTTTAATAATGGGCTTCAAAACAATCAATTACACTAATCTAATTCTTTTCATGGTTTAATTATACTTAGCTTTTTAAATTAATATATAATTCGGTTGGGTTACTTTTGTTGGTGTATATTTAGTTGAACTCTTGACCTTGGGCAAAGAAAATCGAGTTCATTCTGATATAAGGGGGTATTTAGGACTTCTTTTACGTGAAATGAGATAAAAACAAAACAAAAAACAATTTTTCAGATTAAAAGAATTCTTTCACTTCTTGATAGTGAAATATTTGGATGAAATGATTACTATTCAGTAGGTATAATAAAATATTGCACTTTTTTGTGTGTGCCTGTGTGTGAACTGTGAAGTTTTTGCCAGAAAAAAATGTTTTCCCTTGCTCAACAGCCGGCCCGTAATTGTTGGAACCAGCAAATAATTCAAGGATTAGGAAAATGACAAAAAAAAAAAAATAAATAAATAAATAAACATAAACAAAAAATTTAGAGGAATACATATTTCATTCGTTTACTCTTTCAGAAATTAAAAATGTTAATTATTTATTCAATCATTAAATTTCAATATAATGCTCCATCAACTCCTTAATATAAGACATGTTTAAAGAGTTGATGTTGATACTAAATATTAAACAAAGCTTTCATATTTGTCTGTATTTACCTTCTAATTTACTTTTATTGATATTCTCTTAACAATAATCAATAATGAGAAGGAATGGGGGCATTAAAGATGATAATTAAGGTATTTTAAAAAATACATATCATATTGATTAATTTAACTAACTTCATTAATTTAATAAAATTACGTAGATATGTCTAATATGTGGGATCGTGGGAGTCGTAATTCAGATAGTACCGATGGCATTGTGGTAGTAACGCACAACATTGATCGGAAAAACGTAATTTCACAGAAAACTTGTATACTTATTATAGCCATTGCATAAATCTTCAAGAGCTCAAAGCGCCAACATAAAGCACAGTCCAACAAGAGAGGCAAATCCACCATGATAACCCAACGCCTTCATCTCCTCTTCCTCCTCACCGCCGCCTCATTCCACTTTCTCTGTCAATATGCCGCATCCACCGTCGTAGTCGACTCCACCTCCGACTTCAACCCCAGCGCCACCACATTCATCCGCACAAGTTGTAACGCCACCCTCTACCCTGGCCTCTGCTACTCCTCCCTCTCTCCCTACCACAGTGCCATCCAACAGAACTCCGCCAAGCTTGCTCGTGTCGCCATAGCACTGACCCTCACTAAGGCCCACCGCATGGCCTCCTACCTCTCCGGTCTCTCTCGCGACGCGGACTACAGCACGAACTCACGCGCTGCCTCGGCTCTCCGCGACTGCTTCACCAACCTCGGTGACGCTGTCGACGAAATCCGCGGCTCGCTCAAGCAGATGCGCCAGCTAGCAATCACCAGCGCCGGCAGCGAGCAATTCAGGTTCCAGATGAGCAACGTGCAGACGTGGATGAGCGCGGCGCTGACGGATGAGGATACATGTACGGACGGGTTCGAGGACTTACCGGAACGTGGTGTGAAGACGGAAGTATGTGATCGGATGACCTACTTGAAGGAGTTAACAAGTAACGCCTTGGCGCTGGTGAATAGTTACGTTAACAAGGAAATGCGTTAGATATATTTCCTGCACTTAGGGTTCCGTTGTTTTGCTTTAAAGTTGCACTGTTTGAAGAATGATTTTCTGTGTCTTGTTTTGGTGAAAGTGTGAAAAGTGTTTCAGTCTTTAATTAAATCAAATGTGAATCTTCTCTATGTGGTTGTATGCCTCCAACACCAAATTAGGAGGTTTAAATGTAAGAGCTAATAAGTAGTACTGCTGCGTCACTAAATATAAGCTTAAAATAACTGTTTTTTTAAATCAAGAAAGTAGTTAAAAATAATAAATATGTACATAATTTATATATTTTTCCAACTATCTCTTTTCTTGTAAATATAATTCTCATTCACTATCTTAATTAATGCAATTGATCACATCGTCACTGGTAAAAAGAAATGCTACAAGGATAACAAACCTGAAAAGAAACTTATATTTTGGTACGGATCTATTTTAAAAAATTTGAGCTTATATTTAAGAAGGAAGTGTAATTAGAACAATGTCATTTTTATTATCGAAGTTAATATTATATTAAAATTTAATTATTGACAAAAAAGTGCAAGTGAGAAAAGGGAAATCCTTGTAAAATGAGGGAGAGAAAAATCAAATATAAGACCCCACCATTACCAACACCAAAAGTGATTTTGTTCTTTCTTGTGTCCTCGGGAGAAGTAAGAGCTAATTGCGCCGATGAAAGTGTCACCTATAAGTCTCTTGGCTTTTCAACACGGTTGAAACTTGAAACTTGAAACTTGATCCCCATTTTTGTGGCAGGAAAATTTATCCAAAAAACCTACTACATTGCAAAATATTATATAAAAAATTAAAATTTATAGAAATTGTTAATAATCTTGCTGATGGAAGTCAGACAATTAAAGTAGCCTTTGAAGAGGACGAAATGTTGTTACATGGTGTTTTTTCTGTCTTATTCAATGAAATTGTCCTAGTGTGGCCTCTCTGATTTAGATTTAGTTGGTGGAAAAATATTAAAAAGTTCAATTTAAAGTCATAATAATAATAATAATAATAATAATAATAATAATAATAATAATAATAATAATACTTTTTTAAAGGGTCCAAAGGCCATTATTAACTCAGCTTCAAGGGGTCCACTTGAGGGAGCACCGAAATATCAATGTAAGTGGCTGTTATGAGTAATAGAATGTAATTGTGGGTGGAGCCTCCTAGCTAATTATAAGAAAGAAAGAAACCTCACTCTTATGTGTCTCTCTTACTATTACTTTTACAGTTAAAGAAAGCTCCAAAGTTAAATATTCCTGCGACAAATCTCTTTTGTATTTCTTACTATTCTTCATTAGCCCTATTAAAAGCTGCTCTAGTTAACAGTACGTCCATATTCCTGTGAATGTGATTATTCTTTTATGACTTACATATTAATATTATATTATTCATCATTCCCTTTAATATTATAGCACTTCACCCATGTTTTATATAATATATATTTTAACTTTTTAGGAATGTCTCTTGGTATCTTGGCCCTTTATTATATTCAATCCTCTTCTTTGGCAAAACTGGAGAGGACACCGCCTCTTATTTACTCCATCTTATTTCATGAGGAGAAATACTTACATATTCCAAAAATACCATGTTATCTAAACTTTGTTTCATAACAATAGAACAATTCAAATTATTTTTAATCCCAGTTGGTAGGTGATTCATCTGTAAAATATTTAACTTATATTTTGTTTTCAAGAAAAATATGAGTTCATCATTTTGTTTTAGTTTTTAACAACTTAATATGTGTATTTTTCTTGAAACAAATTAAAATTTGATTTTTTTTTTCATGAGTCAATTGTCAACTAGGATTAAAATGATATGAAATGTTATGTTTTTATAAAATAAAATTTAGATAACATGATACTTTTGGAATATGTAAGTATTTCATCTTCATTTGTAGGTTACTACTACTTTCAACGTTTTACACCAAAATTATGGAAGACCTTAACATCTATTAAATCTATATAAAATATTTAATTTCTTAATTGCATCATCATTGAATAAGCATAAAACAAGAATATTGGAATAAATAATTAATATGGCGTCTTATAAAAAAAAAAAAATCACAACACTCAAATTATATATAGGGCCGAAGGAAATAATTTGGATAATTTCCTCTATTAGGAAAGGATTGGTAAGACAGAAAGAAAAAGAAAAAGGCATTGGCCCAGTCCACTTCTCCTTTTCTTTTTCTTCTATGCATAAATAGAGTCCAAATTAAATAGAGAAAATGAGCAAAACAGCATATTTCTGGTCCCTTCGAGAGGATATGTGATGAAATTAGAACAGAAGAGTTCTCATGGAACGAATCTTAGTGACGTGATAATGTGGAAAGCGTGCTCTTTAGTCTATAGTAGTGGCAACAGGGGCGGATCTATGAATTTATGGAAGGGGGCATCATTGATGGAGGATCCGGGGGTTCAGGGGCAACGCCCCCAAAAAGAAAAATTTAAAACAAAGCTTTAAATACATTAAAGAATAAAAGAATATAAAGGGAAAAGTAAGACTAAATACTGTTAGAAATAGCAAGGCTAGACACCATATATTTTAATAACAAAAGTATATTACAATAAAAATAATTACAATGTCATCCTTTTAGGCCTTAGTTTTTTGGAATTCTATCATAATTGACTCATTATCAATGCTATCAAATACATATTTTTCAATATAAGACACTAAGCAATCATTCAACCATTCATCCCCCATCCGATTACGAAGTGTAGTCTTGATGTATTTCATAGCTGAAAATGCTCTTTCCACAGATGCAGTTGCTACAGGCAAAGTTGATGCTAACTTTACAAGTAAATAAACCAAATGATACACAATATGTTTTTTCTTTTCAACCATCATCTTGGCAAGATCAGCTATTCCTTTCAAATTCAAAAAATCAGGATCACTTTGCTTTTAACAATATACGTGTCGAGTGATATTCAAGCATCACAAAATCATTCAAATCAAAATCAAGGATAATAGTCAGCAAATTCACACACCTTATTCTTATCAAATGCCAAGAAAGAGTTGCACGGATTTAAACATGACATGCATTCCAACAAATTCGAACTAACTTCACTAAAACGATCATTCAACTCTTGAAGTTGAGTATCTATAACTGTATAAAAGATGTCAACCTTAAAGTGATGCAAATGAGTAACTGGTCCTTTACGTTTTGTTCTCCCTTGTAATGCAAGTGCACTTTCCATATCAGGGATGTCTATATCATGTTTTATACAAAATTCAGAAGTATTCTAAAATATATTATCCGACCCATTATCTCTCATCTTCGTAATAACACCTTTGAAACTTTTACAAGAGTCATAGCATTCACAATATCTTGATCTTTTCTCGAAGTGCTTGTGACAACTCATTCGTAATTGCCAAGACCTTGATCATCAGTGCAAAAGTAATACAAATTCAAAAGTTTCCATACGCATCATAAGGCCAAAGGCTTCGAGACTTTTTGCATGCACAAGGGTTGTATCATCTTTTATAATTTCTAGCACATCAAGCACAGGATCAAACAATGTACACAAACTTACCAATGATCGATAATATGAGCTCCAACGTGTGTCTCCGGTCGTAACAAACTCATTTCTTGATTCAAGCCTCTCCCGATTGAACATCATCATTAGCAATATTTTTGACTAATTCTTCCAATTGCTTTTCTCTCAAAATATCTACTCTTTTGCAAGAAGCACCAACTACATTACACACCAACGGTATAAAATTAAAGAAGTCAGTCAATGCGTAAACCTTTTTTGCACAAGCTACTAGAGCTAACTGAAGTTGATATGCAAAGCAGTGAACATAGTAAGCAGAATTATTTTCATCTAAAATCAAGCTTTTTAGACCACTGAATTGACCACTCATATTGCTTGCGCCATCATAACCTTGACCACGAATCTTTGTCAAGCTCAAGCCATTTTTGGCAAAAATTAACTCAATCGATTCTTTAAGTGAACTAGTCGTTGTATTTGAAACATGAACAAGACCAAGAAAACGCTCAATAATGTCACCGTTGTCGTTCACATATCTTAAAACAATGGCCATCTGTTCTTTAATAGATATATCACGAGCTTCATCAACTAGTATAGAGAAGAAATTATCCCCAATATCCGAAATAATAGCTCTGGTAACTAAACTAGCAAACAACATGTGTAATATCTTTCGAATTGAGGGAGCTATCATTTTGAGATTCTCTCGGGGCATTATTCAAAGATACATTATTTACCTCCTCATTGCTTTCACAAAGGAATTTTACAAGCTCCACGGAAAGCATCTGTCTTACCATGTCCCCGGAAAGCCAAACCTTGTCGTATGAGATATCGAATACATCGAATAGAACCATTCAGACGAATACGATAATCTTGTTTGGCTTTGTCAAATATGTCAGACATAACAGTGTCAATATGTTGATTTCGATTCATCAAATATTTAGCAGCACTGAAGCACAACTTATGAGTGCTTCCAACTTTCCCAATATGTTTAAGAAGCCGTTGTTTGTCTTTCAAATTGCAAAATCCCTCTCCCACAAATGAATCACGACCACCCCTTCCATCACCATGCTCACAACTAAATAGATAACAATGCAAGCAAAATATAGCATCTTTTGATTCGCTATACTCCAACCAAGTGCCAAACTCATTATACCATAGAGGATTGAATCTACGCATTTTTCCCCAATTAAGGTTTGAGGAAAGTTGTCAAGTTTTGGTTGACAAGGACCATTCATTAGATAAATTCTTCGAATCACTTCCCTTTTCTTGAGCACTCTTCGCAATGCTCATAATAGGAAGTCTTTTACCCAGATCAGGAACATACAAATCCGGTGGACCTTCTACTCGTTGGTTTGTTTTGACTTGAGGGAGTAGCACACTCAATAGATGGAGATTTGTTTTGAATTGACGGAGTAGTATTGTAATATCCCATTTTCAAAAGCATATATTTTTTTTTTTCATCGAGTAGAGCATTGGAGCGATTGAGTAACCGATATTTATATTCAAAATGCCGTAAGTCCGTCGATTACGATAGCGATACATTATACCGAGTGTTTTCAAAGTAAATAACAAAAGAAAGTCTTAAGCTGAGTCCCTATACGTGCCGCTTGCCTTTCTCCTCGATCCTCGGTCCTCCTGACCCTGACGCTATGTTAAGAGCTGAGGTTCAATGCCCATTGAACCTCAGGTAACAATTAACCTCATGCTTATGTGTGACAAAATATGTATGACAGATATTCATAACATTATAGCATTAACCAATACATAGCACACAGAAGATGTAAGGTTACAACAATACATAAGCACACAGCAGATGTAATATCAATCACAACAATAGTACATAGCACACAGCACATGCACAGTCAACCATGTTTGCACCAACCAGTGCCACGACAGCTCCTCGTGTCCTCAACGCTAGGAAAATTCAACGGCATTACCAAGACTATAACCCGTATAAATAAAGCTGAATGTATAAACAGTGAACTAAGGCAGAGTCTTAGACACGGTGCATGACCCAAGACAAAGTCTTGTCCATGACTCTATGAAACAGTCTATCACATATAAACATACAATAAGCCTCGAGTTAGTGTTACAAAGACGCGAACGTACCTTTCACCGTGTAATGGCCAACATGCCCGACCTTTGAACCCAACCCGGACTTCCGGATATCCTAACATATCACCATAATACTTAGAATAATATCTTAAGAGACATTTTCACCTCTATTTACCTCTCTACCCTTGGTGGATTTTTTATTTACAATTTTGCCCTTACATTTATTTAAAAACGAAATACTGAATTTTCTGGGCAGATTTTGCATCAACTTTGAAAAATCATAATTAATTCTAGAAAAAACGAAACGAGGACCCGTAAAATTCTCCGGACTCCTTAGGATGTTTATTTTCAAGTAAAAATAATAAATTTTGACCAGAACTCACGAATCACTCCCAGGTTTTAAGTTTTGAACCTCTGCCCAGAATTCCTTCATAAATTCGTAGCCCAACTTTGAGAAATTTTATCTCCTTGTACAGAACTCATTTTGACATGTTCTTGACATATTTAAAAATCCCTATATGTCTAATTTAACCATAAATTTTCCCAGAATTTTGTGACTACATTTTCAAAATGAAATTCTGGCGTTTCCATGACTGACTCCAGAAATTCTGAAACCGATGAAATTTCGCTTAGAGCTTCGCTACTTCAATCATAATTTTCCAGAAATTTTGCTATACCAAGTAGCTCATCTAATTTTCTAAATATCACCATTTTTGACTATAAAAACATGATATTAAAATTACTCTAGCATATTTAAAATCAAAGCTACTTCTAACTATGAATTTAAGGACTAAAACTTAAAGAACTTAAAGCTAGAGCTAGAGCTAGAGAACTTACCAAGAACTTTGCTCCTTCTTCTCCAATACTCTCACTCTCACTTTTCCTCTATGTTTCAGTTCCTATGCTTGTGAATTGGTGAGAAAATATGAAGCATATGGCTTGCTATTTATAGGAAAATGGTATGGCAATTGGGTAAATATTTGCAACTTTACTCTTCTTGTGTATGAACCCTTGGATCTAAACTTAGTAGGGAAGTTTTAATCCCATCCATCCATGTGATTAGAAAACCCTAACTTAATCTCTAAGTTTTGCTTTTTGAGAATTAATTTACTTTAATGAAATCTATTTTTGGTTGCTTGATCAATTACCAATACTTTTGAATTTGTGTATGTATCTTGATTAGTAGTTGGATATCAAGATTTATGGTCTAATTAGATTTCCTGGTTGTGCTAAGCTTATTCTTCAACGTTTGCAAAAATAGCCTTTACTAGGCTTACTTTCGAGGTTAAATTATGTGGGTTCAAGATAAGTTCTTATATTTTCTCCAAGGTTCATACTTCTTCACAACTATTTAAATTTGTATAAATTCTCACTTTATTTGTTGTTTTGAGTTCTTACGTGTACATAATATATTTACTTGGATTTCAAACCATTACCAAATTTACTTTAATTTAATTTTTCTCTCTCTTTATCCTCTTCCATTTCAATTAATGCATTATCCTATCATCTTCCAATTTGTCCCCTAATTAAATGCTTGCATGTGCTTGCTTTAATAATATCTAGATTACAAACTCATTCCATTTCCTTACACACACACACACATTCACCACCTCCCCTTCATCTTTTTTTTTATATTCAATATGTGTTTTATTTATCTCACAAAATCAAGAAGAAAGTCCTCTCATTGGTTGATAAATTTTCACAAGGATTTCATTTTATGAAATTAAATTAAAGCCTTAGGATTTAACTTTACTAGATTTAATCCAACCTTTTAATTTGTGTTAATCTCTTATTGGTCCAATTAATTTCATGAGGATTAAGAATATTTTCTTGATTTATCATTGGCCAATTCAATTTCACAAGGATTTGGCTTTATGAGGCTTAATTAAGGCCTTTGGATTTAGCTTTATTAAATTTAATCTTAGCCCTCCATATCTAATCTTAATTAGCATCCCTAATAAAGTAGTTAAGTGTAATTGTTAAAATATGATTGGTTCTAAGATTAATTAGAAACCACTTCTATGCTAATCTTAGCCCTTCACTAGCCCTTATTTCTTAATTAAGGTAATACATCCTTAATTATGCCTTTAACATATGCCACTAAATTAATTGTGAATGTTTATGAAAATAATTCAATTAACATAGATTGAATTATCCACTAATTGTTGGTAATTTTCTCTAATTGGTTTAATTATTTTCTCACAACTTTTTAGCTTTTCATTAGGGGTGGGCGTGGGCGGGCTGGTAGGCGGCGAGACCCCGCCCGATGCCCAACCCAAAGAATGAATGGGCCGCATTTTGCAACCTCGATGTCAAGCCCCGCCCGATAAAAGCCCTAACCATTTTTGGGCTGGGCAGGGCGGGCTTCCCTTGCCCAAATAGTAACGTCTTGCCCTGTTCCTTGAAAATTTTAGTTTACAGTTCACATAATTTTAAAGTTTTGAAGATAGCTGAAGTATAATATAATGTATTTATAATATATTTAGACATAATACTATAATATATTTTAAATAAAATAATATATGTAGAACACTATTTATTTAAATATATTTAATTTTCGGCGCGAGCCAAATGGGCGGGGCTAGACCCCCGCCCGATGCCCACCCCGATTCTCGGGCTCAAAAAACTGCCCAAATTTTTTTCGGGCCACTTTTTTAGGGCAGGGCTAGACAATTTTTTGCTGGGCTTGGGCGGGCGTACTGGGCATCTGGGCACCATGCTCACCCATACTTTCCATGGCCATTTATGCACCATGTATTAATTTAATAATTATAGGGCAATTTATGACCCCTAAAATAAAATTGGATTTTTGCCTCTTTAAATTCCAAGGAAAATAAATAAATAAATTACTAAAATTAGAGACAACATACTTTCCTATTTTAAATAGGTATTATTTGGCCAAATTATAATATTCAAGAGGCATATGATTTTTGGGGTATTACAGTAGCACCCTCAATAGATGGAGATTTGTTTTGACTTGAGGGAGTAGCACACTCAATAGATGGAGATTCGGATCGAGAACGTTTAGTTCCACTACCACTTGACTTTGTAAAAAAAGAACCTAAATACCTTTCCATCGAATGTTGACTGAACAAAATTTACGATGCATAATTTAGAAACAGAATAGAACATAACGTGCTACAATATTTTTGATGGACTTTGACGACCAGTTAGAAGTTTATAGATCAACTGTGAATAATAAATCGACACCCAAATCTATATCAATCTAAGCAGAGAAAGAAAATGCCTCAAATAAACTCAGCAACCATATTTTGCACACCCAAATCGACACAGCAAAACAGAGAGTAATCACGGCAGAAAATCACAAGAAACAAATCTGAGATATAATAAATTCTGATGCCTACGACCAACCATAAGGCTACATCAATCTAAGTAGAGAAAGAAAATGCCTCAAATAAACTCAGCAACCAGATTTTGCACACCTAAATCGACACAGCAAAATAGAGAGGAATCACGGCAGAAAATCACAAGAAACAAATCTAAGATATGATAAATTCTGATGCCTACAACCAACCATAAGGCTACATCAATCTAAGCAGAGAAAGAAAATGCCTCAAATAAACTCAGCAACCAGATTTTGCACACCCAAATCGACACAACAAAACAGAGAGGAATCACGGCAGATTATCCTAGGAAACAAATATGAGAACAAATATGAGATATGATTGAAGAGAAATAGAGCAATTAAGGAAAAATCACATAAACCCCCAAATGAGAAATCACAGCAGAAAATCCCCAAATCTCAGAAACCCAAATCGCAGAAACCCCCAAAATCGCAAAAACACACAAAATGTGATATATGATTGAAGAGGAATAGAGAGGGAAAAAAAATACCTGGCTTGGAGTGTCGGACGATGGTCGATGGCGATGCAAAAAATAAGAACGAAGTTGGTTGGAGTGTCGGACGGTGGTCGATGGCTCGCTTCTCGTTGGTCGGACGTCGTGGAGAGTCTCGGAGGAAGAGGAGATCGAGACTAGAGGTAGAGTTTCGGTCTCTCGGAGGAAGAGTCTCGCAGCTGTGGATCGCCTCTGGGTGAGAATGACGGCAACTCGGTAAGTGGGAGGAAGAAGGAAGTAAGAGGCGATTGGGAAAATAGAGAGGGAGGGGAAAATTAAAGGGTGGGCACGTACCCCCCAACCCACCACGTGCATCCGCCTCTGAGTGGCAATGAAGTCACAATTGTAACTTCTTTTTTATAAATAAAGGTATATTGGATGCAATCATATTTAAGGTACTAAATATAAATACCTCTTTTAGTGAAGATTCAAACATTGGTTCTCTACCTCCATTATAAGAAACTAAATTCTTTTGCTAGACCCAACTTCTATTTTTAAGTTGGATGGTAACTTTTTTTTACTAAATATAGGTATCCTCCTAACAGAAGCAATTCTATTTAAGGTATTATTGAACACTAAATATGGCCATTTCTCCCAGCAGAGATTCAAATATTGGTTTATTATGTTGTTGTAGACTAGCCCCCCCTTCGCGACCTAACTCCCGTTGTTCAATTGTAACTTATATATACTTGTGATTAAATATATATATATATATATATATAAAAGTTTAGGTGGGGGTAGTCACCGGTTCCCCACTAGGGCCAGGGCATGCCTTCAGGCCTAAAGAGCACTTACAGAGGTACTTACAGATCGCCCACCAATGAGGCCCTCACATCGATCAGTGGGTATCGAACCTCCTCCATTTTAAAGTGAAAGCCGATACCTTAACAAACTGTGTCAATCCTTATTCCTTATTGGCTATATACTTGTGATGTTGAGAAAGCCTGTGGATGTGATACCAATGTGTCCATGTGTTGTGGGATTGGGCTGTTTCAATAGTATTGGGCCGAATATATGTTTTTTTTTTTTTTTTTGATAGATATGGCCTATTCGTTATTGTATCAACTGAACCCAATCTTTTACAACACATCACCACATAGATATTAATAGAACTAGGATAAGGATTAATAAGCTATCGCTTAATGTTATAATAAGAGGAAATATACTCTGTAAAGAAAAGAATACAAGTTCAAATTTTATAAAATATATTTATTATGAGAAATGAAAAACCTTTGACGCTGTAAACATCGAAAGGGATTATATGTATGTATGTATGTATGTATGTATGTATGTATGTATCCTTAACTTTTAGGGTAACATTAAGTAAATAAAAAATAAAAATAAAAATCTTCCACATACATATAACTAGCTCTTTCATAAATACTTCTAAAGCAAAAATGACACTTAACCTTTATTAAATTCCATGTGCTATGAAAACTGTACAAGTAAACATAGATTTTCTTGCATGATTTTCTCTCAAGGGATTTTTCTAGTGAAAAGAAACTTAAAAAATATAAAATATAAACTAGAGACAAAACTATCTTGAACACAACTTATAAGATACTCCATTTGTTCCTTAATACTCCTCCGACCATTAATATAAAACATATTTACTTAATTCAATTATATTAAAGAAGTTAATTGAGTTCCTTAATATGACATATATTTTCTAAAATACTATATTCATCTTACTTAATTATATTTCCCCTTATTTCTCCTCTTTGATTCTTAGTGACAAACATTAATAGGGGTAAATTAAAGTCAAAAGTAACTCCCTAAGTATATCTTATATTAAGGAGCAAAGGAGTATCACATCTACTTCAATGAAAAAGGTGAACTAAAAACTAAATCTTATATTAAGGACGGTAAAATATATATCAGACTCTATCAAATAAAGCTTAATTAAGGAGTGTAGCTAGTTACCCCTTCTAAAACGTGATATACAAGCTCACGTAAATGTTGGCTACGCCAAAAGAAGAAGAAGAAGAAGAAGAAAAATTTGTTGACTAGACTCACTTTAACTTTCTGTGGTATTGGTCAAAATTCAAATTTGATCATTGACTTGAGTTCGCTCTTTGTCTTTCACGTCTAACTCACGCCTTTCGTCTTTGAAGAATTGAAGTCATATATTCGAAGCAATAATACGGGAAATAACAGAACACTGAAAGAATCCATCACTAGAGAATTCATGGAAGCTTCCATTACTACTTTTTTTTCTCATATATTACTTATACCAGAGACCAAACAACATCGACTCCCTTATTAAATCAATGTATGGAAATGTTTCGTATATAGAGCCTGTGCGTTTATTATTCACTCATGAATATGTTTTTCAATTTCTCATTCACAGTCTCATTTTATTTTGTGTATCAAACCATCATAGATGTTATTAACCAAAAAATTAAATTAATTTCCTTTTATGTCATATAATTGAATTCAATTTTATGAATTGAGTGGTACAATTTAATTAAATTATCAAGAACTACTATGTTTTCAACTCGTCATGGATTTTTCCATGTCTAGTTATGCTGTTTTGTTGGCATAAAATTTTCATGTATGTAAGATTTAAGGTCCAGATTTCACAAAGCCACAAGGCAATATGTATTTATATATATAAAGATGCATATTAAAATTTTCATGGTATATTATATTTATTTCTTTTTTTTTCATAAGAAATATAAAGATGCATATTAAAATTATTTGTTTATATATACCACTCTGGTCCTATTTATAAGTCCAGCTTGACCAAGTCTCACATGCCAAGGAGAGATAGTTGACTCAATGATTATGAGGGTAAATTTTCAACTTTACCCTTATTTATGATTGGGTATTTTTAACTATTTCTTCTCTCTCTTACTTTATGAGTACAATTAGTATGGGTAAAATTGTCACAATCTCATTTATTACATGAAACTAGACTTATAAATAAGACCAAATTTTTTAGTCAAAGTAGACTTATAAATAGGATCAGAGTAGCTAGTACTCTACATATATACATAGATGTGTCTTCAATTCTTTGTTCACTGAACATGAAGAGGTACATTCATCACTTCTTTTCATAGAAAGACATAATTTTTTTGAGTAAAATACTATGATTATCCTTTTGTTTTGTCTTAATTACATGAACCTTCCACTTATTTTGAAAACTCATATAAACCTTCCTTAGAATTAAAATACATATTATACAAACGCCCCTTATATTTTTAAGATTCATTTTTTATCTATCCAATCGTTATTGAACCGTTAAATTTGACTCCCAAATTTTGTTTTTTTACCAAAATACCCCTATTTAACAAGAGAATTATTAAAACATTTATATTTGCCAAGAAAAAATATACAATAAAAATAACTATAATACATATTTTCAAAATTATTTTAATATTTTTTCAAATGTATCAATTTCATTATATTATAAAATTTTACAATTTTAATTGTATCATATTTCTTGAAATGTATTTATTTTTGGTTTTTTAAAATGGATAAAAACATATTTCAAACACGTATTTTTGTTATCATATAGCATAAACTAATTTATATTTATATTTTTTAAATACATCAGCACATATACTTTTGTTATCATAAGCATAAAAAAATTAAATTTTAAATTTTAAATTTTAAATTTTAAATTTTAAATTTTTAAACACATCGTTTTGTTACAAACATTTATAAACGTTAACCAAATAACTATTTGTAAAAAATAAAATTAAGGAAAATAAAAAAGAAAGCTCTTTATCATACAAAATGATTTAAGACAAAACTTTGAACATATTTATATGCCAAGTGTATTTACGGGCATTTAAAGGGAAAAGGCAACCAAATTTGTAACTTTTTACTGTTACAATTGGCGGTATTTTGTTTTTCCGAAATTTCCAAATGTTCAAATTAAAATTGATTAGGGATTTGATAAAGGCAAATTAGTAAGTAATATTTATTTTAATATAAATTTTAATTAAAAATATTTTTAGAATATTTTTGGAATATTCTTAGAGATGTTAAAGGTTTGGAGCTAAGTATATGTTTTTAAAATAGACGGGAGGTCCGTGTGATTAAGGCATAACAAAAAGATTGTGAGATTATTTTACTTTAATTTTTCTAATCATTATAAATTCAACTAAAGGAAGCTAACTTCTTAACAACAAATTAATTATTCATTTTTATGTCACTATAATCCGATTCCATGACCATGGATATGAATTTGGACGCAGTGGTGTTTTTTAGGCATAGATATCTTTTCTAAAAAAAAACAATCATTTTCGAGATATTGTGAAACACTAATGTAATCACCTCTCCTTTCTCAACAGGGATTAAGACGTTCATTTGTCACATTATGAAGAAGTAACTCCTTCTAGTAAACCTAACCTCGTGGGCCCCATTATGTGTTTTGAATTTGAGGTTCTTCCTCCTTGTAAAGTATGGTAAGTTGTTTTTGGGAGTCCGAACTGGATGGCATTGTTGTAATTATATACAATCATAATGGGCAAACTGGATTTTTACGCAAAATCAAATCCTATTTAAACCTATTCAATTCGATTTCATTACCCGAAAGAAACAAAGTAAAGTAACTAACCATGAAAGCCCAAAGCCCTCAGCTCCTCTCCCTCCTCCTCCTCGTCGCAGCCACATTCCACCTTCTTCCTCCGTCATCAGCCGCTCCCGCCTCTGCCTCCGATCATGGCAACACCGATTTCATCCGGTCAGTATGTAACAACACTCTCTACCCCGACGTGTGCAACTCCTACATCTCTCGCTACGCCCATGCCATCAAGCAAAACCCGGCCGTACTGTCTCGCATCGGCGTCGCTTTGTCTCACGCGGTGGTCCGTGGAGCAGCCACCAGTATCTCCGGTCTCTCCGGCCAAGCCAAGGGCCGAGCAGTGCACGCGATCAGCGACTGTATTTCCATGCTCGGCGAGGCCTCAGATCAAATAAGCGAGTCACTAGGTCAGCTTCGGCAGATAACCGCCGGGAAAGGCGGTGATTTCAAGTTCGCGATGGACACGGTGCTGACGCAAATGAGCGCGGCGCTGACAGACGAGGACACGTGTATCGACGGGTTCGAAGAAGAACCAAAAGATCTGGTGAAGAAGAAGGTAGTGGATATTGTGACGGAGGCGGAGAAGTTCACAAGCATCGCCTTAGCGTTTGTGAATTATTACGCTAAGAAAGGTTCGCCATAAGACGTTGGGTCGTGAATTCATTCATCAAATTTAATGTCTAGAGTCTCTCTGTGCTGATTAAATAAAACGATGAAGCTTACAAAATCAAATGTGAATTTGGAATTAATTATTCTGATAGAGTTATGCTCAAAATATCATTCGTTTTAATTTTATTTGAATTGGATGCTTTACTATAATTTTTGTTATCTTCATCGTTAATTTTATTTTGTTCAATCGTGATCTTTTAAAATTTAAGAGATGCTGTTTTTTTGGGGGCCAAAATTAAGAGATGGTTAAATATATGTGTTTATTGCTGTTAATAGCCATCCAATTATAACTTTATAATGTTTTTCTTCGGGGCTTGTTGGTGATTCAAGGAAAAAACTTAATAAAAATTGAAAGCCTACTCATTTGATATTGAAGTGAAAATTGTTGAAGAGGGATTTTTCATATTTTTTTGTTGGGTGGAGTCAATCATTCAATTGGAGGGTTGAGCACGTCGGGTAGAATCAATCATGTCCATTCAATTTTTGCAATTTCTTTTACTTTTTTTAGTATTTTTTGTTGACTTTTTAATCCAATGCAGTTTTGTAGTCAATATGCGTCTGGCTTCTCTTTCTTATTGTTTTCGTCAGTTGCTCCTCCCCGCAAAAAACGACGGATTTGGCTGTAGTTCACTTTCCTTCTTATCTTTTTGTTCATCTTAGCCGTTGAATTGAAATTTCAGCGGTTTAGATCTAATAATTTATAAAAAAATATTAATAAAATATTTAAAAATAATATTTTTATACATCATTAGATCCATTGAGATTTCAATCTAACGGTTTAGATGGAGAAGAGGATGAGAAAGGAAGTGGATCATAGCCAAACCCACAAAAAAAAAAAAAAAAAAAAACCCATTTTTCTTATAGATACTAAGGATAATCACTAAAAAAACAGCGAATTAGCCGCAGGATTTAGCGATAAAATTTCATCACTAAACTGATTTAGCGAATAGAATTTCATGGCTAATCAATTAGTGATAATTTATTTTACAACAGAACCATCAAATTCTGTTATTAATTCACCTTTTTTTTTTTTTTTGCAGTGAGTTATAAATTCTTCCTGTGAAATATATCAATATAAAAAAAACTTAAAAATGGAAAATCCTTAACCTTGATTCTGTTCTGGGTATGATAATACACGTGCATATTATGTATTGTGGGATCATATATGCATCTTTCATCGAGATGGTCTTCATTCTCTAACGTATGGGAACATATGACTACTTAATACAATCTAGAGGAAGCGCAATAATGCCTTACATGATGGCAAACATGATTCTCCCATTGCCATTATTCAAGCAATTCGTCAAAACATGCAATCCTTCTTAGCCTTAGTTCATGGAGATACATCAAATGTTTTCAATGGGCGTTGCTTCAATCCTAACTCGAAATCCTTAGTTTATCTTAATGTTGGGGGCTGGGATATTTTTCTCTTTAAGTATAAGAAGTCGCATATTCATTATTGTCAATAAATCATTTTTTCCGAAAATAATAATAATAATCATTTGTTATCATGGCACTTTTATAAAGGAATTTTCGTGGAAGAATCAATCTATATTCAATCTATATTGAGACCTCATTTCTCACCAAGTGTCTACGTGGCTCCATTTTTGGATTTATAAGTCTAATTTAGTAGACGCTAGATCTGAACCATCACTAACCATCAATTGTATCCAGAAGTCTTTCATTCATATTCTTGTTAGCAATTAGATTTCATTCATATTAAACTGATTTAGCGACATAGTTTTGTCATTAATCAGTTAGCAAAATTCTATTTTACAATTAAATCATCAAATTTTGTTGCTAATTCGCTGTTTTTTCATAATGAAATTAGATTTTACATCCCATGCATGGGATGCGATTTAAAGCGATAGGCTAATATTGTTGGGAAAAAAGTCATAGGGTAATATATAAAGGAGTATATTAACTTTATCATTTACACATGTGCCATTTTTGTAGATGATGAACTTTTTAAAATAATAAACAGTAGATATGTAGACAATGAATTAGGTAAAAAAAATTGACTCATAAGAGAAAATATTACAAAAAAATGTGACAACAAAAATTAAATTAAAATCATATATGAATTATCGGGGCCTAGTTAGTAATTATAAAATTTTGTTCTCTCATCCTTGGGGGTTCTCTTGTCCCTTTCCAGTGGAGCTTTTGGGTGTTCCCTTGTGGAATGGCCTTTCGATGTCCGATGGCCTTTTGATGGCGGCGGTCGAAGTGGCAGGGTGGATGGAAGTATGGAGACTTGCATTCATCGAGTTTGTGAGACGACCTACGATTTTGATCTTCGATGGGTGCCTCCAGGGATCCCGACGGTGCTGTATGGGTCGAGGTGAGGCTGCTATGATGAACTCTCAATGGAATGGACCATCCACTTCGCTAGGTAAATCGATGGGTGGGATTTGTAGGCTTTTCAATTGACGCTTGGAATATAAACGTCAACCTACGGGAACTATTTAAAACCATTATTGTAAATTTTCTGAACCTCTTTTCTTGTCAAAAGTTCAAGAAGCATAGTCCCAAACGCATTTTTATCTACCATGAAAGTGCAATAAGCTTCACTGGGTTTTTCGCTAATTCTTCTGTTCTTCTAAGATCTATGTACCCGGAGGTTAGTGGACCAAGTTTCGAAGCTTTTCTATTGATGTTTTGGGATAGATTGTGTTTATAGAATGATAATATGGCTCAATTTGCTGTTGGATTTAATATGTTGAGTTATGATTATTGCCTAGAAGGTTTGATATCCGTTGAGCATTGGTGAATCAAGCAATATTGGGAGGCTCTTTGTCTTGATTATATTCTCTGGGAGGAACAAATTATAAGGCAATAACTTTTAACCAAGTTATCGTTGTCCTAGTAGAATTGGTGAGGTAGGCTCTTAGGCAAAGAAGAGTAGGAACATGTGATTATTGTGCTGCAAATTGGGCCACTCCGTCCTTTTCTAAAATTAGTGATGATTGCGTTGAGGTATCTAAATCTGGGAAGGAGGCTTGTTGTTTTATTAAATAATCTTTTAAGAATTTTCAACTTGAGTCTGTTCAGTGAGTCTGTGCTGTTCTTTATCGGCTTGACATGTGCCTTTTCAGTGAAAATATCAACACTGTTAATTCATCTTCGGGCTAGACATGTGTCTGTTCAATGGGTATGGCAACATTGTTCAGTTCACCATTGGGTTGTTGTTGTGATTCTTTCCTTTATTGTTATACTAATTGTGATTTCTTTACTTTTAATATGACTACTTCTCTCCTTGAGAACTTTATTGCCCCAAGGAATTTAATCAGGAGCCATTCATTCGTGAAAATTTCCAGGGAAGCAAATTTGGTAGCTGAGTGGATTGCCAAAGCTTCATTGGATGGCCTTGCCCTTTGAATTGGGTATCTTGACCTCCATAGCTGCAGGCCTTTTTGGCGTTTGGTGTTTAGGATGTTTCTTTGGGTCGTGTTTTATGCTCTCTCTACTTTGAAGAACTTTTATTGTCTAGTATGTCTCGTTCTAATTTTGTGTCTAGAATTTATTTTGTATTTTCATTTTGTTAGTTTTATCTTTTTGCTTATAAGACAGTGTAATTTCTGTTAATTTCATCATAATTATCTTCTTTGTCAGCAAAAAAAAAAAAAAAAAAAATATATATATATATATATATATATATATATAAATTTAGTCAACATTCCGGTGTTAGTTATGGAGGTTGAGAATCCTCCCACACGTCACATGTTCGAATATGACACTCTAAAAAAGTAATTATAAATTTTCAAAAATCAAGATCAAATTGAAAGTTAAGTGGAGTAGATTAAATATAGAATTTGTTCTTTTTAAATCTCTTTGTATTTCATGCACCAAATTAAAAGATGCTAACAAAAGTGAAATTATTTTTTTTTTTTTTTTTTATAGAATTCGATTCCATGAGTCAGGGAATAAAAACATAAAATAGAAGCAATAGAGAAATAAAGAGATAGAAAATGAGGGAGAATTCTCATTCATGAAGGATAAGTGCTAACAATTTTTCTTTAACCCAATTCCACACGATGTATATGGGGATGTATGTGGAATGATTGAAATTAAAGCATAAGCGACCACAGTTCAACTATTCACAACTAAATATTCATCCGTTTTTGTTTTTGTTTTTGTTTTTGTTATATGATCAATCAGTTTCTTGTATACCAAAAAAAGGACGAAGAAATGGTATCAAGGGCTTAAAGGTCTTACACGCCTCTCTGATTCTTAAACAATAACACAGGTATAGAGCTTGTCCATGAATATATGATATTTCCTTCTTGGTCTCTCTTTCACTGGCAAAGGCATCAATCATAGCAGCTACATCCTTAGACAACACTGATTCAAGGGGAAGAAGGATAGCATTCGCCTATCAAAACATAAAACCACCACAAATACAATTTTGAGTTCCAATCCCCTTATCCTTTTCTTTTTCACTTCTTCGCCCATCCCTCAAAAGCCCTTAGCCTTTTCTTTTTCTTTTTCTTTTTCAGATGATTCAGTCGGCCTTGTGATGTGGACGCTCATTCATCATTTAATTTTCAAGGACATTTTGGTCTTTTAACAACATTATGAAATCACTAATTGTCTCACGGCTTGATTAGGAATTTATTGAAAGTATAGGCCAAAATTTGTATTTTGTTATTTTGGAAGGATTTAATTAGAATCCCCCCTTTTTGCAATGCAATATATGCACCTTTTTTAATAACAAAAATTCACATTGATAAATTTCAAATTTTGTTGGACCATTATTAACAACAAAAATTAGGCATGCCACATCGGTCATATTTTTAAGTTCAGTTTGGCAGAAAAATTTTACTCCTTATTATTAGTCCACTTTCTAAATAATAAATGTAAGCGTTACAATTTTTCCCCTGTTAAAGGTTATTAAAGGTAAAGAGAGAAGCAAGAGGTAAAGAATACAACTTCATAAATGAGGAAAAATTTAAACTTATAAATAGAACCAGAGTGGTATAAGATTTGAATGAAAAGTTAGACCTGATATATAGATATATATATTCCCTCTAGTCCACAATATAAAACACTTCAATTAATTCATCAGAATCCAAAATGATAGTAGTTAGCTCATTAAATTCATCTTAAATTGAATGAAATTTCCAACTTTATTTTTATTAAATGAGGTATTAAAAGAGAGAGAAACACAGTGAGTCATGTTTAAACATTACTTATATGGACAAAATTGACAAATAAACATTTGTTACCTTCCAAATAATTATAGGGTTAAGGTACAAAAATACACATGTGTTTTTCTCTGATGAACGCCCAGTAGCAAGTGTTTTTTTTAAGTGCAAAAGTGCACATATGGTTACAAATTAGATGCAAAAACACCATTTGAACTGTTAAGTTTGACTTTTTTTTGCTGACTGGACGATGATGTGACATTCAAAGATGCAAAAATACATATGTGGTTTGTCAAAAAGAGCGCCCAACACCAAATTATTATTTTTAATTTAATAATTTTACTTTAATTAAAATTATTTTAGGATCTTGAAAAAATATTTCAGGTATTGACCGGTACTAAAAGGATAGTGACTGATACTGAAAAAAAAATATTTCAGAGTACTAACTGGTACTAAAAAGTACTTTCAGGATACTGACTGGTGCATAAAAAATACTTCATAATCTTGAAAAGTTATTTTAAGATCTTGAAAAAATATTTCAAACTATTGAATGGTACTAAAAGGATATCGAATGGTCTTTGAAAAATATTTCATGATCTTAAAAAATTGTATTAAGATCATGAAAAAATATTTCAAGGTACTAACTGGTACTAAAAATGTTTTCAGCATTTTTTTTTTAAGATTCTAAAATAACTTTTCAAGATCATGAAATATTTTTCTCGTATCAAAGTATTCTCAAAGTATCTTTTTAGTATTCGTCAATACCCCGAAATAATTTTTTAGATCTTAAAATAATTTTTCAAGATCTTGAAGTAATTTTTCAATTGTGTCAAGATCCCGAATATATTTTTAGCACCGGTAGTAATTAAAATAAAATTATTAAATAAAAAAAATTGGTGTTCGACGCTCTTTTTGACAAACCACATGTGTATTTTTGCACTTTTGAAATGCCACGTCATCGTCCGTAACAAAAAAGTCAAACTTAACAATCAAACGGTATTTTTGCGCCTAATTTGTAACCACATAGTCACTTTTGCACCTAAAAAAGCACTTGCTACCTGGATGCCCCTCGGAGAAAAGCACATGTGTATTTTTGTACCTTAACCCTAATTTATATTCTAAACCAAATCATTATTATAAAAGGATAAGAGCGAGTAAATAAATGTACCTTCATTTTCTCATTAGGAATAACCATTTCAGGTTCAGATGATATTTATTGTCATTAATGAGCAGCACTAAATATAGAATTAAACTTATTTAAGGTGTTACAATTGCAACAATATCATATAACGGGCAAACTGGATTTTTACACGAAGTCAAATGCTATTTAAACCCAATCACTTCGATTCTGTCACATGAAATTAAGGAACAAAGCGAAGTAGGTAACGAACCATGAAACCTCTAAGCCCTCAGCTCCTTCTCCTCTTCCTCCTCTCGACATTCCGCCTTCTCACTCCGTCATCAGCCGCCACCGTCACGACCACCGCCCCCGCCGATTTCATCCGGTCAGTTTACAATAACACCGATGCCTACGCTGACCTCTGCTACTCCTCCTTCTCTCCCTACGCCATCGTCATCAAACAAAACCCAGCACCACTGGCTCACATTGCTGTTGCCATGTCCCACTCGATGGTCTACTGTGTCGCCACTGATGTCACTTGTCTCGCCAGAAAATCCAAGGGCAAATCCGGTGGCGCTTTCGCTGACTGCATTTCCACCCTTGGGGATGCCACAGATCAAACGAGTGACTCACTAGGTCAGCTCCAACAGATAGCGGCCGGCAAAGGCGGCGATTTCAACTCCGCCATGGACACGGTACTGACGGAGATGAGCGCGGTGCTGACAAATGAGGACACGTGCCTGGACGAGTTCGAGGAAGAACCAGAAGGTCCGGTAAAGAAGGAGGTAGTGGATCTTGTGACGGAGGCGAAGAAGTTCACGAGCATTGCGTTGGCTTTTGTGAATTATGACGCTAAGAACGGTTCGCCATAGGACTTCGTGTAAGATTTAGGTTCGTGAGTGATCGATAAATATTTATGTACTTACTTTCTGAGTTTGCAGCTATGTTGTCTCGCAAATTGCCTATGTGACTTTACTATTTTTACATTTTTATCTTATAAAATCGAGTCGAGTAATAAGTAAATTCGTATCAATTGTAAACTCAGTTAAACTTTCAAATTTATATACCGAGTTTACCATTTCAATATTTCTAAATACAAAATCATGTTAAGTTACACTTAAATTCATGTTGACTTTTTTAATTTAATAATGATAAGTGACTTTATATATAAAATTTTATATAAACTTCTTTGTTAAGTATAATATATTATGAATATTAATGGATTTACTTTCAATTATTTGGATTTAAAATATATTTAAATCAAACTTTATCATTTATATATATATATATATATATTATAAATCATTTTTTATATTTTAATTATGGGAAAAACACTTCTCATGTTGTAGAAGAAGTGTTTTCTCATGTTACACACACATAAAATGGTGGAACCCACATATATATACAATTAGCATTATATATATATGTGGGTCCCACTATTTCATGTGTGTGTAGGAATCTTTTTCTTCTCATGCAACATGAGAAGTTTAAACCCCATTAATTATACAGTACTAACACCTATTTAATTATAAAACTAAAATCTTGCGAGTTTACGATATGAGTTTATGTCATCGTTACGAATTACTTAAACTCGTGAGTTTGACAACTTTGCATGAATGTATGCCCTAATCTGAGATCTAATTCAACTATTTTGTAACAAAAAATTAATAACAATTTGAGATATAGTTCAGCTTACTAATTTAATATTTGTGAAGTAAAACTTGTTCAAGAAAAATTTTTCATTATACTCCTCATATTTCTTGGGTATAGTTAACTGGGGCTCTAGTTTTGGTGCTCATCAATGATAAACACAACGGTGTGTGTGTTACACCCCTACCGGCCTCGCCCTTTCGGGTGGCGGGTAGTGTGATACCTCTTTATTCTTATATTATATTACTTAACAACATGTATCAGGGTAAATTACGCAGCAGAGCATACCTTCGGTTTGGGTGTAATGTACTGTTAAGATATTACAAACCTTGGTTATAAATTTCAAACATAAATACATAAAATATCTACAAATCTTCCTCGAATGATTTGAAATCCGTCTGGCACCTTCATGTGCTAGCGTCCACCACTTTATCTTGGGAGTTACTTCCAATAAGCTGTAATACACAGGTAGCAATACAGACTAGAATCCTGAAGGATCTCAGAGTAACCGTTAATCTCATACACAAAGTATATTCAAAGTATGTAAGGAAACCATAAATACAAACCACATCATTCAGTAAATTGCACACAGCGAGGCACGAAGCCTATTCTGGAACAAGCAGTCTCTATAACACATAGCACAGATTGCAGGGCACAACAAGGCCCTAGTCACACACAGCAGGTCGCACACAGCGGTTCCGGTACCAAAGTGCTTGGCAAATAATAACACCGAATGCATACACAGTCATGGTAAAGCATACATATAGAGACATACAAAGCATATGAGATTAAGGTTACTTACCTGGTAAATTCTTAGACTGATAATCAACTCCCAGGATTCCTTAAAGCTTCGAATAACGATACTTCTTGTCCTTGATATTAGCTTTTCCTTGAAACCTTTCCTCCTTGAACTCCCTTGTATTTTCAGTTAAAACTTCAAAACACCACGCAAGAATCATTCATCAAGGTCTTAGGAATGTTTATGAAGATTAAAAGGAGTAGAGGAAGATTCCAAGTCCTACTTACCTTGATTCTGTGATCAGTTTGGAGATCTGACAGCATCTCCACCATGTAAATAGTACCAAACACCTCATATCAAGAATCTAAAACTGTAGAAACATTGCTTTCGCCAAGAGCAACAACATTGGAGAAGGCCCCGGGAGCTAAAAAAACCAAATCAAAGGTGAAATCGTTCCCATTTCTTCTCCATCCCTCTCCATTTCGTTTTTCATCTCTCTCCCCTCTATTTTCCATGTTTTGGCCAAGAATGGCCTAAATGAGGGGAAAAGGTGTATATATAGAACACGTGTGCGGTTACGAACGCGCCACGTGCGCCCGGGTCCATAATGCGCCATGTAAACATCCCAAATTTTGGATTTTGGGAATTAAAATATGATATGGGATTGATTATGGAAAATTAAGTCTTAATTATTTTATTTAAAAAAAAGTAATTATTGGAATTTAAAGCATATTTTTCCCGTAAATTAAGGATAAGTAGTTGAAAATAATTTTTGGTGGCCATAATAAATTAATTGAGGAAAGAATAGTTCAAGAAATATTCATGAAGGATAATTTCAGCTTAAAAATTATAGAATTTATATTTTTTTTGGGCTACAAGAATTAACTGAGAAAGAAAATCCTTAAATGGAATTAAGGATTAAAATTTTAATATTTATCTTATATTTGTAATGGATAATTTTAGAACACACACAAACATCCATAATACTCCCTCCATTCATTAATTCTTTTCAACCCATTATGTTTACCTTGGCCCAACACGTAAAAAAACAAAAACCCATCAGCCTATATCATTACAATTAATATACATCATTCCAATTCATTAATTTATTTCAACTGAACACGTGACAAGCATGTAGGATAGCAAGATATATATAATTATATGCATACCTATATCTCCATTATCCATTCAACTAAACACGGAGTTGAGGTCAGCGAGAAAAGAGATTATAGCAGAAGCAAATCTTGCTTTCGGCTATTCAACCGTACACGCTAAACCATCGGGCACCATGCTTTCTCTTATCAGTAAGTCAGACCCACCATGCCTCTCAAGACCAGAGCTGGTTACTCCTCGGACTGCTGGACCTTCAACCTTCTATATACACTACAAAAAAAAGCAGTTTTTGCGACGGAAAAAATCCGTCGCAAAAAAGGGTTTTTCCGCCGCAAAAATGCATTTGCGACGGAATTTGCAAGGGATTTCGTCCGTCGCAAAAAACCTCGTCACGATTGCGACGGAAAATCAAAAATCCGTCGCAAATCCGTTTGGGATTTGCGACGGATTCCTTTTCCGTCGCAAATCCCAAAGGGTTTTGTGACGGATTTTGATTCCGTCACAAATTTTGATTTTTAAAAAAAAAATAATTTTTTTTCTTAAAATATAAAAAATACATAAAAAATTATGATTTTTTTTAAAAAAAAATAAAAATTAGCACGTATTATATGGTGATCGAAACTGCAACTCCAGGTGATATATATCCAGTGATTCTACAGAGTTTTCCGGTGGCTTCGACGACAATGATCTCATAAAGAATTTCAGAACACAATGTGCACAATAACTTAACAGATATGCATCAAAATCAAACAAGGATTCATGGAGAAGCATGTTCGAATGATTTCTAAAAATTTTCATGTTTGAATCCAAGAAAGTGAAACACGATAACAAAAACTCTTTCTATAATTCCAAGGAGGGCACAACATGAACACAATCATTGTATTCCCATAACCAGAACACAAGTATATAAACAAAATCATGCGGAATGCACAATATAGGCATAGCATGAGTTCAGGTTTTTCAAACCGAAGACGACCAAAATTAATTTCCTCAGTGCCAATAATTGAACTCTCAAACAAAATGAAGATTAAGCCGATCAAATTAATAAAACATATATTGATACTCAAAATATTTTCCAAATAAAAAAAATTAAACCCAATGCATCATATAAGCAAATAGTAGGCGAGAGGAGATCGGAAGAAGGAGGAAGAGGATGAACAGAGGAGGAGGACGACGAAAAAAAGAGGAGGAGGACGGACCGGAGCCTGGAAGGAGGATGCATGGTGGTCTGAAGCGCTGGCTAGACGGAGGAACGAAGAAAGTAGGGTGGAGGTAGAGTAAAATGGAAAAAAATGGGGGAAGAGGAGCATTTAAGCCCGATTTCGGGCTTAAGTGTTTGCGACGGAATCCGTTTCCGTCACAAAACCCAAAGGGATTTGCAACGAGAATAAATTTCCGTTGCAAAACCCAGGGGATTTGCGACGGAATAATTTTCCATCGCAAATCCCCTTGGGTTTTGCGACGGAAATCCAATTCCGTTGCAAATCCCCTTGGGTTTTTGCGGTAAATCCAATTCCGTCGCAAAACCCAAACAAGGTTTTGCGACGGAATTGCTATTCCGTCGCAAAATTATTTTTTGAAAAAAATTATTATATAAAAAAATTATTAAATTTGCGATGGAATCGGTTTCCGTCGCAAAACCCAAAGGATTTTCGACGAATCCGTTCCGTTGCAAAACCCAAAGGGATTTGCGACGGAATAGTTTTCCGTCGCAAAACCCAAAAGAGATTTTGCGACGGAATTGAAATTACGTCGCTAAAAATTTTTTTGAAAAAAAAAAAATTTTTTTTAAAAATTATTATTTTTTAATAAATTATTTTTTAAAAAAATTATTAAATTTGCGACGGAATCCCTTTCCGTCGCAAATCCCTGTGGGTTTTGTAACGGAAATTCAATTCCGTCGCAAAATTACTATTTTATGACGGAATTTCAATTCCGTCGCAAATACTCCTAAATTTGCGACGGAAAAATTCCGTCGCAAATTCCGTCGCTATTCGGCTTTTTTCTAGTAGTGATAATTCATATCTCCTAGCTCCCTCCATTCATGTTATCTCAGCAAGGACACGAAAATAGAGGGAGGATGAGAGCGTGGAAGTTGAGTTTGAGAACAGAGATGGAGAAGCGAAGAACCACGCATGCAAGCTTGTTTTTGAACAAGGTGAGCCTCCAACCCGATTTTCGCATTTAAGGCTAAAGTGTTATAGTTTTGGGTCTGCATATTGTGCTCTGCTTTTGAGTCCCGAAACAGAGAACGTTTGAGGTTTAAGGTTGCATACATGTGCTTCTGAATTGGTTGAAGTTTGAAGCTTAACATTGCATGAAGATAATAGTGGGTTCTAATTAATTATTGCTGAACCTAGAAGCTTGTTGTTTCCGTAGAAAAGCACTCGCACACTATAAACATAGGTGGATAACTTTATGTGGTTCTGTTTGAAGCATAAACTGAACCTAAGCCCTTATTTAAAAGAGTTGTAGTCAGGTTTAATAATGAAAAGTTCTTAGTGAAACTTTAATAAAATGCAAAACGTGAGAAGAGAAGTCTTGCCATTTCAAGAAGCGAGTCTTGTCAGCTGGAACAATTGGTTTGAGTAAGTTAAAAAAAAACTAGGGCAAACGACCTCCTTTGACCCTGAAATTTTGTGGAGATTTAGTACACATCGTAATCTTTAAAATGAGCCAAAGAACACCCTAATCTAATGTGTACAATGAGAATTATGAATTTCCAAAGTTGAGCTAAAAATCTGGAAAACTTTTGTTATGATTCTGTAGCAAGAAAGTGACGTTGCATTTCGGACCAATTAAACCTTTGATTTTTTTCCTTGAAATTTTTACACTAAATAGTAGACTCAATAAGGTTTAAAACAAGCACAAGAACAGCCAAAACGGACGTGTATATTGGGAGTTATGATTTTTCAAAGTCAAACACTGAAAACTGAAAAATGAAGCGAACAGTAATTTTCGGACTTGATTTTGAAATAGCAAACGTTTGATTTTTTTTCAATGAAATTTGTTCAAGATATAGTAGACATCTTAATCTTTGAAATGAGCTAAAGAACACCTAAATCGGACATGTAGAAAGGGAGATATGATTTTCTGAAGTTTAACTGAAAATCTGAACGAATTTGGTGTTCCAGAAATAGTGATCAGATTCGGGTCCCATTTTGGAATGGGAAACCCTTGAGTTTTTAAATAAAATTTTTTGTGTTAATAGTACACATGATAATATTTGAAATGAGCTTTGGGTCATCTTAAACGGAGGTCTGTAGCTCGAGATATAATTTTTGGAAGTTGAGTCATAATTTTGGAAAGTTATGTAGACAATGATCACGTTTTTGAAATCTGGCAATGATATCATGTGTTATGGCTATTGGTATTATTTTTTTGATGGAAGTAGATATGCTAAGGAACACGTAATTTTTGGAAGCACCCCATTTAAATTTTTGTAGAATTAATTATGAGTTTTCAAAGTTTAATCAGAAAATTCTGGAAAAATTCCTATTGAGTTATTTATTATGATAATTATGGAAAGAGTTATTAATGGTTAGTAAATTGATTGTGGTAGATTGATTTTTGGCGTGTGTTTGAGCTCTTGGATTAGAAGCAAGTATGATAATAGATTGCTTTGGGCGAGAGGTAACCACTTTCCACTTGTTATGTGTATTAGTATGTTGTTTGTGAGTATTTTGTGAAATGATTATGAATATCTTAATAGAAATTGCCTTGTGGAATCGTATGATTTGAATTGTTAAATATATGCATTATATTTATATATGTATAAGAATTGAGAATTGAGATTTTATGACATGTATATGAGAATTATTTAAATAATATGTTATGAACGTGCAAATCTTGGAAATTTTCTGTTGAACTATTTATTGTGATAATTATGGTAAGGGTTGACTTGGAAAGAAATAGAGTAGTTTATTCCACCACATGGTGAGGCCTCCATTAGTGCACGATGGTTGGCTTTCTATTGTCCCACCTGTTCAATGAGGACTGGCCCACTAGTTCAATAAGGGCTTACGACACCCCACTAGTTCAATGAGGGGAAAAGACCCATGGTCTGGAACATGTGCTTTGAGGATTTTGGCCGGTCCTCATCGCATGACCAGTGAGCTTTTGAGTAACCAGTAACATGAATGTAACTTAGCCCATAGGTCTAGTCGGAGGAAATAAGGCAGTTCGGTTGGATTGATGGAAGGCATCTTTGGAATTGTAAAAAATTGTAAGACTTAATTTATGATACATAATTTATTATATGAAATTTTGTGATGCGGATATTGGTGAATTATATGTTTAATATTTTGATATATAAATTGTTCCACTAGGCACCTCACAAGCACATATTAGTATATGTAATGAGTTGGATTAATGGTTACCAACATTTTTTCAGGTGATAGTTCCCATGCGGATCCATCAGGGAAGATCTCGGAAGCTTAGGCTACTTCTAGTGAAAGTAGTACTTCCGTTTTTTTTTTTTTTATATACGTTGGATGATTGTATATTGCCACGTTGGGCTCATTTTGCATAATTTGATTTATTTTGTATATTTTGGCAAACGATGAAGCATTACTTAGTCATTGATCAACCCCTTAATCAGTGATTATGTTAAGTAAAATTGAGGATGTTACACACCGTGTGTATGGTTTAGAATGCACCACGTGTCGCGCCGCGTGTCCCCCTTTCCATTTGACCACATAAAAGTAGCTTTTGCCTTGTCATGATTACGAGACATGTGTCCTGCTCTTATTAGACCAACACAAAAGCATGTTATCATGGGTCATCATGACTTACTTTATTAAAGTTACTTTATCAGTGTTTGCTCGAGATCCTGCTCGGGTTTTCCTCAAAAACGCAGGGCATACCCGACTGCCCTGAAAATACCATATTCTTACTTCTACTGGCATATTTTCACTCAACTAATTGTCCTATACCTTAGGACATAGTTAGGTGACATCTTTTCCAATCAAATTTATACCGTATAAGTCTTCTATGCCCCTTTTTCACTGACACTTTAATTCCCCGACTTATACATACTAAGTCCATTAACCTGTATAACTGAATTACTCAGTCCCCCGAGAGACTTCTTATCCCTCAACATTCTTGGGACTATGCTCGAACTGGGCTTAGTCGCCTGCCTTTTATAGGCTTATTCCCAAGTCTCTAAGCCTAAAATTCAGGATATTACCGTGTGTGTGTGTGTATTTTGCCAAGAAAAACAATGGTACTCATCACAGTGGTGATATAGACACCATCCAAATGCAATTTTGATAGTTGAAATTTAAAATTTTCAACTAGTCTAGATCATTTAAATGCGGTTTTAACTATTCAGATTTAAAATCTTCAATTAATGATTTTAAAATTAAAAAATATTTTCTTAAAAAAACTGTCAATTATTATGTTTATTTTAGATTTTGGATGTCTTAAAATAATTTTTTTTTAAATATAAAAGTGAAAAAATTTAAGTAAATTATGACAAGAATGTAAAGGTGTGAGAATTTACATTGTTAATAAAAGGGTTAAGGAGCAATAATACACATAGGCTTTTCTCCGGAAGTGCTCCGTACCACGAGCTTTTTTCTGGACCAAAAATACACACGTGGTTACGTTTTATGAGCAAAAATGCCACGGGCCGTTAGTTGACCGTCAGTTGACTGTTAACTTGGATGGAGGCGATGGCGGCGATTTGGACTAATAAGCGCGTGGACGATGACTAGGAATAAAAAAGTTCAAAAAATTAGGAAAAAATTCAAATAATTAGAAAAAAAATTCAAATAATTAGAAAAAAAAATTCAAATAATAAGGAAAAAATTAGAAAAAAAAAATCAAAAAATTAGGAAAAGGGGGATGAATTTTTTTTAATTATTTTAATTTTTCCTAATTTTTTTCTAATTATTTGAATTTTTTTCCTAATTATTTTGAATTTTTTTTTATTCCTAGTGCTTGTCGGTCTATATCGGCGTCATATCAACGTTCCATCCAAGTTAACGGTCAACTAACGGCCCGTGGCATTTTTGCTCACAAAACGTAACCACGTGTGTAGTTTTGGTTCAGAAAAAAGCTCGTGGTCTTTGGCTCCCGGGAAAAAAATCCTATGTGTATTATTGCTCCTTAACCCTTAATAAAAAGGTATTAAAAATATGTGATTAAATAATTCAATCATAACAAGAATGTAAAGGCGTAAGAATCTACTTTGTAAATAAAAAGGTATTAAAAATGTGTGATTAAATAATTCAAATATAAAAAATTATAATAATTTAATTTAAATATATTTTAAATCCAAATAATTGAAATTGAATCTATCAACCTTTATAATTTATCCTTCTCAACAAAGTGATTTTTATCACTTTCATTTACAATTAATGATACACTTTTGTAAGTTACAAACCTAAAAGTCGGTGCGGACCTAGGATTTAATGTTTGTGGGTGCACAATTAGTGGTGGGATTCGGGGGTAGCGCCCCCAAAATTTTTTTTTTTAAGGAGGATAAAAGGCAACCCACTCCTTCGTAAAGTTTAAGACTATAAATGAGGTTCAACTAAAAAGTATTTCCGAAGAAACCAATTTAAACACAACAATATACTCTAATCCCATGGCATACGAGATACTCCGGATGTTACACAATTAAATTCCAAAGCAACATACAAGAAAAAATTATTATGGTTTGTCATATGTGATATAATATTAAAAAGTTAAATATCAACGAAGGAGCATAACAAATGCTATAACTCACCAGGTTGTCCACCAGAGAGCTAACACAACACTTTCAATAGGTTCAACACCAAATACCTACATAAAGGAGGAAGGAAAACAATGAGAACAGAAATATATTACAACTCTACACTATCATAAACACAATTTTGTACAAATAAATTTCAAATTTAGGCACACAGTATTGAACAAAATTCAAGTCAAAATAGAAACAATAAGACAACACATATTTCTTACTTGAACATCTCAACAAAACTCATTGCCTCATCAATTCTAGGTATAACACCCGCTAGTTCAGAAAACAAATAATCCATTCCCTCAAAACTTGTTTCAACAGTATAAACCAAAAAAATTTATGCAAAAGAAGAGAGAATAAGGACAGGGGGTGAACAAGATATAGAAACTAGGAAGAAGGACTTCCAATCTTCTGAGAAGTGGAGCTTCAAATTTTTCTCATATACAAATATGAAATCCGTAAGAGATTCAAATTTTTCTCCCCTCGTTTTCATCTAGGTTTACAAATCTGTTACTTTATGCTTTGTAATTCCACAAGCATGTTCATAAAACTTTTTTCACTTAATTTTTTTCTTTCTATCAATAAACCGAATATAGAATAAGAGATCAAATCATCTCTATTCACGTAAAAAGTCCCACCCAAAAATGTTCGGCGCGTCAATCAAATCGCAATGACAAAACTACAGATGCTATACATTATCTTAGAACACAAACATTCCATCGAAAAGAAGATGTGAATCCCTTCTCATTGTTCTTATCCATGTTCTATTATAGACAACGAAATTTGAGATAAAAGATCCATGATCAAGACATAATCGAAGATGAAAAATCGGTTAGTGGGAAAACAATAGCATACCATTGTGATGAGCCCCGATGTCCGCTTCTACGATTTACCAGAGTCTCTAAGCTTCACCAGAGTTTGAAACACTGAATTCAGAAGCCATAAATTCAGCAATAATTTCATCCCAAAATCAACAACAAATTCATCCTAAGACCTAAATTCAGAATTGATTGAGAGGAGGGATCTGGGAAATTACCGTTGAGAGGGGGACGAGAGCGACGGTCGACATGATGCCTAACTAAGTGATAGAGTATTAACCAGCTACTCTACCTACACATGTTGGGAACAAAGTCTTTCAAATTATATATTTTTTTAAAATATTTTTGTGTCCGCACTTACCCACACCGGCACTAGTGTGGGTTCGCCACGCTAAAAGTAATGAGCTCATTTTGTGAATTCACGAATTTATCTGAGTTTGACAATAAAGGTATGTTTAGCAGCACCGAAAGTCATTCCAATCACTTGATGGGTTGACCATGCAGGTAGAACTAGAATCATTTCCTTCAAATTTCGCAATTCTTTTGTTGATTTTAGGTCACACGCGGCTTTGTCATAAATACTCAATACGTTAGAAGCTACTCCCTTATTAGGTGCCTTATAATAAGAACCAGAGGAGTATAGGACTTAATAATTATCATGAAAGTATATTACTAGCAAGAGACTAGGAGCCATTTCAGTTTCTCTGACGATATTTATTCTCATTAGTGAGGATCACTAAATATAAAATTAAATTTATTAACAATTAATTGCAAAAAATAATAAATAAGGAATTCTGTTTCCATTTCCTTCTTTTTGTTTTTGTTTTTGTTCTTCTTTAAATTTGCTTCAGTGGTAAGTTCTGACTTGAGTACCAGGGTAACTTTTCCTTTTGCGGCAAAAAAAAAAAAAAAAGAATACCAAGTAATTTACCAATTTGGACAACTAGTAAACTTAATAATCAATTATAAAACTCTTTTTCACTTTACTAAACAACTTCTCTCATATATAACAGGAAAAAAAAAAAAATTCTCATATATTTATGTCATACAAACTCACTCGTTTGATCACGACGTATTAAATTAGGAGCTTATTTTGAGATTGTTATTGGATAGCATTTGCTTTTTTGAAAACATCCTTCCAACAAAACACTATTACTGAGATTAGGAGCTTTACCGAGATTGTTCGATTACCTATGAGGCTATGAATATGATCACATGTTATCAAGAAAGCAATGCTTGCACTAAAAAGTTAGCTCAACACAGCCACGTGCTTTATCTTTCCCTTGTCAATAAAACAAAAACTATTGGCTTCAAGATTGGTAAGAGATGCTTTAGATTTTTAATTTTTATTGATATAATAATGTATGAGATAAAATAAATTGTTTATATTTGTGTATCAAATTCTAAAATAAAATAAATAGCTATTTATATGTTTTATGTAAATAAGATATTGTTTATTTATATCTTTTGTACACTACTACAAAAATGTTGAAAAAATATGGTTATGTTTGCTTTCATTGTTATAATTTTTTATACAATTGTATTTTGCACTTTTTAATATTGTTGCATTTTTAAATAAAGTTATCAATTTTATATTTATTCAATATTTTGAATTTTATTAATTTTTGATGTCTCCACTATCTATAATGTAAAAATCAAAAATCAAAAATCGGATTAATCCACCGGTATCTGAGGCTACTAGCAACTTACTAGTCATCTTTTTTAAAATTCTCTTTATTCCTCTCTTCCTTGATTATTATTAAGGAAAAATCAATAAAGATAAATTAGGAAAAGATTGCTAATTATAAAAACTATATTTTATATTTAGAATCAAGATAAACTCTCTAAATATGTTTTATATTAAGGATTGGAGGAAGTAATTTTTTTTATACGTATGAAAGATTTGAACTTTTAACACTACATCATTTTTTACTCGTGCCACTTAATAAGCTAATTTCACGTATCGAATTGCAAAATATTTTATTAAGAGATATTTGTGTGGTTGACGGCAGGGCCACGCCGACCCGAATAAAGAATTATAGAACACTTAAAAGAATTCAAATGGAGACAAAGGGGAAGATTTTTCGGGATTATGGATTAATGGATGGACATACACAGACCATTAAAACAATAAAACGAGATAAATTGCTTCACCCATTCAGGCCTCGTTGATCCGAAACCCGAACCGACCCGGATCATATCAGGCCCAATATGGCGCATTCCTTAGTGTTTAACAGTGCTTCGAGTAATAAGACTGTCTCCAATACAAAGATATCTATACTTATATAATAAAAATTATAGTCACAAGTACAAGTATCTCAAAATTATAGTCCCTCTCACAATATAATGAATTAATATTTAAATATCTATTAAAAAGTGTTTGGTAATATCTCAAATATGCTGTAAATAGGAGCATACATGTTCTTATTAAAAAACAATATTATAGTTACAAATATAAGTATTCAACTGTTTCTGTACAAAACAATATTATAGTTATAAGTATTCAACTCTTTTACAGCTGATCAATGAGAGATTTCAGATCTATTTTAGGCTGGCGTGGCCTTGCTTAATTACTAGTCCTCTGGGTAGTTAGAACTAACCATTAATTAATTAAATCTTCATATAATTGGTACAATTTGAATAAAATTATAAATATACAGCAAGTTCAATACTCCCAATTGTAAATAATAAACAGTTACGCTTGTTTTTGCACGTGGTTGACCTTTACTGGTCTTCACTTTATAATTGTATTTTGTAACTCTGAACATATACGACAAGAGTGAACACTTGTCAATATATTATACTTCACAAAACAATTTAATTAACTGGTCAATGTCTTCTCATTCAAAATCTTTATTATATTATGAAACCCGATCTTCCAAGCCTAATAATTGATATTTTCAACTGTCTGAAATTTTTTTAAAGACATTAATTAGTAGCGTTTGAATTCTATCTTGCCTCTACTAGCTTCCTAGTCAATCCTTATATTAATGTTTACCTTATTGTTATATGCCCTTAATTAACAGTAAAGTCAGACAGCATTAACATGGATATACTTTACTTCTCTCATCCCTGTTTACTTATCTTCATAAAAAGAAAATTACTTAAAACAAAACTTCTCTTACGTACTTACCTCATGAACCATAAAAGCATAATTGAAAAGACATATTAGGGCTTCAAAACGCCACTCCAAATAAGTAATAATTATACCTTAAAATTTGAACTAAGATGTATATTTTAGGTTAAAATGAAAATTCAAATCAAGACAAGTAATTAGTAGTGGAAGTAATAATTGTGAAATAGACGAAGTATTAATACTTGTTAAGTAGACGTAATATTGAAATCTTAATACTATCCCTTTTAACTATTTTTCTTAATCTACACTTAAATGTGTCATGTATTAGATTTTAGATTAGAGAGAATAACTTGTTGTATTTTTGGGTAAGGAACAATTACAAACTCACTAACTCGTTTATAACTTTATATATGCACCCTTCCCTTACAAAGAAGGAAAACAAGAAAATTACCAGTACTAGTTTAGCCAATGTTATTAAACTCAGACCAAAGCGGATTGGCTGGTTTGACACGGAAATAACGAGTCGGCTCTCGGCATTAACCAGGTTTTTTTATTAAGAAAAATCGATTTCTTTTATTTTCTTTTATATTTTCATATTAATAATCCTGAAATCTTCACCTTATCACCAATTTTATCCTAGGTTAGCTCCAGTTTGACTCTAGTCGACACATTAACCTTTGACTCAAGACCGACCTGTTCAGCTTATCGGTCCGAGTTTAATAATCTTTGGTTTAACTAATATTGAATCTAATTATATAAAAGGGAAAAAAAAAAAAAAAAAAAAAAAAAAAAAAAAAAAGACTTTCACTCGAATAATGCAAATGCTCTAAACTACTATTAATTGATGATCCCATATTTAATTATATAACAGTTGGCAGACACCATTGATGATCCCATATGCTTGCCTTTAAATTCATATACCTGTTGCCCACTTGTTGATTTTTGTTTTCCTTAAAAAAATCCAATATCATATGCCCACTGGGAAGTCAACAATTCTTTTGTTTAAAATAACATATCGGCATTTAATTACTCTTTAGTTGATGGGCAAAATTGTAATTCCACCCCAAAGCTCGTCGCTACTTAAACCCTCATCACCTCCATCGCTTCATCACATACTCTCAAGCGTAACAAAAGAAAAAGTTGGCAAACCATGAAAACTCAGTCCCCTCGCTTCCTCTCTTCACTCTTACTCCTCACACTCACACTACTATACAATCTCCACACAAACGCCGCCTCAGCCGGCTCGGCCACCACCGATCCCAACCCCGCCGCTTTTATCCGTTCAAGCTGTAGCATAACCCTCTACCCTGACCTGTGTGTCTCCTCTCTCTTCCTATACGAATACTATCCAAAATAACCATGCCATGCTCGCTCGCGCCGCCATAACTGTTAGCCTCTCCAGGGCCCAGAGCATGGCCAGCTATGTCTCGAACCTCCTCAGTCAAGCCAGCAGCAACACTGACTCCGGAACTGCCTCGGCCCTCCGTGACTGCTCTTACAGCCTTGGAGTCGCTGTCGATAACATCCGTGGATCTTTCAAGCAGATGCAACAGATGAGTGATAGCGCCGCCGCTAAAGCCAAGAAATTCAGGTTCCAGATGAGCAGCGTTCAGACGTGGATGAGCACGGCCATGACGGATGCGCAGGCGTGCAGCCAGCGGTTCGATGCCTTGCCGGACGGTAGGGTAAAGACGGATGTGATTGGTCATGTCACGGAGGTGAAGAAGTTCATCAGTAATGCGCTTGCACTGGTGCAAAGTTATGGGAATAACGTAAGAAAACCCTAAGATAACAACAGTAATACTGATGCAGCTCAACTTTTTGTACAAGGAAAAAAAAAAGTATATGCAAAGTTTTGTATGTTAATTTGTTATATTATGTTACGATAAGTATGACCAATGCATGTAAGAATCTTTAATAAAAATAATAATACAACGAGTTTGTGATGTTTGTGAGTTACGTACACGTTGGGTGTCTAAACTTCTTGAGTATGATTTAAATTTCTGAAGGATATATATAAAATATGGTTTGGTGCTAGATCCAATTTCATGGCTAGCTCATCTTTAGGCTTACATCTTTTTGTCCTGTATAACATAGTTTAGCACCACACATGCATATGTAGGTTTAAATCTTACATAGCTACTTAGATCTGCCGATTTAAAAATTCAATATTTTCTTCAATTAAAATTTAGGCAAATCGTGTTTATCGATGTTAGCGCATACTTCAAAGGTTTTTTTTTTTTTTTCCTTTTTTATAACCTTGATTCTTATATAATATATATATATATATATATATGTTTCAGTTCTCTCCTATCTCCTTTTTAAATACGCCATATAAATAGATGGGTTAAGGTGCAAAAATGTAGATCTGTCTTACTCGAGGAACGCCTCTAACACTAAACGCTTTTTTTTGCAAGAAAACGCATATGTGTCATCATCCAATCATAAAAAAATAAATAAATAAATAAATAAGTCAAATTTAACGGTCAAACGGTATTTTTGCTTCATAATTTATAACCACATATTTACTTTTGCACCTAAAAAAAGGACTTGGTGTTGGGCACTATGTACATTTTTTCACCTACCCTAAATAGTTCCGACTTCTTTCTTTCTTTTTTCCAATCCGCTCTCATTCTTTACTCAAAGACTGCACTGTTTTGAGTAAAAAAGCGGGGGGCAATTGTTTTTTCCTTTTTAAAAAAGAGCATCCACGACCAGGACTCTGGTATATTTTTCAATAGTTGTAATATCCTAAATTAAATTTTAGGACACTGAATATTCTAAAACATTTTTTTAGCGGCATCCCCTTATATTCTAAAACAGGTTTTTAGCGGTATCCCATGTTTAACACACAATACCCTGAAGTATTTTTCAGTAGCACCCTTATCTTAAAGTAATTTTTAGTATAACAACCTATTGGAGGTAACTTCATTTGAGATATGGTTGGACACTTATCTTAATAGTAATTCTCCACGTTGTCATAGATTAACCCTGTTGGTAATAAAACAAAGGAAAAATGATATTAAAGTCTCAATTAAAATTAATAATATCATAAAAGTCCTAAAACTTATTAATAGTAGCTCCTCCACTTATTAATAGTTGTTCTTTCACTTGTTATTGACAAGCTATATAAGACTTCTATAATATCATTTTCTTTAATTGGGACATTGATGTCATTTTCCCTAAAACAAACAATTCAATTTATTACCATTAGACTAAATCAATTACGCAGATCTTTGCATAATAATAATAATATAATCAGATCTAGAGAATTCTAACAATAAAAGCACTTCACATTTCGAGGAGTTGACCTTTCTGCTATCGATATAGCTTTTTAAAAAAAAAAAAAAAAAAATTGTATCACAAGCATGGACGCTCTTTCCAGAATACAAGAGGGAACAAAGACGAAGACAGATGGAGGGTCTCGAGGACAATCGGTGCTCTTGTATTTTGGCTGATCCGTTAATAAAGGCACACTTCACTAATGCATAAAATCGAAAGGAGATGGCAGACTATTAACGTACATAATGTCATAAAACAATATTATTCGAATTGCCTGAATACTCCAGAAATGTTTTCATCTCAGATAAAAAGGGTTCAGGTATGTTTAAAAATTAAAATAATTTCTTTTTTATTTCTGCTAAAAAAAAACGCTAATTTTCTTTTTCTTTACATCGATTAGACGGAAAAATTAACACAAAAATCATTTTCACATAAAAATGAAATCGTGAATCTGATCCAAGACGGCAATACCACTAATTGATAGGTGTAGTTCCCAGCCAAAATCACCAATAATCGAGCTATTAGCCTAAGGTTACCATGGTTATTTTAATTATAATAAGACTTCTTTATCGAGCTATTAGCATAAGGTTGCCATGGTTATTTTAATTATAATAAGGCTTCTTCTTTTTTGGGTGAGAAATAAGGCTTAAAATTTAAGAAAGTGGTAGCATCTCATAATTCATGAGAACGTGAGCTTGTTGTGAGCCCACAGATGATAAAGATATTCATAGATTAATATATACGCATACCAATCCTAGACAGTGATATTTTATATGTCCTTGTTGACTAAACAAAGAGAAGTTTGTCGACAAAAAGTATCAGTCGCAGGTTCAATATTCTATTGCCCACAAATCTCTTTTTTCAATGTTCTCATGTTGAAGTTAGAAGTCATTTCAACCAAGCAACTAAGATTCTAGATTAAGATCAACAGAGTCATGTATTGGATGTGTATTAGTTAAAAGTCATCTTAATAACAATAAATTTACTCAAACATGAAAAGACTTCAAAAATTAGCAACTATTTGGAACAGGCATCAACCAAAACTTCAATTCATACGGCACATCAAAATTTAGCTAAGTAGAATGTCTTCCACTCAGGTGCCTTTATGCAGAAAAGTTAACCATACCCAGGTACGCTGTTCATAAGATTCCTAGATTGAATTTGAGAAAGATAAGGATAATTAAACAAGACAAGACATGCCTCAAGAAATAAGGTTCAGCCGAGTCTCGGCTGCATGGATTTATGTAATGACAGTTGGAGAAGACCGGCCAGTGAATTCTTGCATCTTAGAAAGTTTCAGTGCAACCTCCACCTTTATTTGATAAAATTGAAGTTAGTCTAAAAGTAGTTCCAAGATTGGCAAGGATATTGTATTTATTTTCATTTAGATATCAGGGTTTAGAGACATCTTACAAGAGGAGCAAGCGCTTCGTGTGAAGGTTTCCCAGTTTTTGATGAATCCCTCTCATATTGCTCAATGTATAGACGAATTGTTGCTCCTTCCGAGCCAGTTCCAGAGAGACGGAAGATCTGGGGAAGTATTTTGACGGTGAAGAAAAATTAGTGAGCCTTAAAACAAAATGCAGGCTAAATTTAACTTCAAAGACAGCTCGTCCAATTGAGAACCGTTTGAGTCCAAGGAATTATCTAATCAATTCCTTCCAATAAGAATTAAATAGTATATGAATTTCTTATATAATGCAAGGGAAAAAAAAAAATGAATTACACAGGATTAGTTTTTCATGAATGATTTTTAAGTCAATCTAAACACACTTCTCAATTTAAGACAGCGAGAAATGTGGTAGAAGTAAACTTACCAATCGTGATCCATCCTCGAACAAATAACGGATGCCCTGGTGTGATGAAATGGAACCATCCACAGGATCTTTGTATTCAAATTCATCAGCATGGGCAACATTTGACACATCTGACCTTACTCCCTTGATAATCCTAAAAGCACAGTATAAAATTATTTAGTCATAGGCATCGGAGCACGACTCAACCCTCCCATAAAAGGGAAAATACAATTAAGAACCTAAACACAATCTCAACAAAAATTATTTGAAGTAAGAAATTTCACATACTGATTGACTTCAGAAAGTGAGGACTGCAGTTTGACCAAATATGCCATCAGTTCCTTTGCTGCACCTGCATCCACATTCTTCAAGAAACAAATTTGATCAGGTTAAGCTATTTTTGAGTTGGATTATAGCACATAAAATGCAATCAGAGCATACTTCATAGTCATATCGTGTATAGAAATGGCGCCCATAAGTAGCCCAATGCTGAACAACTATATCTTCAACTGTCACAAGTTTGTCTCCACCAAGATTATCTTTATTTTTATATGCAAGAATAGATAACCATGCCAGAACTGCCCAGATTCCATCTTTCTCACGAATATGGTCCGAACCTATCCACAAACACAGTAAAAAACAATCATGAGATATAATTTAACTAGGTTAGAGAATCCTATAAAAATATTAATATATTGTTCCTAATGCAACAGCAAACGCTCACCAGTTCCGAAACTTTCTTCACCACATACTGAACATAATCCAGCATCCATTAAGTTACCAAAAAACTTCCAACCAGTGGGGACCTGGATTTGATGAAAGAAATTACATGTGTCCAAAAGCAACCAGCAAGCATCTACTTATTTTACAGACATTCAGCGGCATCTTTACCTCAAAAAATTTCAAGTTCAAATGTTTGGCTACAACATCCAGGGCAGCAGATGTTGGCATACTCCTACAGATACATACAATTTAAAACTTCAGCAAAGGTTTTAAAATATATTAAACAATGGACAATTTTAAGAGACGGGCAGGCTGAGGATATTGTTCATCTTCAAAAACTCAAATCTCAAATGTAACTAATTAAAGAATTAAACTTAGGTCTGAATAGTGTTATCAGGCTTTTCATTATAATGGTGGCAGGTGCAGAAACGTTTCCAAGGGTCACTAATGCAGTGATGGTGTACACATGTCATAACTTTCACTAAGAAGGCTGACAGGGAAACCTAATGAACTATACCCAAGTCTTGATCATTGAATAATTAATTGCACCTGTATTTAATGAGTCATTTTGCATAATATTGTGGTAAGGAAGTCCTCGTGTTTGATTTTTCCCCCTAAACAAGTCGGTGTATTCTATCAGCAATAACCTATATGCAGAAGATCATAACATTTGTCTGTTCATATTTATCTACCTCTGCAACAAGGTTGTCCTATTAGAAAAGATTACCAAATGTACGAAAAGATTAAACCAATCAAGTTATATAAGTGCATATTATGCCAACCACAAACACCTTGATAGGAAATCAAGTGGAATGAGGAATCCTCTCTTTGAAGCTAGCTATACTACCCCAGTCTTAATCAACCAGCCCACTATGGACAGCTGCTGTCATGTCTCAGCCTCCTCATCAGAATGACACCTCAGTAGGTAGCCCTCAGTCCCAGAAAATGCATTCTAAAACATTCCACTTAGCTTCCTCTCTGGCCAGAATCCTTCATAAGCAGCCCTTTACAAAATCATTGATTGCCAGCTCTAATTGTACTCAAGTGAGATAAGGAACACTCCCCATGAAGCTAGCTTCAACTCACTTAAAGACCCCATAAATCATTTCATCCCATTCAATATGGGATTTAGACATCCATGCTACCCTAGTATTAATCACACTCCATGTAAATCATTCCCAAAAGAGTGATGGACCACAAGGTCCATGAAAATGAACAAAACAAACAAAAGTTATATCCAACAGGAATCATTGCATATTTCTATTTGAAGCAATGACTTACAGACAACCATGCTAGACTACCATCCTGCATTCAAAATTGTCTTGTACACAACTCCATTAAATCCTTAACTCTAGGCTTCTTGTGGTAAGTCCACTATTCGCATACCCAGTTTATCAACACCAAACAACAAAAGTCGATGTTAATATGACATTTACTGTGAATCAACAAGAAGTAAAAGAGAAAAATCATGGTCAGCCAAGAAAAACATCACAAGTTAGTTTAGACTTGCCACTAGCACATCACATGAACAAATGAGCATAAGTATGTTTGGTTGCACATGCGAACGTGCACCCATAAAGATTGGCTTAACAATATGACAAATACCTGGCAACTCCCTTCAAGCCGCTAGAAAAATAGGGTATAGCTTCAACAGCATTTGCAGCAATTATGGCTACAGAATCAGATGGAGTGACAAAAAACCTAACACAAAATATAAATGTTTAAATTGCAAGCTTAAAGATTGATAAGATTCAAATTTGTAGTAACTATGGGCTTTTAATACCTTTTACCAAGTATCATGTTACGGTCTGCATCACCATCAGCAGCAGCACCAAATTCTGGTGGTTCATCTTGCGGTTCTGATTTGCTCAATCCCATGCGAGCAACCAATTCCTTTGCATAAGTCAAATTGGGATCTGGGTGCCCTCCACCAAAGTCTTCCTGCACTCAAGAAAGTCATCCACTAACAAAAAGTAAATCATCACCTGCATTAACAGAGTTACAGGTGATTCTTCGAAAAGGAGCAAGAAAAGAGGACCTTTGGTGTACAGTTGAGTAGAGAGCTTTCTTGTGCCCCAAGCTCTTCCACAAATATGCGCTTTGCATAAGCTCCAGCAACTCCATGCAGTGCATCATAACTTCACAAAAGTTGAAAAAGACTTAAGACGGTCAGGAGGAGGAAAAGAAGAGAATATTTGAAATAACAGGGTAAACTAACAATAGACAAACAAAAAAATATACCAGAAAGTGAATTTCGGAGATGACAACAGTTTCCTGATAGACTCAAAATCAAAGATTGACCTGGAAATTGAAAGATAAATATAAAGGATTGAATCACTAAAAGCAAATACTACAAAATTAAGGTTTAGAATCCTTGATGTCTCATCGAGATTATCACTTGTAAGAACAACTGACTCATTAATGACTCCAACAATCTGGCATTCCATAAATGAAAAGTGCAAGAGACATGTTGAAAGGAAAAAAGCTTAATAGATTTAAGGTACTATTCTCCAATCAAATTAAGGCCAATAGATATTTTTATGCATCACTCGCCATGAGACTAACTTTTGTTGTTAACACATTTTAAATTTAAAATCCACTTGTTCTAATATGATTGGAAAAATTACCTTAAGCGTAGAAGCTTAAATACATTAGTTTTATTTTATCCATATTAAAATCAAATATTATTGTGAATAACTGATTTTCCAGAAATCAAATATTATTGTGAATAACTGATTTTCCAGAAATTATATCTTTTAAAATGTACAGTTTTTCCAGGTTACACCCCATTTTGACAGAATATACTGTAGTACATAACAAATCCACTTTTATGAAAATCTACCTTATTAATGCCACATGCTGATAATGTTAATCCAGTAAAGAAATCTTACTTCATCAACTTTACATAATCACTTGCTGAATCAAAAACCTCAACATCAAATGGTCCTTCGGGGCCAGTAAAGTATGTAACACCTAATGTGGTTATATCCACCTGAGCAAAACAATGGTGAATTAGAAACAAGGTTTTCCGAGAAGAAACACAAAAAAGTCTTGATTAAAAACAGAAAGAGAAAATAAAGAAGACAAAGGAAGGGGGCATTTAAAGCGAAGTAAGGTTGGAAAGTATTACATCAGGCAGATCTTCAGCAATGAAGTACTCCTTAATTGTTGTTGTGTTCTCATAGATCTTGTTAGTAATTCCCTCTGGAGCTGGTCCACCGTTTTCCATGTTATATTTAATCCCAAAATCCTGCGTTGAGGAAACCAAGCAATGACAGCAAAAATCATTCAGACTTAATGTTATCCTTAACATGGAAGTCTTGCTTGCCAGTCACAATGTTATCAAGACAAATCATTAAAAGTTAATATGACAAAAAAGGAAAGTCTCCACTATAAAAGAGAGTTCCATGTCTCACACAGACAGCCATCATCGGGCTCACTCCTGCATCTTCAGGGTTAGCAAGAAATTATAACCATACTTCCATGTACTCAATGATATGTATAAAGTGTAATTAATTAAAGATTGAGTAGTTATATTAGGTACTTGTATGTGAAAGGTAGTTAGGTAGTTGTAATGAAATAGCCATTAGAGGCAAGGGGTAGGAGCCTATACTTTGTGAGACTAGGTATTAGTTTTATCACTTATCACGTTATGGCCCAACACAAGAAGGATAAAGAATCTGTGGCTTTTGCCATGTAATTTCATCAATTGTCACTGATTAACTCACCTAAAAGGAAACACTTTCCAACCAACAGTAATAGAATCCAGTAGGGAAAATTAAGACAAATAAAAATTAGTCTCCAAAGGAGAAATTAACATGTCCTATTGCCCTACGCATATACATGTTCACACAATGATTCTTGAAACAATTGGATTGCAACCTAGATATGAAAAATAAGATGCCAAACTACCCGCACAGTATCAACCCTTCAGTTCACTAATAAGCAACCTCCCCACATTGGGCCACCAAACCAGAAATTATCATAGCCATTAATCCAAACTTCATTGCTCATACTTGACTAAGTTTAAGATGAGGGTATTCACCTCATGAGGACCACCAGGATTATGACTTGCAGTCAGAATAAATGCACCTGTTGCTCTGGATCCCTGGTGCAAGAATTTAACACAGATGCATCATTTCCATTGATCCAGACAAAAAGATCATTACTTGTATTGTCATCAATAAAATCAATGATTTGACAGCTTGAGTGATAAGCATAGCAAATTGAAGAAATAAATAACTTACATCAGCCCCCACTCTTTCACGTATCACAGCAGATACAGCAGGAGTTGAAAGCAATCCGTTTTGGCCAATCCAAATACGTCTTACTCCATTTGCTGCTGCCATTTTGGTGATAATCTGCAAATTATTTATTTAAAAAAAAAAAAAAAAAAAAAAACCCTTTAAATATATATATATATATTTCATGATATTTACACTATGAGGACATATTCTATGTTTAGAGAGAACCATATACCCTTTTCCATTAGATTAATAGGATTAATGATGAAGAGGCAGAGCCATATACTCAGCAAAACATCAAAACATGATAGGACTACATTCTCCTGAACAGAAAAATTCATTTCTGACCTACCATTAAATATCACTGCGTAACCAACAAGAAGTTCAGACCTGAAGCAACAATCTCCAATCTAATGGTACTAGAAAAGTATAATGTAAAGTCCTTCCTTTCACAGGTTGAAATTCTAGAAGTAAGAAAAGGTATACTAGGCTCTATATCTCTATTACCTCATTTTCTTAACCAAATTTCTTCCCCACTATAAATTAAATAGACCAATTAATTTCAAGACCAAGAATTTAAACTCTGCAAACCGTGATAAGTGAATGGAATAGTTTAATTGACAGTTTAGGTTGCACAGTTCTATGCAATGCTATCCAATCCTAAGCCAAAGCAGCTCGTCAACAAATTGAGTTTTTTTTTTTTAAAAAAAAAAAACACACACACACACACACACAATGGCCCCAAAAGAATCCAACATAAGAATTTCCAAGTACCAAGATATGGCATTAATGTATGAGGTTAATGCCACCCAGTTCATGTATGTCGGGTGCATGTGTAGGAAAGAAAGTTAATAGTTAAAACGCACCTGAATTGCATCCCTTGAAAAATAGCGACCATCCCCTGATACAACTAGTGTAGCACCTGTATGCATAATGGTTATAGTTTATGATAGACTGCCACATGCAACATACTTCATGAAAAGGAGACAAGTGAAAAGACAGATTTTAAAACGAAACATTTGTAAGATGGGTAAACCGCTCAAGAAGCATTCCCATGCTTTGAAACATTGTAAAGTTGAAAACTTATTTAGGATACTCACCAAAAATAACCCTAGAGGATAAAATAGATAGAAACTGACCTCTAACTTTTTCTGAGGTCAGAGCATTGAATGATGACTGAACAAAATTGTGCAGGTAATTTGGCTGAATGAATACTTTCACCTGAAATGATCCATCCAATCTATACATTCGATAGAAAAAGGAAAAAGCAACAGAACATACACAACTTTTAATGTGAAAGTGCTTCAGCAACAACAAAATCTATCCAAACTCTAATTATCCTGTCTGTCAGTCCCAAGCAATCAATGCAAATCACAATAATTAATCTTTTTCAGCATAAATCCATCACATGGAATCTGTAACTTTGGAGAAGGAATCTACAGCACATCCACAAGAGCGAAAAGCCCGAGCACAATTTATCAATAAGTTGTTTTGTTCATAATTTATAAATAATTTGCTTCTTCATATATTTTATCTAATATATTGATATCAGTATATGGATGCCTAGCACAGTCATCCATTTCTTCCATATAAATTGGAGTGATCCCATGCAAGCACTAAAATTCATTACTCTCTTCAATTGCTTTATTTAACTCTGTTTATCCGAATAAAAGTTGTGCAAAAAATGCAGCATTCTTATGGCATAGTAGATCCCCAGCTAACTCCTTCCTTTATCACGATTCACAGCAGTTAAATTTTTCAAGATAACATACAAGCATTCAGTTATCAATAAAATCAAAAAGATCGGATACAGATCAAATTCATAATGTCTCGTTTCTAGGTAGGATCTAGTAATTCAAACCTCAGAAACGAAAATTCAGAGAGAAAGAGATTCAGATCCATCAAAGAATGAAAATTCAATAATAAAATCACGGAAATGAACGAACAAATGATCATTCAACGAAAACAGATGAAGTTGAAAATTATGGATCAGACATGGCACAGATAATGGACAAAAAGGAGAAGAACCAGACCTTCTTACGGAGACCAGAAGTTCCAGGCTTCTGGCCATCAAAAGGCGTGGTTTCTACTCGCGAAACCTTGAATACCACCATTTCTAGCTCCAGAACAACGTGAAATTCAGATACTAAAAATGCAGAGTAACAAATATAGAGAGAGAAATCAAATAGTGAGAGAAGGAGAAAGAAAAAGAGAGCGAAGCGAACGAGAAGAGGGATGTACCTAAGCAGGGCCTCCGGTAATTTCAGTGAGCACAGAGAGCAGAAACAGAGTGAGCTTCACGAGAGACTATTGGAACGTGTTTCGGTCTGAACGAAGTGATCATATTTATTATTTAATCGAGCGGCTTCATTATCAATTTTTCTTTTTCTTTTTTTCTTTTTTGGCAACAACTTCATTTTTCATTTTGAGTAAATTATTTTTCAAGCTTTCTCTTTTTTTTTTATATTCTTTCTTTCTGATTAAAAAAAAAATCCCTTCTTAAATTTTAGTGCTTGAGCATTTCTTTTGCGTAATAGCTTTGAATATGATCAGATTTATGCATGTGGATAAAGTATACATATATGTGTGTATGAATGAAGAAAAGATTGTGTCATGAGTTTAGAAAATATTTTAGTTTTATCATAATTTTTGATCAACTTTATGTTATATTTGTTATCCAGAATATTTAGTAAGCTTTTCAAGAAATAATATAATTACCATAAAAATCTTATATAATAAGTGATTTGGGTTGAACGAAAAGTGTTTTGTATTATTTTATACAATTTAGGCAGATATTAATCATTTTATATAGTTATATTACAAGAAATAGTAGAGTAACATGCATCTGCTCACTTTTTTTTTTTTTTTTTTTTTTTTTTGCTACAGATGCGGGGAGGGGGAATCGAACCATCAACCTGGGGGAGATATTAAACATCTCAAATACCACCGCGATTGCCACTCGCACCGCGAGGAACCGTGGTTCTGCTCACTTATTTTTGTGATTACTTGCATTGTTACTTGCTAAATAAATACTGTTATCTAAGAAGCCTAATTGACTATCCTAAATATCTAGATATAGTTGCATAATTTAAAAGAGATTATAGAAGTTAAATAAATAACTTAATTGTAATATATATGGTATATTATTAAATTATATATTATGTTATAAATTATGCAAATTAGGTTGAAAGAAAAATGATAAATATAAATACTCTAAAGTAATTTATTTTTTAAAACTTTAAAAAGAAAAAGAAAAAAAAAAAGTCCACCACATTTTATATTAAGGTATATCTTTAACTGATGCGACTTTGGCCTAGCAAGGCATGGACTTACACGTGGCTGGTGGCCTAGCGTACCGATCTGGGCATAAAGTTTATTCCTTCCATAGCTTTTGTGTCTTAGATGATATATTGCGATATATTATAATCTAATTTTAATCATATAAAAAATTGAAGAAAAATATATCATAACCAAATGGCGCGTAATTAAGCTGTCTTTACCGCAATAATAATTTTGTTTTTGGCCATCTTCGTTCCCACTATACCCTTAAAAGAATTGAATAATTTCATCTTCAATACAAACAAACACACATGAAGACATGCATGCGTGTTAGATGCTTTCCTTTTCTAGATGAAGCAACCCATTTATTTTAGGAAAAATCCTTTTAAAGCCCAGGGGACCCAACAAAAAATATCAAGAAAATCCTACAGAAAATTCAAATGTCAAAAAAGTCTAATTAACAACTCCTTCAATAAGAGATTTACAACTTCATCTGTGGATTTAAACAACTTTTTGGGATCTTTTTAATATCAGAATTTTCTAAGATTTTTTAATATTTTTTTGGTCCCAAATTAAAGGGATTTTCCCTTTATTTTATGGCATTTAGACAAAGGCTTGAAATGACAACTGACACAAACTCTTTTTTGATGAACAATCCTTATCAATTTACCCATCTTTTTTATAAATAAAAAAAATAGTATTTAGAAAGATGCAAGTAGGGAGAACTATAATGAGAGAGGGAAGAATTAGGCATAAACGTATGAATATTAGTAACAGAATCTGATGAATGCATTTAGGACCATATAGAACCTCTTAGAGCCTCATCCAAATAATAGGGTCTGATTCAGCATTGAAGGCAATTGGCAGGTACTCGTTCAACTTGTCTACAATGCCAGTGAAAAAATTCATAAATCCAGGCAGTAATTTGTGTTAATATCATTGTTGTTTCTTACAATATGTTGGAATTTTGGTTTAAATCCATTTGGTTTCTATAATTTTATAAGACTTAGTTTGAAATTAAATATAAGGACTAAAATCAAAATTTGTGAAAACAATAGAGACCACTAATTAAGGATCAATGGTATTAACCCTATCTATTTCTATAAAAGGTGATCATGAATTCATTTTTGGAGACTAATATATTTGAATGCTGCTCAATTTAGACTTCAAGGTATATTTTCCTAATGCGAATGAAATTCTTTTCATGACGGAATATGAAATGAAAATGAAGAGATTGAGATGAGCTTTTATTGCCATTCAAAGATATACTAAAGGGAGCAAAGTCTCAGTGACTACAAGAAACAATTGTTTCAAGCTAAGTATATATGAATATGACCCAAAAACATCATCCAAGTCGTATATCCATGAATTTCATTCCTGTGGCTTTCTCTATTGCTCATGTAATACAAAAAATGGATTCAATTGATTGATTATTGCAAGGGAACACAAACAAAACAAAATTTTACAGCCATTCAGCTCAGTTCATCCCTTCCCACCAATGATGACCTAGCTAGGGGCAAAAAAAGAATATAACATTTACATAACTTTTTACAAAATGAATGACAATAAGAGAAAACGAGCCTAATTAACCCTCGTCAATAACACGTTTACCCCGCCGGTCTAATTCTCTGGAAGCTGAGGTGCTTGCTGTTGCAGCTGTGGCAGCCGTGGTCGCCGTTGCGGTTGACCTACTGTCGTAGATATTGCTTGAAGTACCAGTATGTGAACTAGATCCAGTAGAACTACTATCAACTGTGGAAGACAATGTATAGGGATTATGAGGTTTTCGGTATCTTGATGAACCCGGCACACCGGGTCTCATCGGTTCTTCCAAGTGGCCCGGCTTTTTTGACAACACCAACACCACCCGGTGCATGGTGGGGCGGAGGCTTGGGTCGCCTTGAATGCATAGCAGGCCTAGTTGAATGCACATTGCTACTTGTGCAAGCACTGCAGAAGCAGCTATTGCACTGTCCATGATTTCTAAGCTCCGTCCTTTTTTGTAAAGCTTGTATGCCTGTGATAGCCAATAACAAAATTCACCACAAAGCATTTTCTGGCAATATTTCATATCTAAGCCTAACATGCTTTAACTTTTTTATGAACTAAGAACAGGTTCAAATCTTACCCAGTCGATGAGGTTCTGTGCATCCACATCCAAGTTAAATGATAAGTTTCGTTGACCACTAATGATCTCCAAAATCAGGACTCCAAAACTAAATACATCTGCTTTCACCGATAAATGCCCATACATTATATATTCTGGAGCCATGTATCCACTGTTAAATTGATAAGTTTTGTTACATAGAGAAATAAACCCTCAAAAATATCTGATCAACCTCAACACAATATTATATTTTATATGCGCGCACACAACCAAAACTTGGAGAACCTGCAGTTCAGTTATATATATCTTAAGCCACATTTTGATTGAATAAAAAAATGACTTGAAACAAGTTTTAAGACATGGTTCATTCTCAATATTCATTTCTACGTACTGTTGGGTTTAGATTCTCTTCTCTAAGATAATAAGTTGGGTTTAGATTCTCTTCTCTAAGATAATAAGTAAATATAAAGTGTAGTATTACAAATGATGAGGTAATTGAAGTCTAGAAGTTAAAAAGCAGATATACATACTTGGTCCCAGCCACACGAGTTTTGACGTGGGTTTCATCTTCAGGGTAGAGACGAGCCATGCCAAAATCTGCAATCTTAGGGTTCCATTTATCGTCAAGCAGAACATTGCTGGCTTTTATGTCTCTGTGAATTATGCTCTCGTGTGCATCTTCATGAAGATAAAGCAACCCTCTAGCAATTCCTGTTATTATTCCAAACCTCTTTTGCCAGTCAAGTTCTTTTCTCCTATCCGATTCTGCATTCATGCATCCATTTTTATATACTAATCACACTCCATTCCAAAAAGATTAACTAGCTAATTACTTGTACATTATACAATTATTTATGCAAAGTTTGTGATGTATACATAATTATTCTTATATCATTATATTTAACATTTTACGTATCAGCCATAACTCCTTTTTTACAAAAATGAAAAATGCACTCATCTGTTGGTTTAGGTTCCTTCAATTGAGGAATATTAACCAGCGGATCATGATTTAATGGTGTCGAACAGAGAGCTACAGATTTATTTAGAAAAAAAAATAGATAAAGGTCTTTAATCCAACACCATTAAATCATCATCTGATGGTTAATATTATTCAATTGAGAGATCCAAATCCCTTCAATATAGCCCCTAAAGACCCTCATTATAATTAGAAGCAAGGGCTTAGTACATATACCAGATTAACAAATAAAACAAAAGATATATTTAACTCTTTTTCTTTGTGCAAAGTATCTATTTTTCCTATATATTAATCTCTCCAAAACATATCAGCAGTAAATAACCGGGGGTAAAAGACTCATGACATAACTATAAGAACTGGGTTTCTAAATCTTCAATGAGGAATCTCAAAATACATAAGAGTGCAATTTATTAAAAAAAAAAAAAAAAAAAAAAAAAATCCGTTTTTTTTTGGTGACACATATCATTCATATGCTTTAATTTTGGTTACTCTGAAAGGAGGGAATTGGTGGAGAATCTTGTTGAAGTATAAAAGGCTACGTGATGGATTGGCTAAGATGGGTCAAAAGTTTGCGTTTGATTTTAGGAATATAAAATCAGATGCAACGCATGGCGTTAATATATGGACGAAAAGTCAAGGTCTTAAGTGCAGTCACCTTCAGAGAGGATAAGCTCAAAACAAATTTATTTTTCAAGTCTCCGGAGTTGGTGACATAAATATATTAATTAATACTGAGGTTGGAAATTGGAACAAGAAAAATAGAGAATTCACACCATTCTGCAAATATATAAATCCCCATCTTTTCGGTTCTGTGCATGAATCACCAATCCACCCTTTATAAAAGAAGAAAAGTGGCTTCGTCATGATAAGCCCCATACGGAAGCTCCATATTCAAACCTGGAAATCTTCTCTCTCTCTTTTTTATGAAAAATACCACAGTCTATATATAATTCATTTCTAACTAATTTACATGTGCCCATAAAAATAGTTACAAGCATTAAATTTGGTAAAAAATTAAGTAATTTGCAAAAATTACCCCTATTAAATTATTAACTACACTAATTTTCAACATCATATTAATTTTCAACCCTTATTAAATATCGTAGGCAGTGGAATAGTAGTATTGTATTTTTCAAATACTAATTATTATCAATTACTGTTTTATATTTAATTCAGATTCGTTATAGAGAAAGATGTGAACAAGATTAAAGGAAGAGGAGGACTTACTGAAGAGGATTTTGTCCAGGCTCTCATGAGGAACATACTCGTACACAAGAAGCTTCTCGGAACCATACACACAGTAGCCCAACAGATTCACAACATTGCGGTGCTGCACACGCGCCAACAATTTTGCCTCATTGACGAACTCCTTCTTTCCTTGGTTTGATCTGATTGATAGCTTCTTTACTGCTATCTCTCTTCCATCTTCAAGCTTCCCCTGCAGATTAAACAAGAAGGAACGTAAATCTCAAATTTGGGGTTAACAATCCCAATGAAGATCTCACAATTAGTCAAACCTTAAGTTGAATAATTGTTTTTATATCTGTTTCGAGATTTTCAATTGTCAATAGAAAAAAATTTTAGTTACTTAATTAGTTTTAGGATTACCCAATTGAAGAATGAGTGAATGAACTTTTCGCAGCTCAATTCTCCTTCCTCTGCAACATTTTCCAGCAACCAAACACAATAATTAATCAAAATTTCTCACAGATCTTGCCTTGTAAACTGGTCCGAATCCTCCCTCGCCTAGCTTGTGATGAAGATTGAAATTCTTCGTCGCCGAAACTAATGTTTCGTAGGAAAACACCTTCTGCTCCTTGGCGGCAATCCTGCGAACGTCGTCTTCGTTCTGTCTCTCTGTCATCGCCCATTAAATAGACTGAGAGAAGAGAAGAGAAGAAAAGAAAAGAGAGGGAAAACATGAACTGGATTTTGCTCTTTACCTCTGCTTGAACCGAATTTGAGATGCTTCATAACACTTTGAAGAAAACTTTTGGATCTGTTCATAGTTTTCTCTCGCACGATGCCTCAGAAAACTAGCCCATGAAGTAGAAACAGAGAATCAGTTGAAGAAGACTATTTGATGATCGTGTGATTCCACCAAAACTGGTTTACTGCATCATTGAGAAACACCCAACGGTTTTAAAAGCCCTTATCCGCAGATCAGGAGGAAACTCCTCTCATAAGAACCAATCTCCAAAAATCTAATTCAAACGTGCATTTATAGGAAAATGAGGAATAAAGCGGCGATTTGAGAAGATGGGGAAGAAGAAGAAGAAGGAAGAAGCACGGAATACGAAGTTCGTTCCGTACAGCTCCCAAAAAGCCGTTCACACTTGTTCACCAAATAAACCGAAATTTCGAGCGCGTTGCTAACCACGCCAGCTTGACTTTCTTTCGCGGGTTACTTGTTTTTATTTGAAGGCAATGATAATAAGCTTTACGTGTTCTTCAAGATCATAATTAGATATTTGAAATTGAAGATAATTCAGTATTAATTAACCATGCGAAATTTTATATTAGATTTTGGCTTTTATTATTAATTATATTTGGATGAATGGAAGAATGAGAAGAATATATGGGAAAGAATATTCCGTGAAGGAAAACATTCAAAAAAAATAATTTATGTTTTTGAGACTTTTCTACGTTGCTCCTTATTTTTTTTTTCACAGCCAAATATTTGGTAAATATAAAGTTGTGAGTTGGAACCCTCTATAAAATATAATGATTATGTGAGTTATGACAACAACAAAATTAAAGACTCCGTTTGATTAATGCAAACAATGTCCTTTTCCAGCATTTGATTATGTGAGTTTTGGATTCATTATTAATTATAGGGTTAACGCATGAGTTAACGAACTATTACTTGAGGAACATCGACATAAAAAACAATCGATCGTACCAAATTGGCCAATTTAACTATTAAAAAGTGAAAAAAAAAAAAAAAAAAAGACCAAATAACTATTTAAAAAAAACAACTATCACAATTACATTAAAATATGAGCCATTGGTGTAGGACGGTGGCAGAGACGCTAGAGAAAAGAGTGATTAAGCCTTCTTGTTGGATAAGGCAAACATCAACAGAGATGGGACCCATGCGAGCAAGCGCTATGGCAGCGACGGTTGTTGCTTGTGGCATCGGAGGGATGCAACCAGGGTGCAAGGTGTGTGCCGGTCGAAAGCTGTGGACTGCTAAATGAGTTCAAGAGGGTGAGTGGAACACCAAAGAACAATGGAAGCTTTAGAGCACGACGTCGCCGACACCGTAATCAATAGAAGACGGAGACACCAAGACGAACGGGTAATAGTTCGTTGGTGAATGCATGTACCAAATTGTGTTTTTTTTTTTTTTTTCACTTTTTAATAGTTCGTTGACCAATTTAGTACCCTCAATTTTTTTTTATGTCAAATCTTTCATCGGGTAATAGTTCGTTGATAAATCTGCACCTTAATCCTTAATTATAAAGCTATGTCTAGGTGGATGGAAATGTGTGAGGGAAAATATGAAAGAGGGAATAATGTGAAGTAAAAACTCAGAAAAAAAAAAAAAAAATTTTAAAAAATTATACTACCTTTAGTTTTAATTATAAGATATATTTTGAAGAAATTAAAGATAAAGATTAAATTAGTTAATTTTTCTAAGATACCCTTTCATACATTTTGCACTACAATCGCCTTAGCAAACAAGTAGGAGCCGAAAGCTGCAGGAGATATTCATGATCAGCTTTCACACTCTTATGGCCTCCGAGTCCAGACTCGGGAGCAAGACAAGGAGCAACGTAATCGCTGGCGTTTTCCCAAAGAATCCAGAGGCGCCACACAAAAATTTATAATAATAATAATAATAAATCTAAGATGTAGCTATAATTAATGTATCAATTCAGAACTAGCAATATTAAAATTGTTTTTTTATATTGCCCGCTTCGATTAAATTAACCTTACGGCTTTTTAATGTTCAACAGAGAATTTGAATAAAAAAGAAAGTTGAATATCTCACTTAATAGAATATAAACGCATTATTAAATTAATTATTGTGGAGGAAGTTTTATGAGTGAGATAGGAAAAATATGATAAAAATGACTCAATATTTTATTAAAAAAACAGTACAATTAAGGTGTATATAGCATTAATGACTTGCAAGCATTATTATTTTATAGAATATGAGATCATTATTAAATTATTATTGTATTTAATTATTATTGAGAAAATATCAATAGGAGTATTTTAGGAAGAAATTAGGAAAAAAAAATTAGAATACTATCTATAATTAGGACTAAAACTAATTCCAAAATATTATCATATAATTAGGACTAGAAGAAGTATTATTTTTAGGAGTTTTCCCCTTAATTTTCTTCACAAAATATCGGATAAATGTGTGGTTGTGACTTGTGAGTTGGACTCCACGAGGGATAACAAGTGCAAGAGTTATGAAACAAAATTCAAACTTAAGGTTTGACAAATTGTGAAATCTTTATTCAGATTTTAAAACCCTCTGTGTTTCAACACAAAAAAGTGAGTGGTCAAAAGTTTAAAGAGGCCCAGAAAGAATCCCCTTAATCAAATAAAATGGAAACATTAGGTTTTAAAAACAAAACCCAATTGTATTAATGAAAAACCGTTCTTGCAAAACTGAGTTTGAATTCATATAAGTGGTTCGTATTTGCCTTTAGGTAAAAAATAAATAAATAAATAAATCATCCTATTTGCATAATAAGGACCACTATTGGCTTCAAATAAGTCTCAAGTTTGCCTAACCAGAAGGGAACTGCCCAGCTCCACAATTTCTTTTCCATTGACTTAACAAGCAAATTGTCAAATAAGAATACTTGTCTGTGGGAATAAAGTATCTTTATCTTTTCGAATGAATACAAAGAAAAGAGTAGATTATACTAGTATACTTTGAGATACATACAACGTGTCCATGTATAACCATATCATTCTACTATTATTAATTAATTATAGTTGCACTTTCATATTCAAATAGAAGGCTTATAAAATATACATATATGCACGTGTTTATTAGTGAAATTTAGTCTTGTATTGACCAAAAAAAAAAAAGATTAGTCTTGTATTGGTGGGAATAATTATTGGGTCTCCAGTCTTAGGTTGTAAGGCACCTGAAGGAGGAGCTTTGTGGTCAATTTTATGAGCCGCCACACTGATTTTTTTATTTCAAATTTTCTCCCTTATCTTATTCAACTTAGATGTAGAGAAGTATGACCCTAAGAAACTTTCAAAAGGAGAGATGCCGACACACTCACTTTACTAAAAGTTTATTCAATATCTTATACATTCCCGAGGTGTAAAACTACTCATAAGTTTGTGAAATTTGTGTAAAGACTAAAAGATGACAGAATTGGTAAAAGAGGCTTACGTCTGTTTATCAACATTTGAAAATACGACAATACCCCAAGCACACAAAAAAAAAATAATAATAATAACCCTCTTCCTCACCCCTCCTTCATCATCCCTCTTGGTTATTTTTTTCTCATTATCTCTTATTTTTCTATTTGGATTATTTGATTGGAAAGATGAAAAAAGAGTTAAAGTAGCATTCAGGTTAATTGAAAGAACATGATCTAAAGATTATGAGGGAAGATGCCCTCCCTCATCCTCTTCACTTCTAGAAATTCATCTCTCTAAGTCCGATCAGTTTGATCAAACCATATTGGAAACTTTTAGATGAGAACACTTATAAAGCTTTGGTCCTTAGAGTGTGTTTGATTTGAGGGTAAGGGAGAGAAGGATATTTAAACTTAGTGTGTTTGGTTTGAGGGGAGGAGAGAGGAGGGAATGAATCCTTAGGGAGGATATAGACCAAATTCTTATTAATGAAAAGAATATTCCTTTTTATTGAAAATATATTTTTAAAATGTTAAAAATTTTCTATGGACTATTAAGTAAAAATGAAAAAAATTTCTCTCTTATTTCCTTTTCCTCCCTCTTCAAACCAAACAAGTTCTTAGAAATGGAAGTCAACGTCGTCCTCGTCCTCTTCCCCGATTGGGTCCAACGTCTCAGCAGAAATGGAAGCCCCCAGCCGGTAAGACTGTGTAGAGCATAAGAAGAGGAAGAATCCCATGACAGTGCAGACCCTATCACCACCGTTATTGATGTGAAAATTGAGAAAAACATTGTTTTATTCAGGATAAAGGAGCAAAAATATACATGTGCTTTATCCTCAGGAGCGTTCAGCATTATATATTTTTTTCGGGAGCAAAAATACACATGTGGTTACATTTTAGGAGCAAAAATCACACCACCGTTAAAATCCAACTTACCGATGCATTTGCAATAGAAAATGTCATATTTACAATAGCATTTAAACATCTGGATTTTGAATATAGAAAGGTCATTTACAACAACAACAAAAAAGGCTATATTTACAACAGGAAGTGCTGTATTTACAACAAAATTTAAAATCTAGCCATGTTTACAACACAAAATGCCATATTTACAACAACATTTAAACACTTGGATTTTGAACATAGAAAGGTCATTTACAATAGAAAAATGTTATATTTGCAACGGAAGTATTGTATTTACAACAAAATTTAAAATCCTGCCATTTAAATGAAAAAGCCATATTTACAACAGCTAGATTTTAACGGTGGTGTGACTTTTGCTCTTAAAATGTAACCACATGTGTATTTTGCTCCCAAAAAAAGCATATGATTTGGGTGCTCCCGAGGATAAAGCACATGTATATTTTTGCTCCTAAACCCTTTTATTTAATAAAAACTGAATATTTTGTAATAGTTTTAAAAATAGAATGGGGAAGAGAATGTAAGAGGGAATGCATGAGATTTTATTAGGGGCATTTTAGTACTTCTAATTTATATTTTTATATTTAGTCCTTCTAAATAATTACAATTTTTATGGTCATTCTCCATAAATATCTTTTCCTCTAGGTTCTTCATTCTAACTTTCCCTTTTTAAAATGGTTCAGGTCCCACCAATGGAGTAAGCCTTTTAACAGTTTATTTTTGCATGAGGGGTAATTTTGTACCTCTAGAAAGCATATGTGTTGGATGCTCTTCAGGTAAACTATCATAAATATTTTTGTACCTTTACTAAACTTTTACAATGATATTTCTTATATTCTTAATATAAGACATATTTCCTCCGGTCAATTTTATAAACAACTTCTATCCTTATTATGCAAAGTAGGCTAGCGTTTAAGATTAATTAAAGACAATAAAGGTGTCAAAAAGTCATGTTTTTTCAAATACACCCTATTTATGAAAAGAACATAGGAAAGAGAATAAGTAACAAATATAAAAGAATATAAGTATAAAGTATGAGAGATAATGTGTAATAGAACGTGAATTAGTAGTGTGCGAGAGATAATTAATATAAAGATGGGGGTAAGGGTCTTAAATCCCATGGAAGTTTTCGTTCAGAAGCATTGGTAAGACGGAAGTTTTTTTTTTGGACCAAAAATGCCATGGAAGTTCACAAAACATCGCAATTTTGCCCCTCTGTTAATTTTGACTGTTAAGTTTAACTGAGTGCATACGTGGCATGCCACCTCATCAATCAAAAGAGTTAAGTATCATTTTTGCCCTGGAAGTTTTCATTAAGGAGCAATTTTGCCCTGAAAGTTTTCACTAAGGAGGAATTTTACCCTAGAAGTTTACAAAACGTAGCAATTTTGCCCTTCTGTCCCCTAATATTAAATTTGACTATTAAATCAGTTAAAGACCACACATGTCATGCCTTGAAAGGTCGAACTTGGAGTCAGAGAAGGAGATCATTAAGATGTTGAGCTCAAGGCGGCTAGAATTTGTAAAGTCGAACTGGTCAAAAAGACTGAAAGATCTGTCGCAAAACCCAAAGGAAGCATCACTTATGATCTAAGCAAATGATCATCTATATAAACGTAAATATTATCACTATTGATTTGTTTTACGTAACCAATTTTTGGAACAATTCATTTCTCGTGTTGTGTTTCATTTGCTTAGATCATAAGTGATGCTTCCTCTAGGTTTTGCGATAAACCTTTCAGTCCCTTTGACCAATTCGGCTTCACAAATTATGGCCGCCTTGAGCTCAAGATCTCAAGAATCTTCTTCTCTGACTCCAAGTTTGACCTTTTCCAAGCATGACATGTGTGGTCTTTGACTGATTTAATAGTCAAATTTAATATTAGGAGACAGAAGGACAAAATTGCTACGTTTTGTAAACTTTCTGGGCAAAATTGCTCCTTAGTGAAAACTTCCGGGGAAAAATTGCTCCTCAGTGAAAACTTCCCGAGGCAAAAATGATACTTTTTATTGATGAGGTAGCATGCCACGTGTGCACTCAGTTAAACTTAACGGTCAAAATTAACGGAGGGGCAAAATCGCTACGTTTTGTGAACTTCCGTGGCATTTTTGGTCCCCAAAAAACTTCCGTCTTACCAGTCTTCTCTGAGCTTAAAAACTTCCATGGATGTTAAGACCCTTATCCCTATAAAGATGTGTACTTGATAAGGCAAAATAGGAAAAAGCAATTTAAAATTGAGACTTAAGGAGAAAGTTGCTTATAAAAACGACTAACCCCAAAAAGAGAGAAAGTTACTTATAAGACAAAATCGCAGGAAGTATTTATTGGTTAATTGGGACTTATAATAAGAATCGATATTTTTCTTGAAAAGAACTTACAAATCGGACTAGAGTAGTAATAAATCACTTATACTACATTCTCACATATCAAAAAATGCATTAAATTCATAGAATTTTCTACATTTGTCTTTATTAAATTTTTTATCTCTCTCTATTTTACAAATGATTTTTACACCTCTCTCTCATTTTTCACTCTTTCCCATAAAAATTAAATAGAGTAAAATTGATTTTAAAAAATTATTGATTATCCCATAAGTGACTTATATTTAGACATAAAGTGGTAACCTTTTAATGCATAATACTCTCTCTAGTCCTATTTACAAGACCTTAGTAATCAAATTACGCAGTTTGGAAAAACAGTTAAAATTAGTTAAAAATAATAAATATGTCCTGAAATAGAATTTTATTTTCAAGTATGCCATCATTTATAAAGGATAAATAAGAGAGAGAAATATAATAAATATAAGGACGCTACCTTTTAATAATGCAATATCAATAATTAATGAGGAGTAAAAAAAAAGGTCATTAAAAGCGTGGAACTTTTGTCAACCTCTTATAAAGAGAATCAAGCCAACTCAAACTTTGAGCTCTTATGAAAATGAGGGGAGGGAGTAACTAATATCTCATTTATCCCTAAATATAAGCTTTAAACTTGAGAATATTGCGTCTTTAATTCAATTTTGTCTCAACAATTATTAAATCTTTTTGCAATTTTACCCTCATTAATTGTATAGACTTATCGCATACTTTATTTCTAGTATGTGTGTATGAATTGCATTTATTGAGGTGCATGATAATCTATATTTACGAGGGACTGCATAGTTTAAAAAAAATTACTGACACATTTATTTATTTTAACTACTTTTTCAAAAAAGGTATTTAAAATTTATATTTAGAGGCGGATGGACAATTTGGTTGACATTTTTTAACTATGATTTTGATTGATTTTAGGGAAAGGGACAAGTCAACTCCAGTCTTCTAATGGAAGCGATGGAAGCGAATCAAATTCATTGCATGAAAAAGGATTTGTAAATGCTTTTTTCCCCTCTCTGAAATTTGGTTGAAAGGGCCAAATGATAAAAAGAGCCAAGTCTAGAAGGTTTTTTCAATTTATGAAGTAAGATGAATAGTTTACATGACTTACCGTATTTGTTTTATTTTTTTTACACATAGTAGAATAGTTGTTTGATACTCCCTATCCATCATATAAGTTACTTTTAGAGTTTTTTTGTTAATAATTAAGTCATTTGCAAAGTAATTAATATTTATTTATTAATTTTATCCATATAGTTAATGCTTAAATATGATATTTTGTTTGTTTTTTTTAATTTCTCCTTCAAAATCTCATTTAAGGTGGGTAAAGCAGGAAAAAAATTTCAACTAATGTCATGTGCTAAATATCATTTTATCAATTATGAGGCATAAGTTGAAATTATTTGTATTGTGGATAAAAGGAAATACAGATTTTGCTTCATTTGTAATTCTGTAACTACTATTAATTCATAAATTAGATTCATCAATTTATGAAAGAAGTGATACAATTTAACTTGTAGAAGATATTATGACTTATAGTCATTTTTTTAATTACTAGAAAGGTATACTAATAAATTTACAATTTGAGTCAAAATCACTAAAGGACCTTAATCCTTATTTTGGTACCACTCTAATCCTTTTTATAAATCCAATTTGGAAAAAAAAAAAAAAAAAAAAAAGGTCCTTATTACAAGTTTACCTATATATATATATATAGTAATTAATGAAAATATTACAATTTTACCGCTATTAAATGTAATGAAAAAATGAGTTCATTCATGTTAGAAAGAAGAAGGTTCATTCATGTTAGAAAGCAAGAAAGTTGAGAGAGGATTGAGAGTATCATTCATAAATAAATGAAGATAAAATTGAAAAAATGCATCAAATTAGGATATATTTAACGAGTTAACTAATTTTCCTTAGTATGTGAGAATTATGTAAATTAGACTTATAAAAAGGACCAAGCATGATAATTCTTCTTACCCTGTTATAAGACATATATTAGAACTAATGACATGTTAAATAATTAAATTTGTTTGAAAATGAAATTTTTTCCTGTCAAATTTATCCATTTTTAAAATCATGAATTACATTTTGAAGAATGAAAAAAAAAATTGCATCAAATTTTAAATGTGAGAAACCTGAAAAATGTAATTAATATGATTTATAGTATTCGGGCACCTCAAAAATGTAATTAATATGATTTATAGTATTCAGGCAAAAAAAAAAAAAAAAATAAGTATGTTTTTTTTTTGGCCAAACATAAGAAGAAATTGAGCTTATTTATAAAATCAGATCAAATTCCAACAACATATCAAAATAAACTCTTACTATCTTTCCAATAAAATTAAATTAATAATTAACATGCTATATAGAAAATCTATACACTCTACCCAACACACACATACACAATCATCATCGTCCTTCACTCCCAAGAAGGGTGATCGTGGTGGACTCAACCCACAAAATTTTTGGGTTTATTACATGGACCCAAACCCAAGTAGAGAAAAAGGCAGACTTGATTTTGTTGTCCACCATAGTCATTAACACTAGACCATACAGGATTCTTCCCCTTCCCATCAGGTAACCTCCTTTGACATTTTTTGTTGGAAGTTGAGAAGCCTTATGATTGATTGATGCTATTCTCTTTCTAGCTGGACCATGTATTCATGTGCTTCTTCACTTGAATTGCATCTTCTGGATCATCTTCAACTTCACTATGCCTGCATCTGCATTTAACAACTTCTTTCCAAATCAGCAAAGTGCTGTCCTCAATGAGAACTAATGAATGTTTGATTAGAAGTTGGGAAAGTTTATTTTATTATTTAGTGGGTCATACGCTAACAACTTTGAGATTACAAGCGATATCGAACTCATGACTTCCCACTTATCGGGAAGTGTTCATGCCACGGAGTACAATGCCATTGACAAGTTGGAAAACCTTTTAAACTATGGTTTTCCTTTTTGGTCATGTTGAATGTAAAAACAAATATGTCATTAGTATGAGGAGAAAGTTCCATCACTAACAAATAATTTCTCATATTAGTTCTTTTAAATGTGATCATGTGAGCCTATAACATTATATGAAATTTGATAAATTAATTATCCTGTTCATAACTTATAAATAACGTAACTTGTCAGAAATTTTAATTTCAATATTAATTTTTCTATTTGATTCTTCGATAATTTGTTAGTAGATTTTGTTGGTATTAATACTCAAAAGCATGATTTTCTGTTCTAACTGGTTTCAACATTCTATAATCACTAAAATGAAACTATACAATCTTTGAAGAGAAGATGTTTAACATGATTTGAAAAGTAAAAAAACACTCTCTCTAACATTACATTAACCAATAAAAAAGGAAAAGAAAAAAACAGGGTTGAGCACAGAGCCTCACCTATTATCCTTGTGGCAAAAATGAGCAAAAAGAAAACTAGTTATACAGCAAGATCAGTCATGTTCTTAACTCTGAGATCCACATTCCTCAGATCATGAAGATACTGCAAAATCTCTTGAAGAAGGTACAACCCTTTATCCCCTTTCCTCATGGAACTAATACAGTGCTTTAGAAACTCTCTATCAGCCTCTAGTGCTTGTAATCTCTCATAAACATCATCCAATTCTTCTTCTAAATCACTATCTTCCATTATTGAAATTTTTTCCACAGACTCCAAACTCAAATCCAAATCCACCACCCCATTCTCTTCTTTTCCTATTATTGCATCTTCAAAAAGTGGAAGTAGCCCCTTGCCTTTTTGACTAATTTTCTTCCTCCCACCATTAATTTGATAATGACCATTTCCAAATCCATTCACATAATTGTAGTGTCCATTTCCATTCTCATGATTACAAACATTTTCTTCTTCATGATTCAGCATTACAAGCTTCTTTTCCAGAACCTTGAGCTGTTCTAGAATTGACAACCTCTCTTCCTCAAAGTTTGCTAGAGATTCCTCCAAGTAGAGCACAGCATCAACCGGCGTGTTTGTGTTTGTGTTCTGTTCGCCGCAGAATCCATTCTCTTTCTTTGCTTCTTGATTCAAATCTACAGATAAAACATCACTATCTTCCTCATTGCTGCAAGAAACTGATGAGTTTGAGGTGGTTATATCTCTTCTTGACATGACTGATTTTTCTTTAACCTCAATTTCCTGGACCTTCTTTCGGTATGTTTCGAGCTCTCTTTCTAGATCTTGCTTCTCCTTCTCCCTTTTAACCATAAGATCATTAAGAAGCTGCAATGCCTCTTGATCATACTCAGATTGTTCTTCCATCATTCTTTGATACTGAAGAGCTTCCATTTGCACAGCTGCTTTCTCTTCCTGAAGCCTATTTATCATAGCCATTGTCTGGTTTGCTGCAACAGCAGAAGCACTTCTCTCTTCTTCTAGTTCTGCATATACACTACTCAAGGCCATCCTTTCAGCTTTCAACACCGATTTCAACTTTTCGACGGTGAGCTCGCCGGGTTCTATGTCACTTATCGTGCTGCTTCCATCCAAGGATTCTTCTGTTCCTGATTCTTTCCTCTCAACTGAAGTGGGTGTATCAGGAATCTTCTCTGCTTCTTCATTCTCATTGAACTCCGATGATGATTCCAAATGGTTTCTTAGTACTTTTGGCATGCTTGTCTCAACTGACATGGTTTGAAATTCTACAAACTCTTCTTCATCTTTATCACCTCCTGGTTGTTTACATAATTTATAATGAAAACAAGAAACTCAATTAAAAAAAATGCAGCCTAAGATTGTTAAAAGAAGATGAAGTTTTAGAAGGTATTGCCTACATGTTTGGAAGTTGATCTTATTTTCATAGTTGCCAATCTTTTCCTAATGTACTTTTGTTTAGGCTCCCTCAACAATAATCAAGGAGGGGAGTGAATGAGGAAATTAAAGAAGATGATTATGATATTTTAGAAAATGCATGACATATTAACTAACTCAACTAACTTTCTTAATCAATTAAATTAGGTAAGTATGCCTTATATTAAGCAGCAGGAGTATATACTTACCACTTTCAACTTGGACATGAAGAAATCTAATTGAGCTAGTGGATGGATCTTCTTGCATGTGTTGATTTGAGTCCTCCTGAAGAATAATATCATGAATCTGATACTCATCCACTTGTTCATGATCAGGAATTTCCGTTCCTATGGACACTTCTGTTTCAAACTCATCTTGCATTTCTGTCACTTCTTCTGAAGCTGCAAGTACAGAAATTTATTAGAACAGAACTCAAATAAGTTATGAGAACAGAGAAAAGTTATTACAACCTTCTTTGTTTTCTACATGAGCTTCAAGATTGATATTCCTAGGTTCTTCTTCAATTGATGAACCAACATTCTGCTTCAAATTTTCTTCAACAAGAGATACTGATACTGGCAAAGATTTCGATTTTCTCTTGCGACAGGTAAAATCTATCACACTATCTCCATAAGTGTGCCAATTCTCGAAAACTGGTTCAGTTTCTGCACCACCACAAAGCATATCAAAATCCAATATCACATCTTCATTCCGATCATCTGGTTCTGTACCCTCGGCCACCATGTTACAACGATGTCGGCTTTGTGTCTCCGTGGCGGCGGTGGAGGAGGAAGACTCAATCAGTTCTAAAGGAATCAAGTTACAGTTATCGCCATGGATGAAGAACTCAAGATGCTGAGGTGGAATTTCCCCAGTTTTTGCTCACAAGGTTGATTAACATTGGACACCTTGATGTGAGCTTCCATGGTTTCTTCAACATTTTGATCTTCATCTTCATCATGATGATCAAATGCAGAATCCGATCTATTACGATTACCTTCATCATCAACTTCAATCCCACCTTTTGTAATCAGATTTTGCATCTGGGTATGATCCAAAGGCTTGACCACAAAACAAGGAGGGCTTAATCTGCTTTCCATGTGGACCCCACAGCAAGAACACTTCAAAGCCTTGCGATTATCAGTGTCCTGAACCATAACTGTCTCCTGCTTCATCCATGGAAAGAAACCGAAGCTCTTCGAAATCTTAACATAATCTAATTCAGATGATGAAGATAAGCAATCATCACACATATCCTCGGATTCAGCGAGTTTGCGATGATTATAGCAGTAACCGAGCTTGGAAATCTCAGAGGCATGAGATTCACAAACGAGATCTCTGAAACAAGACTTGTTCGTACACTTTTTGGGCTCAATGATGTGCTCGATCCTAGAACAACATATGCAAGGCCTTTTGAGGCCAAAGTAATCAGCGAATTTTAAGATTAAGTAAGAGAAAAGAGAGTTCAGGAGAAGTAGAACGATGAGAATCCATTCGAGTAAAGCGTAAACAAGAACCAGGGTTGGTTTGTTTGTGTTCCTGCGTAACATTGTTGCAAACTTGTTGGTAGCCATGGATGAACAAAAAGAAGAAGAAGATGAAGCTGACGACGACGACGATGATGATGAAGATGCTCTGTTTTAAGGTATTTACAGAGAAAGTTTTGTTTTTGTTTTTTGTTTTTTGGCGCACAAGAGTATGAGATTGGAATTGAGCCTGAGTAAGTGTCAGAAAGAGAGAGAATTCTGAAATTTGGGAGAAGTGAAAAACTGGATTGTGTGAAAATATGAGTGAGAGAGAGAGATGAAGAGGAAAGTGGAAGAAAGTAAAGGAATGGAATTACAAGGAGAAGGGAGAAAGAAGATGTGCTTGAGTGGAAAAAAATTAAAGAATGTTTAACTACGTAGCAGCATCCAAGATTTAACTTTTTTTTCCCTTTGTTTAAGAAATTCTTTTACACATTCCAATATAATTGTTTACAGGATTTTATGGGAATATTAACCCCTTTTTTAAATATTTGAATTTGTTTTTTTAATCCTGAACAGACCTTTTTCTGTGCAATTCCATCGTACTGGTTCTTTTGCCGCTGTAAGAGTTCAATAGCTTGAATATAATACTCACACATGTATATGCATGCGTGTAATTCAACTTATTTCAGATGAAAAAAAAAAATTAAAATGATGATTAAATATAAAGAATAATATGTGTGTGTGTGTGATTTCAATAATTTTATAAAATAATTGGCAAAAACTGTTATAAAATAATAATATCAATGTGCTGTTATTTTCCATAAGTGCATATATCTGGTTTCGGGGGAAAACAATACTGACAGCTCCTCTTGGCCCACCACCAAACCACACACATGATCTGGTGGACCACTCTTAAAGTGAATGGTGGGCCCACTTTACATGCAAATGTTCATTTCATTGTGAGGCTATGTTTCCTGACATACCATTTGATAAGTTTATTTGATTTTTTTTATAAGGCACTTACTTATTCTTAATGAAAAGTATTAATTATTTATTTCTATATCATTCATAATTAATGAGGGTAGTGTGTGTGAGTAATAATTAATATAATATTAGAGTTTAATACAATTAATAGGGTAATATTAGAAGTTACTTAAATTGTAGACAACTTTATGAGTTTAACTGTTTTATTAAGTTCGGGTTTTTGGTTTCAAGTCCTTAAAGTTTCATTTGATTTTTAATCAGAATCTTGTATTGTTTTTTTACCAGTTCTATATATTTTCCTTGACTTTTAATGAAGTTTCTATAAATTTTTTACGGTTAACTCAATCTATTTTTTTCCCTTGATGGGTGGGTTAACTCGATATTTAAACCATCAAGTTTACTCTCAGTTTAATTTTGGTCATTCAAGTTTTAAATTATAATTTGTAGTTCCTCAAGTTTTATTCTATTTAAAACATTAGTTTTTATAATTAAATAAAAACTTGACCCCTTTGCTTTCAATTTTCATTTCATTTAAAATGTAAGTATCTATAATTGAATAAAAAATATGAACTATTATACTTTTTAAAGGACCAAAACATATGATTTGAAACTTGGGGAATTACAACTAAATTGAAGATAAATTTAAAAGATTAAATATTGTATTAACTCAATTTTTATTAGTCACCTGAGTTGTAAATAGGAGGGAGACGATTGTAGTTATACTCTAAATTTTATAAGAAAACGTATGAAGTTGATAAAATAAAACTTTGTTGACAAGCCTTTTAAATGTCAAATTCAGGCAATGGTGACAGAAAAGGAGGAAGAAATTAAAAGTAGCTTCTATGCTCAATTAATAAAATTGATTTATAGCCATACAATCTTACTTCTTCTTTCTAGTTCTCTTTTCTTCTTTTGAGACGTGTATCGTGGAATAACTTACTAATTAGGTAATCTATTATTATTCTTAATAGGAAAAATAGAAAGAAAATTAATTAGTGTGATGAAGAAGAAGCTCAAATTAAATCCTCACCTACTCTTAACTCTTTCTTAATTAATTCTATATAATATGATTTTGGGCTGCACTGACTATATAACCGACTTATTGCATCACACTCTACTTTTTCTTCCCACGTAATTTATGATTTATTGACCATTTAAAAAGTTGTTGTTCCCAACAATTGATGAATATTTTGAATAGTTAAACATGTTGTCAATAAAAAAACTATATTAAAGAGTGTGATATGAACTTTGATCAGATTGAAAAGTTAGATAGATCATTCGATCGAGATGAGCACGACCTAGAGAGTTGAGATTGTAGGGATCCCTATACCTCTTATAGGTCTCATGAGCACGACCTAAAGGTTTCAATCATTAATGTAATATTATGATTTTTTTAAAAAATATGTTTATTGATAAATCAGAAGTGGTAGCACAATAAAATTAAAAGGAAAAAAGAATTGTACAAATTTCTTTGAATTTTTATTTACGTGTTAAGATGTTCTTTAATATGTAACTTTTTTTTATTTCTGAATCTAAAAAATTAAATTTGTGTGTGTAGACAACCGTCTACCATTAATTTGTTTATTTTCTTAGTAATGAGAATGTGATACTCCTTCTTGTTTTTTTTATAAGAGCATAAACTTTGAATTATTTTGGTTATTTTTCTAAGAACGTGATAAGAATTATCTAAACTTTAATAGTTTTTTTATTTTTTTATTTTTTATCCCTAATTAATTATATGTATTGCATTAATTAAAAAGATTCTGATATATATATTTATTCTATTTCTCTCTCTTACTTTCCCCATTATAAATAATGACATATTTAGAAAAATAAATTTATTTAAGACATATTTATTTTTTAAACTAATTTTAACGGATTTCTTAAGTATAATTCGATTATCAGGCTCTTATAAATAAAATCAAAAGAGTATATTATGTAGTATCTACAATTAATGGTTTAAGGCACAAAATATTAGTTTATTCGGATAATGTGAAATTTAAAGAGGTTAAAGAATGGCGTACTGATATAGTCAGGTCTAAATTTAAAGTTCATAAAATTATCACATCTTCTTTTTTTTATTTATCAATTACTTTCAACTAAGACTAAGTAATGGGTGAGTCGGATAACCCATGTCCTAACTTATAGTCTACCCATTTAAAATAGGTTACCCATTTTGATTTTAATCTGTTTTTCTTTAATAAAAAACACATAAACATAAAAACCAACCCAACAATAAGGGAGTGAAGATGCTAGGATCGAACTTAAACTCCCAAAAACGAAATAAGTAGACGGTTGCAGGTGCGTTTTAATATTTGGAGTATGAGAAGGAGACACCAAACCAAGGAAGAAAGCAGAATGGGGAAGATATTTTGAAAAAATAGAAGTACTTCTTTATCCACTTCCCAATCAATATAACAATAAATTGTATCCATTGTATAACAGGATTTGAATGGTCACTTTTTTTCTTTTTCTTTTTCCCCTTCATTGTCATGGAAATATATCAGGTTATGATAGGGTTTGACTAAATAGACCTGAGTTTGTAATGGAGGCAAAAAGTCTGAGCTTGAACCTGAAAGCAATCTTTTTCTTTTAGGCTCAGGTTTGAATCTTCATAAGGCCAGTTGAGCGCTAAAGTCTTTTTATAGGCCTATTATCTACAATGTAGGCCTTTTAAAAAGGCATTATATTTAGACTTTGAAGACCATAAATAGATTTTGTACAATTTGAATATAAGAATTAAAAAAATAAATATTGTGTTATTTATATGATATGAATATAATTACATTTATTTAATGTATAAACGAGCCGGGCCTTAACAAAATAGGTCTAGCCTATTTGCACGGTTAAGTCTTTAAATTGGCCTTAGCCTTACCTTTTTAATAAACGAAGTCGACTAGGTCCTAAACGAGCCAAACTGCAGGCCATTTTATAGGGATCGACCTATTCCCATCCAGGTGTCCCATTAAATTATTGATGTGAACATGACACTGATTCCTTAAAAGAAAGTACACTAAATTGAAATTTTGATTTTAGATATATAAACATGTTGTTGAGATTCCAATATAAAATAAATGCAAAAAGAGAAGTTGGTGGCATTGGAAGGCTGAAGACTTGAGAGGTAAATATTAATGGCTTGTAGAAAAAAGGGGAAAAGGATATTTTAAGAAAAAGATATTAAACCACCCAATGAAGCATGGATTAAAATCAGATAGAAGGAATAAAAAAGTTTAAAAAAAGGGTTAAGTAACAAAAATACACATGTACTTTTTCTAGAGGAGCGTCCGATAGCAAGTACTTTTTTTATATACAAAAGTAACTATGTGGTTACTAATTAGGTGCAAAAATACATTTTAACTGTTAAGTTTGACTTTGACCGTTAAGTTTGACTTTTTTTGCTAACTAGACAATGACGTGGCATTTCAAAGCTGCAAAAATACACATGTGGTTTGTCAAAAAGAGCATCGAAACCAAATTCTTTTTTTTTAATTTAATAGTTTTATTTTAATTACTACCGATTGCTAAAAAGATATTCGGGATCTTGACATATACTGAAAAAATACTTCATGATCTTGAAAAATTATTTTAAGATCTGAAAAAATATTTCAGTAGGTACTAACTAGTACTAAAAAGAAACTTTGAGAATACTGCTGATATTTAGAAAAAATATTTCATGATCTTAAAAAATTATTTTAGAACCTTAAAAAAATATCTTTGAAGTATATTTTTAGTACGTCGACCAACCTTGAAATATTTTTTCATGATCTTAATATAAATTTTCAAGATTATGAAATATTTTTCAAGATCAATCAAGATCCTTTTAGTACCAGTCAATAGTTTGAAATATTTTTTCAAGATCATGAAGTATTTTATTTGTACCAGTCAGTCTCCTTAAAGTACTTTTTAGTACGATCAAGTCAAGACTTGAAATATTTTTTCATTATCCTTTTAGTACCGGTCATCAATCGAAATATTTTTTCAAAATCCTAAAATAATTTTTCAAGATTATGAAGTATTTTTTGTACAAGTTGGTATCCTAAAAAGTATTTTTTAGTACCCCGATACCTTGAAATACTTTTTTTTTTGATATCGATCAAGTATCCTTTTAGTACCGATCAATACGAAATATTTTTTAAAGATCTTAAAATAATTTTAATTGAAGTAAAATTATTAAATTAAATAATAATAATTTGGTGTTGAGCGCTCTTCTTGACAAACCACATGTGTATTTTTTCACATTTGAAATGCCACATCATTGTCGGTCAAAAGCAAAAAAAGTCAAACTAAACGGTCAAGCGGTATTTTTGCACCTAATTTGTAACTACGTGTGCACTTTTACACCTAAAAAAAGCACTTCTTTTGGACGCTCCTCGAAGAAAAGCACATGTATATTTTTGCACCTCAACCAAAAAAAAAAAAAAAAAAAACGTTAAATTCTTCAAGTACACTAGGAATAGCAAGTGAGTAATAGAGTGAGAGTGAAAATAATTTTAAAAAAAATGATAATACAACTAAATGAATGGGTATGATTTGTCTGAAGGTGTGCCCATACCATAGCCCACCCATTTAATATTTAAATGAGTGAATTCACTAGGTTATGGATACTTTGCTCATCTCTACTTTTAACATATTTCATGGGAATAAATTTTTTTTTTTTTTCTTTATTTTTGTTCATTTTTAGTTAGGCTTCATTATGTATAAAAAAAAAAAACTTAAATTTCATTAACTTTATCTTAAAATTTAAAAAATTTTCAACCCCTAATTAATATATACTACACCTATGAGAACAAAATTTATACAATAATAACTGAAAAAAAATTGTATATTTACATAAAAAGTTTAAGAGTAAAATATATCAACATATCCTCTATTTATTTTAAATTACAGAGATCTCCCTTTTATTTTGGAAACTTATATAAACATTCCATAAAATCAAAATATATATTGCGCATACCTCCCTTCTAATTTTGAAATTCAACTTTCATCAATCCAACCGTTAGTTAACCATTAAATCATAATATTGACATACTATTTTGACCAACATGCCTCTCCTTAAATAAATATTTTTTTTAATAATCATGTATTATTTGGCCAAAAAATAATAATGTAATCACATATATTTATCCAAAATTTAAAAATAATTTTATTACATATTTTTAAAATTTTATGACATACTGATAAATTGATTACCATATTTCAAATTCAATTAATTTTATCATTATAAATTTTTTATTTTTCAATAAATTTAAATGTTTGATCCCATTTATTTAAAACTTAGTAGTTTCTTAATTATATATGTTTAATCTAATACTTATGTTTGTTAAAAAAATTACTCTAACTTGTTATCAAGTATTTTTACATATGGTAAAATTTTTCTAAATTTAGTAAAAATATTTAATAGATCATTCATAAATATTGATGTTAAAAGATAAATTAGAGTTTTGTTATAATGAGGGGTAAATTAATAAACGATATTTATTTTAATTTGTTTCTAATTAAAAAATATATTTAAAGAATATTCTTTAATAGTGCTAATAGTTTGGACTAGAGTGTATGTTTTTAAAATAGAGGAAAAAATGTGTAATGAAAGTAAAACAGAAGGATGATTAAAGTATTTTACTATGTGACATAAAGATAATGTAAAAAACCCTATTTCTCTATTTTTTTTTAATTATAAAGGTAACCAAAGCTTGAATTAACTAATAACTAGGACAAACTAGCTAGGCACCTCTAATTCTTTGTCTTATATACTACGTATGATCCTTAATATAAGATCTTATTGGTGTAAATTATACTATAAACAATATCTTAAATTAAGAACCAGAGATAGTAGTAAATAAGATCGTAGTACTAAAGTTTAAGAGGACTGGTTGATTCTCTTCAATATTTAATTTCAAGAAAGAACCGAAAAAGATTTTAAAAAAAGAAAAAGAAAAAGGAAAACTACTAACAGCTTCATATATTATATATATACATAATGAGATTCATGTACTTTTGAATTAAAAATGATATCTAGATACACATATATTAAATATTTGCAATCTTTTTTAAAGGAATGAATAGTGAATATATATGTTGTGCTTTGGCCCTCCATGTTGCTTTTGCTTTAGTCAAGTCCACAACCCATTAGTTTTTCAGTGTCTTCATCAAATTGGCCCTACTTGTTATTATTTACCAGATGCTTCCCTATGCTCTAGTTCATATTATATATAATTCACATTAAATAATTATTCTTCAATTTTGAGTGTGAGTCCAATTAATAAACTATTAGAAAGTTTATAATTTCCAAGTTTTGAATGTGAAATACTAAAATTGTTCTCATATTATTCAAAATTACAATTTTTTTTTAAAAAAATATTGTAGTACAATTTAACGTTAATTCAATCAACTTAATTGCAATACCATTATCAAATTCCTCGATCGAGCACAGACATGTCTCCTCAAAGGGGAAAAAAATTAAAAGACACAGCTAGATCAAACTTTCGCACCTTTTGATGAACCAATTAATTTGAACGAAGAACAAAAATTTAAACATTCAATATGGCGAATTTTTTTTATCCCCCATTATCAAATTTTAATTAAGAACTTCCACTTAAAAATCTTCCACATGCAATGAATTTACTATATTTATTTGTTTGGTAAGATTTTTTTTTTTAATTATGTTTCATACAAAGTTTCAAACATAATTGAAAGCAGACATTTTATAGCTAAAAATCACACAGGTTGTTAGTTTGATAAAATAACTTATATCTCAAGAGAATATTTAATATTTTTTTCTAAACTAAATTACCTAAATTTTTTGCCTTATAATTTAACTATCTAACTTATAAACTGATATAAGTATTCTTAAAAGATCATTTGTTATGATTAAGTAATTTATCTTACTTTCTTAATTTGCCAGATTAATTAAGTAGAATTGTATTAAAAAATGAAGTCGTAAGATCTATTCTAAGCCTCGTGAATCTTTAATTTAAGACCAATTCATATAATTTTTTCCCTTTTTCTTTTGAAAGTAATGTTGTCATTGGATCAAACCTTTTAGCAAATGAACAATCAAACCAACACTAAGGGAGGCAACATAGTGTCGGGACCAAAGAGGATCTACCTTTTTTTTCTTTTTATTTTTAATAAAAGGATAAAATGATATATAAAAGATAAAAAAAAAAAAAAAAACTTTTGAGTACAACATAACGAACAAAAAGAAAGATTATATAAATTCTGGAAAAACTAAAACGATTGAAAAAAAAATGGAATAAAGGAAAACAAACTAATTAAGCAATGAAAAGAGATCTTGAATAACGATTCCAAACTAAGCAAACTTTGAGACCTCAAGTGGATTGCATTGCTTTTGGATGCAAATAATATCCAGCTTGCTAGTATATGTGAAGAATGAAGAACGATGCATCCAAAGAAGAGTTGATCTTAGTGCCTGTAAGTTAAAAAAAAAAAGAGTTAACTAGCAAATTCGTCCCGAAAGTTTTCACCGAGTGAAAGAATGTTACCCAAAACTGTTATAAAACTAATGTTGATCGTTAAAAAATTAACGTTAAGCTGTTAACTTTTTAATGGAAAAGAGCAACATTGCTACCTTTTAAAATTTTCGGAGTGATATTGAGCGAAAAAACTTCTAGGTAACATTACTCCTAAGTATATACTTCTACAACGAATTTGTTACTTAAAAAAAAAAAAAAAAAAAAAAACGAATGAATCACATGCGCATGGCCACACACACACACACACACACATATATATATATATCAATTTTATTTTGTTAAGAAAAATGCAAGTGGATAAGAAATTCTACACCAAAGATTATAGTGAAATTAAATGTTTGATGAACAAAAAATTTAAATATATAGAGATTGCTTTAATTTGGATAGCACATGGTATCATGCATCACTAATGATATGAGTGAATGTGTGTCATCAAAAGAATTAATAAGATAGGAGCAAGTGTGAGTATATATAATTAATGAGGGGGTAGAACCAGAAATGGGACCATTTATTATGCGTATTATGATTAGGAAGAAGCGCAAGAAGTAAGCAATAAAAAATATATAAAAATTATTTAAAATATACTAAAGTTACATTTTCTTTCTTGGAAGGAACATGAAAGCTAAATTCACTTTCTAAAGTTAATTGACTGGTGGGAGCCCTTCATTCCTCTTTAAAGTTCTTCTATTTAAAAGTGATAGATACTTAGATAGATCTATCGTCTTCTAAATATAAAATATTGTCAAACTGAAGAGAAGATTTTTTTTTTTTAAAAAAAAACAGAGAGCGTAGTTTAGGAAAAAAAAAAAATTTATATCAGGATTTTTTCCCTTCCCTCTTTATGAATTCTTCGATAATAATAGAAAATCATTTTAAATCCATCATCGATGCATGAATTTAGAAAAGTTATTAAAAAAAAAAACTATTCATGAGTCTGATTAATTTCAATTTTCGAGTTTTTTTATAAATGCATGAAGCTTATTATAATTTAATTCTAAATAAAAAATATATTAAGCCTGATTAAAAGTTTTTCTCTGCTTTTTGTTGATCGCGGTTGATTGTTTGAAAAAAGATTTCATACTGATGTTATTTTCCATAATATATGTAACACCTAGGCCCTAGCGACGTTTGAGCTTTTGTTGTCATTTTAATATTTATTTGAAATTAAACATAGAACAGAATTAAAAAAATCTTTAAAGTACTCGTACAAACTTTCCAGAAAATAAAAATAGTTAAGTGTGTGTGGGAGAGAATAATTGCAATTAACTTGATTCAAAAGGCTTGTTCAACTTACGTCCATTCATTCCCTGCGCTCCATTTTTTTTTGGATAACGCGACAATTTCATTAAAACTAGGGAAAATCATTTTGCAAGTATTTATATTTTCTCTTAATTTTAACCCGTAATTAAATTCTCCTCTGATTTTGTCACGTTAGCACAGTTAACTCATGTAACTTTAGTCTGCTAGCATTGTTAAACCATAGTGACATCCCATGTCGGCTTATGATGAGAATGAAAGATGCATGTCTAGATATCTTGCTAATACATTTTAAAGTTGTGAGAGGTGATAAGAGCCCTAAAGTGTACAATATCAAGAGCGAGACGTTAAGATATCATAAATGATATCAGAATCAAGCTCGGTCGATGTGTGTTGATGTGCCAGTGAGGATATTGAGCTTGTAAGGGATGGAGTATCATAACCTACATCCACTAAGGAGAGAAGAGCGAAAGATGCCTTATAAGGATATGAATACCTCACCTTTCAAAGCGTTTTAAAATTGTGAGGGGTGATGAGTCTCTAATGTGGACAATATCGGGAATGAGTAGTGGTGGACCAGGAATTTTAATGATAGAGGGCGGAAATAAAAAATATTATATTATAAATAAAAGTATTTAAAATATAATACAAACTTAATATACAAAAAATTAAAATAAATCTATTATAGAAATTAAAATCACTTTAATTGACTCTTACTCTACGTGTTTTCATATTGTTAAACCCATCTATAATTGAGTCCGTGTTAAGACTCAAAACAATTTGTTTTTCAATGTAATTGTGACATCCTAAAAATTTAGAAATTGAGAATTAAATAGGATTTGGGATTAATTATGGGAAAATTTAGCCTTAATGAAGTTTAGAATTTATTTTAGGAATTAAAGGCATAATTTTTGTGAATTAAGAACAATATGTTAGGGCCTGAAGAAATTATTAGAGAAAAGGATAAATCCAAGGATTTATTACAAACGATTGATTATGGCCTAATATTTGTTAGAAAAGGAGAATGTGGGAATTAGTAGCATTTTTGTGTTGGATCATACAAGCAAAATCACCAACGCATTTAACTCTCCATTCATTAATTTACTTGGCCCAGTATACATAATACACTCATTCATTGGTCATCAGCCCAAAAGCTAATCAACATCATTTTCCATTTCTATTCTTCCTCCAGTACATACACGTGCACACACCTCTCCTATTTAGTTAACTCAAGTCCATTATCTCATCAGCCCACACACACAAGCCAACACCTTTTGCTGAACCTCACCGTAAGTTAACACCTGAGCCCCTTTCAAATTGCTTGTTCTCCACGTGTTCATCTCCTCAGCTGACCCCATTACATAGAGACACGACAGCGATCCTTTGTATCAGATACATACACACCCACTTATCTCTCATACTTCATTTCTTCGGCATGCTCATTCTCTCCACCTCGTAAACTCCCTCTCTCCATTTCACCTTCCTCAACTGCATTTTCTCTCAACCAGACACGACACCACACACCCTCCTATTTCTCAATATTCATTCCAGCAATTCACGTCTCCACCCCATACCATCCTTGCTGTCAATTCAGAGGGAAACCGTGAGAAAATCTGAGACCAAGGATCACATGCAAAAACGTTTGGGATTAAGGTGAGTTTCCTAAAACGTTTCCTATCTGGTTTTCTGAGATTATTGAAGATGAGAGAGTATGGTGGTTAAAATTCACGGGTTAGTGAAAGAAAGAGTTCATGATAGCATTATTCTGATTGCATGCTGGTTCTAAACTGATTTTCGGTCTTCTTTGGGTTTTGGAAACAAGAATTCTAACCGTGCATGTTTGGTCCAAGAGCTTGGTATCTGATTTCTGAAAGATAAGGACCATAAAAGAAGTTGCATGTTTTGTTTTCGCCTCTGCACAGTAGTCTGGAAACAGAGTCTCTTATGCCTGGTGTTTTCGAAATTTGTAGGTTGATTTTTTTCTCTGAAATTTTTACAGGAGAAATTAAACTTCTTGAGGTTTAAAATAAGCTTTGGTTCATCTAAAACGGAGGTCTACAACTCCGGTTATGATTTTTCGAGGTTGAGCTAAAAAAAAAAAACTGGAAATTTCTGGTATGCTTCAGGAACAGCAAAATGGCGTTGGATTTCGGGATGACTAAATGAAATGATTAAAATTTGAAATTTTCCAGTTAAATAATAGACTCATAGAGGTTTAATTTGATAGGTAATTCGTTGAAATCCGATAAGTATTGAAGGAGTTATGGTTTCTCAAAGATTGGTCAGAAAATCTGAGAATTTCTGGACATTGTTTATGTTTTTGAATTTTGGGAATTTTTCTCAGCCATAAATCAACTTGGTGAACTTAATTTATGAAAATAGACTTATCAAGGTTTAAATAGAAATTGGAATCACTCATCTGGAGTTATATCGTCGAGTTATGAATTTTCCAAATTTTAAAAGAAGCTCAATTTTTTGATAAGTCTTTAAAAAGTCGCGTAAGTTGTTAATTGTGTTAAACCTTTAAAGTAAAGGTTTCTTTGGATAAAATGCAAGGTGAAATGGCTGAGATAATAATTACCCATAGTGAATAGTATCTAATTAAAATAGTCTCAATTAGTATACATCCCTATCTATAAGGATATTAAAAGAGGCAAGTATTTTTGGGGTGGGTGCAGAAAGTGGAATTTATAGTTATTTTTAGATTGGTTAATGGCCCATCACCGTATAAATGTTAATTATAGGACACGAGAATCGTGGTGCACGAAGGACAAGTGTAATGTTAAGAACTGGTGGAAGGGTTTTGTCGGTAAAGCACTAGCGAGGTAGTAACTATAATCTCACATTCTTGCGTAGTTATATATGTTTTTGTAAACCATATTGTATGTCCTTTTGTATGGGGCGCAAGACCACTGTAGCTCGATTGAAAGCGGAAAGGAGCCGACCTGGGGCCAACTTCCTGGGGTGGTTAGACGGGCTAGTGCATTCATTGAATTGGTATTGAATTCAAATGAATTTCCTAGCGCTAAGGTATTTGAAATCATTTTATGATTTACTTGTATTACAAGTGCATTTGGTATGTAATACTTGTCGTTGAATTTGAAGCTTGAACTTGAATGCTTTATATCTTTGTGTGGACTACTCTGGGTCGATTTACATATATGCATATCTTTAGAATTTGAGATTAACATTACTCCAGGATTCATTCACTTGAATCGAGGCAGCCTTCTTAAATCCGGGTGTGGGCGGTAGTAAGCGAGGAGGAAGAACGAGCGTAGTAATTTTTGATTTTAAGAAGAAGGTGGTGAAGAATTGTAGTTGAAACATTCAGTTTCACTTTTGTCTATGAACTTTACTACTTTATTATGACTTAGATATTATTTTGAGAAAGCTAGGTATGTGGCTATTGGGATGTATATATTTAATTGGATACATGATTACATAGAAGTAGTCATGATATATATATCTTGCTAATGATTGATGCGGTGGGCATGTATATAACAAGCCCAAACTATGGTGAATGTTTTGGTAGAGCTCTAGATTAAATGGAGAAATAAGGAAATACTCGATCAACTTTAAGTATGATGTAATTTTAATGAAAGATTGAATCCACTGTTAAAATGTTTAAATGTTTTAAATGTATTAGAAAAGCCCAATTTATCTTTAATATTATTTTGAACTCTCTTTATAAAAAGAACTTTATTTTGCGAGCAAAACCTGCTTCGATGGTTTAAATTTTATTAAATAAGACATCAATTCATAATAGGTGAAGATCTTAATTTCTGTTCTAATGTATCAAACGATTGGCGTTACGAGAATCATCAATAAATTATCTTCCATTCTATTTCAACATTTTTGATTATCTTCATATTAAAGAAAGATCTTTCGATAATTCTTGTGGCCGAAGGAGTGAGTATAAATCTAATGTTTCAGCATCGATAAGAGGGTAAATGATGGACTGGGTTCTGCTTGGCATGCGTAATTGAGATATAGTTGATAAATTAATCGAATTTGGATCTTAGGAATGTCAAGCTCAAAATGTTATAACTTCATTTTTAAATACAATTTAAACAAACTGTATATGAAATTGTAAGGAAAACTCAACAATTAGATCAACTCGATGTAAAGTATCAATCTTATATTAAAGGAAGTATTTCCCATTATCACGCAGAGCCTATAACTGTATATGTTAGAGCAATTAAAGGGAAAACGAAACACATAAAACACGTCACGGAAGCATCATCGTCTATCTTTTGCGGATTGTGCTACTGTAGATATCTCCTGACGCCTAAACATCTGTTTTTATTTTTTTTTCATTCTCATTTTGGCGGGGAAAATGAACACATATTTTTAATCAGAAATTCTGAACAGGTGAGCATAAAAAGCAAGCCAGACGCAGTTTTTTCTATTGTTTTGACTTTTCTAGTTTTTACTGTGAGATCCCAAAATTTGGAATTTGAAAATTAAATATGATTTAGGATTTATTATGGAAAATTTAGCCTTAATGAAGTTTAGAATTTATTTTAGGAATTAAAAGTAT